>JAPKLW010001127.1:37393-122879 GCA_026898455.1 Plectranthus barbatus
TATATATCATGTATTAGGAGATTGATTGTATTATGTGATACTGGAAAGTAATGTAAATGTAAAAAACTTTAAGATGAATTGGGTGTTTTAAAAAATGCTTCAATGTGGTCCGATTAATGGAATTTGCAACGAGATATTAAAACTAATGATTTTCATGATATGAAAAATATGGAAACATGATGTAAGAAATTTTTAACTTTATTAATCTCGTTTTCTAAAATGGCAAACTTTTTCACACTTATTAATAAAATATTAATTCCACTATACTCACGAACATTAATTAGTGTGTCATTTGTACTCATGTATACTAGTTTTATCTCTCTCATAATCATATATCACATAAAGAATTTTATACTATAAAGAGATCACTCCTATGTTGGTCGCCACTTCTTTTTGAATATTCGAGGTATAGTCACTAATACTCTATCACACTAAGACACACAAAAAACATTTACATTAATCATTAAAATATTATAGATTATATCTTCGTGGATCATAATCTCAAACTATTTTACAGGAACCATGTAATTTACTTAATTGGGAGCAAATATGCAGATATTTGTAGAGTTCAAATATGGATTAAATATTATAAATAAAATAAGTTTAAATATTCTCATATTTAAATCATGAACTATTGCTCAAGATTTATTACCTCTTTATTGTTCTTTAATGATGTGATCTAATAAATTCGCACAAATCAAAGCTTATGTCTGCATTTAACTCATTTTTGTATGAAGAAAATAATCGCACCAAATTGATGACAACTTCATATTTTTACGCTTTATAGTTTAATGTTGAAATATGCAAGTAGAACAAAAAACTTGCGCCATAGAAATTCAAAACTTGCATGGTAGAGATTCCCTTATTTTCATTAAAAATAACTATAATAAATAGTAGGGAAGTTCTTGGGTTAGGCAGGCCTAAACGATTTAGGCGGGTTTTATCCATTAACCCAAGCTTTAAGCGGGTTATATCCATTAACCCAAGCCCAAACCCATATAATATACCCTATTTGGGATGGGTGAACCCATTTGGGTAGGATAAAACCCGCCTAAACGGTTTAGGCCTGCCTAACGCAAGTTTTTGCCAAAATAGTATGTATATGGTGCCTGTTGATGCTCAATAATTTGGAGATTACTTTTTTCTATGAATACTAAATTGAAATGCTATGAAGTAATAAATGCGTAATAAAAGGAATAAGAACAAACTGTAATTGTAGAGCTGAAATGCTTTTATTGCTTTAAATGCTGTAGTAATTGCTTATTTCATGTGTCCTTTTACAATAAATGAGGATCCTATTTATAGGAATCCAATCGAGCTAAACGACCCTTGGCTAGTAGATGCAACGCTTCGGGCGAACTGACGTTTTGAATGGCCGCATCCTCTGCGTTGAGTTGTCTCAGTTGACGCCTCATCAAGTATATGGTTCGAGCTCTCAGTTCGAATGAACCAGTCTTCCGTACTTGACATAATGTTCTGCGAGGTGAAGTTCTTTAGTTGAGAAGTCTGTTCGAAGGGTAGCTCGGCAAATAAGGGGCTCGGTCAATTATGAGGTCGAGCTCGGAATTTGTCTTCACTTTGAGCATTCTTGTCTTGAATTATTTGCTTCATACTTCTTCTTTTTGGGCTTTTTGTCTTATTGGACTCCAAAATGGGCTTGCTCATTTTCGGGTCATAACAATAGCCCCCCGGCTTTCGTCCGAACTACTTGGAGTTTGGCGAAGCCGAAATAGTTAACTCGATTTCAATGATTCCTTTTCCTGCACAAAATCACAAAAGGAATAGATTTTCCCTACCTCGAATTCGTATTTCGAGGATGTTCAGGAGATAGAATTTTTCCCGTATCGTGAGACTTAGCTCGACGAATTTTAGGGATATTTTCCCGTATCGTGAGACTTAGCTCGACGAATTATAGGGATATATATATTTTTATTTCGGGCGTATCTGCGAAGCTCGTGGTTCGACTTACGATTATCCCTAGTCCGCGGTTGGCTAAACCCGACATTTTCTACAAATGATGCCCCTTGCAGCTTTTGAAAAATGACAAGTGATTTCTCACGAGCCACTCGAGGAGCGACCTCGAATCCATGGGGTATGCTATGCTGAAATTGACCCTGGCTGTTTACTGGATCGATTGATTCGGCTTTATAGCCTTCAAGAAATCTTATCAGATGGGAGCTCTTTTTGACCTCGGCATCCTAAGATTCTTGGAATTTTAGATGGATAACCCGGCCAAGGGCTTAATTGCCTAAAAAATTATTTATTTATATATATATATATATATATATATATATATATATATATATATATTTTAAAAGAGCTCGAAATTTGAGCTTTCTGAGTTCGAGCTCGGAATTTAAGCTCTTTGAGTTCGAACATATTTAGCTCGAATTATATATTTTTACCGCCTAAAAACGGTTGAACTTCCTCGAGGCGGGATCGGACAAATTTTTGAAATTTGAATTTTTGACAGGTGTCAAACGCTTACTGGGGGAGCTCGAAGGTCGTGCACGAGTTTCTAGAATAATCTCTCTATAAATAGCTTGAGCTCCATCATTCTCAGTTTTTACTTTTACCTTTCGCACCTCGTACTTTTACCTCGGAACAGAACTTCAGCTGAACTTTTCACTGCTCGACCTCGGGGTTAGTATATAACTACAAACTTCGAACTTCTCTTTTTATTTTTTATAAAGAATGAGTTCTAGCAATAGCTCGAGCGATAGCAGTAGTAGCTCGTATTATAGTTCTGAATCCGAGGTTAGCAGTAGGTTAATTGAGGATATTTTTGCGGAGAATCCTGATACCGAAATTGAAGCCGAACCGAATCTCGAAGCCCCCGGGCATTCGAATAGGATAGAAACACTCCTGAAAATGTCGAGGTCGAAGATCAACACTCCTCTTTTGACCTTTCCTTAGAATGTTCCTCTGGTTTATCCCCGGGTATTTTTCATCCATTATATGACCGAGATATTGTCGGTACTTTGAAATTAATTCCATCAAACCTCGACCGTATAAAACTTGATGGGCTATTCACCCTTCATGGATTATCAAATAGGTTAAACGCAATAGCTCCCGATTCCGACCAACGAGCCCATCGTCCGCCACTTGGCTTCATGGCCTTTTCAGCTCGATTTTTTGAGTTCGGTATCCGTCTTCCTCTTCATCCTTTTTTCGTAAGTATTTTAGAATACTACAACTTGACTCCCATACAGCTCTCCCCCATTGCGTGGTGCCACATGCTCGGCACATATCTGTTTTTCCGAGATGCTGGGTTGGAAGAACCGACCCTAACCGAATGGGATGATTTATATAACTTAATCACTATGAACGGAGAGTCGTATTATTACTTTTCGAAGCGTTCACATCACCCATCCCCCATGATTACGGGGACGAAGTCGAATTCGAAGAAGTGGATCCAAGAATTCTTCTTCGTCCAAATTCCCAATGATTTTCCCGGGCTGAGTGGGGTGTTCCGTACTCCGAATAGTACGTGTTTTGCATTCTTTCCTCGAGCTCGAGTTTTGCTTCTTATTACTCATTGTTCCTCTGTTTTAATTTTTGCAGGGCATAAACGAGAGAATATCCCAGAGTTCTGCTCGAACCGGATCCAGAAAGCTTTCAGCTATTCGGTTCGGGATTTTGAAACCCTCCGTCGACATCGAACCTTGAGTATTGAAGATCCAATGGAGCGCCTTACTTCCGACGAGCTGATCAAGTTCCAGGAGGAGCAACAGAGCAAGAAGAAGGGGAGGAAGAAGAAGACCCAAGTCCCCAAAGGACAAGGTCCGAGCTCGGCCATAACCAAGGGGCAGACTTCGGGCGATGGCCCATCTGGTGCCTAGGCTACTCCCCCCGGGCAGGTTTCCATTTCCGAGACTCGAAAGAGAGGAAGGGGCAAGGAGTCTACTGAGATTCCGGAGGATCGTCCTCCCGTCCGGCGAACAAAGAAGGGCAAACAGAATGTTGTCCCGCGCGAGAAAGACATCTATGACCTAACCGCGGGGGAGGGCGAGCTAATTCTGGCGCATCGGCCGGGGAAGGAGACCGAAACCGACCTGGAGACCCCGGCCTACACAGAGGCTCGGCTGAAAGCGATCGAGACATTCCATGCCTTCGCCGATATGCTTTTCAAGGGTCCTCCATGGCCAACTAAGTCCCCGGCTCGGGTTCGATTTTTTGATAATTCCCAGATGTGCTTAATGGTAAGTTCCTCTGATCCGAGGTTCGTTTATTAGGTCATATTCTTCAACTGTTTACTCACCCCTATTTATTTTTACGTGCTTATCAGGGTCTTTGCGGCATGGCGGAAGACTACAATGAATGCTTCCGAACCCTCCAAGGCGAATGCAAAGACCTCATCAAGGCCGAGAAGGACAGGGACGAGGTCCTCAAAGAGAGGGATCATTTTGTTACCGAGCTGTCGGTTGCCACTGCGGAGCTTAAAGCTGCGCAGGACTTGGTCGAGAAGTTGACCAGGGACCGACAATCGGCCGCCGAAGAGTTGGCCCATTTTAGGGACCGCACCGGCAAGCTCTCCGAGGACCTCCAGGCCAAGGTGCAGGCCAGGAAGGAAGTTGAAGTTCAATTAAGGTCAGAACTAGATCGGGTCAAGGGCGAGCTCGTCTCGGTTCGAGACTCGGGTGAAGGCTTGAACTTTACTCGACTGCTCTCGACTCCTGCCGGTGCATCCACATTCAAAATGATGGAAGATCTCATCCGAAGGAAGGTCAGGTCTGCCGTTTCTGCCCAGCATCCAGAGCTCGACGTGGGGTTTATCTATTCGACCCCAGTTGTCTCCGAGGACGAGGAGGAAGAAGATCAAAATCAAAATGATGAATCCTTCTCGAAACAACTGGAGGACAGCCTTCGTCCTGACGAGCAGTCTGAGTTAGAGCAGACAAATCCTGATAATCGGCAGAACCCAGATCTCGATCAAACTGGCTCCGATCCGACTTCTAAAAAACCAAACTGAATTTGTACAACTTTTTTTTTAATTGTTGTAGAACTCTCTTTCTTCTTTTGTAAGGACATCGTTCCCTTAATGAAGCATTGTTCTTTCTTAATTGTTGTTATATATTTTGATAGCACGAACAAAACGATTAACTTTGAGAAGCTCGAAATATAAAAGATAATCGATTTTGAATGGCCCGATGAAACTTAATTTGCAAAAGAAAAACTTTATTTATTGATATACTGAGGCCCGAATCAATCGGACGAGACTCAAATTGACTTTACAATAACTCGACCAGCTCGAACTAATGATACAAATTGTAATCTGTTTTGCTAGAATGCTTTCTCGAGTTCGAGCTAATCCTTTGAAGATCATTAGAAATAATACTTTTTCAAGTATTTGATGTTCCATGCATTCGGAATGTCCTTTCCTTCGGGAATTTTTATTCGGTAGGCTCTGTTTCCAACGATCGAGCTGATTATATAAGGTCCTTCCCAGTTCGGTCCAAGTTTTCCTGAATTGAGCTCTTGTGTATTTTGGAAAACTTGTCTTAAAACCCAATCTCCTACTCGGAATGCTCTTAGTCGAACTGACTTATTGTAGAATCTTTCCACTCTTCTTTGGTTTTTCATCATTTGGCTAGATGCCTCCATTCTTTGCTCGTCTAACAATTCTAGAGATTCGAAGAGTTTCTTTTGATTCTGTTCTTCGTCAAACAGCTCGACTCGTGGGCTTCTCTGGATAACCTCGACTGGTGATACTACATCGACCCCGTATGCCAATGAAAATGGAGTTTCGCCCGTAGCAGTCTTAAATGTAGTTCGGTATGCCCATAATACTGCTGGGAGCTCCTCGACCCATGCTGATTTTCTGGCTGTCAGATTTCTTTTCAAGATGTTGATGATGGTCTTGTTAGAAGATTCAGCCAGTCCATTTGTCTCCGGGTACCTCGGTGTAGAAAATAATAGACGAGCTCCAAGGGTTTCGCAATATTCTTTAAATTTTTTGCTTGTGAACTGTCGTCCATTATCTGTGATTATTTCCCGAGGTAGCCCAAAACGACATACTATATTTCTCCACACAAAGTTTATCATTTCAGTATCTCGTTCTCTAGATAACGGCTCGGCCTCGACCCATTTAGTGAACGAGTCGGTGGCTACCACGAGATATTCTTTTTGCCCTGGAGCTTTAGGTAGTTTTCCCACAATGTCGATTCCCCATCGACAGAATGGCCATGCTGGAGTGTTCGAGTGAAGTGGCTCGGCATGTAAGTGTGTTAAATTAGCAAATCTCTGGCAACTATCACATTTCCGAACTACTTCCTCGACATCCTTTTTAAGTGTAGGCCAATAAAATCCTGCCTTTATGGTTTTGTAGGTTAAGCTTCTAGATCCCGAGTGATTCCCGCAACTACCAGAATGCACCTCGGTTAAAATATGAACACTATCTTCTTCAGACACGCATTTTAGTAGAGGTCCTTGGAAAGATCTTCTGTAGAGCTGCTGATCTATTAGGGTGAAACAAGCTGCTTTTCGAATTAGCCGAGCGGCTTCGGCCTTAGATTGTGGTAGAGCTCCGGTAGTTAGATACTCCACAATTGGATTCATCCATGAATTTTATTCGTTGTTGACTGGACAAATATCCATTGGCTCGTACTCCTGGTCTCGAGTTGCTGGCCAAAGTGCCACGGTTAATGGGATAGTTCGAGTTCCTCTGTAACCTACAGCTGCTGCTAGGTTAGCTAGAGCATCTGCGTGTGAATTTTCTTCCTGAGGTATGTGGGAGACCTCTACCTCCTTGAATTTTGACTCGAGCCCCTTAGCTATCTCGTGATAGGCTTGCATTCTGGCATCCCTTGCTTGGAATTCACCCCGGACTTGATTTACCACCAACTGCGAGTCTGATTCGATTTTTAGCCTCCTTACTTTTAGATCGAGGGCCAGTTGGAGACCGGCGATGAGTGCCTCATATTCGGCTATGTTGTTTGTAGTCCGGAATTCAAAATGGATAGCTCTCTCAATTACCCATCTTTCAAGGGATACGAGTAATATCCCTGCTCCACTCCCCCTAGAATTACTGGAGCCGTCAATACATAGGGTCCAGAATTCTAAATTATCTGACGTTGGACCGAGCTCGACCTCGGCAAGTAGTTGGAGCTCGGGAGTGTAATTCGCAATGAAGTCTGCCAAGATTTGTGACTTGATGGTACTTCGTGGTTCGAACTTAAGGCCATAGCCCCCGAGCTCGATAGCCCACTTCATCATTCGCCCAGACAGATCAGGTTTGGATAGAACGTGCATGATAGGAAACGAGGACACCACTTTTATTGGGTGTGATTCGAAGTAGGGTCTTAACTTCCTTGATGCCATTACAGGTGCCAAGACGAGCTTTTCGAGGGCCGAATATCTTGTCTCTGTATCCAATAGAGTTCGGCTCACGTAATAGATCGGGTGTTGATTTCCATCTACTTCTCGTATTAATACTGCACTGACAGCTTTCTCCGAGACAGCCATGTACAGTTGTAATTCTTCATTGGGCTCGGCTTTATTTATTACTGGTGGAGTTGTTAAATATTGTTTTAGCAAGGTGAGTGCCTCGTCACATTCTCTCGTCCATTCGAACTTCTTTGATTTTTTAAGGAGAGAAAAGAACGAGCTGGTTCTATCGGAGTATCTCGCTATAAATCTGCTCACTGCTGCAAGTTTTCTGATCATCCTCTGTATATCCTTAACACTCTTGGGGGGTTGGATATTTTGGATAGCTCGAATCTGTACTGGGTCGGCCTCGATTCCCCTTCGACTTACTATATAACCAAGGAATTTTCCCGAAGTGACTCCGAACGTGCATTTGGCCGGATTCAACCTCATATTGAATTTTTGTAATATCTCGAAGATCTCGGCCAAATGCTGTAGATGCTCCTCGAAACTATTCGACTTTACCAGAATGTCGTCGATATAGACCTCCATGGTTTGGCCAATTTTATGCTCGAACATCTGGTTCATTAGTCGTTGATAGGTCGACCCTGCATTTTTTAAACCGAACGGCATGACTTTGTAACAATAGATTCCTTGATTGGTCATGAAGGCCGTTTTCTCTTCGTCCGGTGGGTACATTTTGATCTGGTTGTAACCCGAGAAGGCATCCATAAAGCTCATGATACCGAACCCGGCGGTTGCATCGACAAGCCGGTCGATATGTGGGAGTGTGGGAGTGGGAAAGGATCTTTCGAACACGCCTTATTCAGGTCGGTGTAATCTACGCATACTCGATTTTTCCCATTCTTTTTCTTCACTACGACCACATTTGCAAGCCACTCGGGGTATTTTACTTCCCGGATAAAACCAACTTTTAATAAGTTTCGAACTTCTTCGGCAATAACTTCATTTCTTTCCGGAGCAAATCGTCTTCTTTTTTATCTTACCGGCCTATGACTTGGGTCGACTCGGAGCCGATGACATACGATCGAGGGTTCAATTCCAGGCATATCTTCGTGGGAGAATGCAAAATTTCCTCGATTTCGAGTCAGTAGCTCTTGCAACTCGGTATTTTGAGTTTCGGACAACCTTTCTCCGACGAAGGTTGTTCGAGCTTCGTTTTGCGGATCTACTCTAATTTCCGAACTGCTTTCCACTGGTTCGGGTTCCACCATATGTACAGTCCGAAGTGTTACCTCATAGCAGCTCCTTGATGCTAATTGGTCTCCTCGGATAGCTCGGACCCCCCATGGTGTTGGGAACTTGATCATTTGGTGGTAAGATGAGGGGACGGCCTTCATTGCATGAATCCAAGGTCGACCGATTAACACGTTATATGCCGAGGGGGCATCTACCACTTGAAAACGTGTTGCCAAGTTTACTCCTTCGGCGAAAACTGGGAGGTCGACTTCGCCAAGGGAGTTTAGTTTCTCACCGCTGAATCCAACCAAGTTGATTGGATTTTCTATAATATTTTTGTTCGAAATCCCATTCCTCGGAGGGTTCGGAGGAAAATTACATTCGAGGACGCCCCAGTGTCAACGAGAATTCTCTTTACTTGACAATTTGCTATCATGAGTGAAATAACGAGGGCATCGTCGTGGGGGTGCCGAGCTTTTGCTTCGTCCTCAGCTCCAAAGCATATTTCATATGGGGAGGTTTCAATCTGATGCACAGATTGATTTCTTAGTTCCCTGCAATGCCTTTTTGCGGCATTTCGCGAAAATCCGGCCATGGACGAGCCCCCAGTAAGGACATTGATGACCCTCTGAACTTCGGGTTGCTTTGGTTCCTCGGGGAGAGGTTGGTTGTTTGCTCCTGTTGCCGGAGTTTGGTTTTCCCGAACTCCCCCAGGGTTTTTCTTATTCCTGGTCCAGACTTTTCTTTTGTTTGAGGTCTTCGGGCAAGTTAACAACCCCCCGGCTAGGAGCCGGTCTATTTCTTTTTTCAGATCATGGCAGTCATCAGTCCGATGACCATGGTCCTGGTGGAATTCGCAATAAAGCGAAGTATCGCGAAGCTCGGGTCGAGCTTGCATTTTTCTTGGCCAGTTGACCAAGTTACCCATCTTGCACATCTCCCGAATTGCTGTTCGGGGAGATATCTTTTGCTCGATCTGGGGGGCTGCCGATACTGACTTCATTCCATGTTTAGTTGATTCTGCTCGAGCAGGGTAGGGTTGGTATCTGCTCTTTCTGATCCACTGAATTTCCCATCAACACAAGAATTTCTTGAAGTTCCAATCTCCAGATATTTTTTGTCGTTGAAGGAATCCAATCTACATATTGGAAATACATAATATCTACGCGATTTCAGGGGAGAAATGAGGCAAGTTACTGATATTTTCCAGTATGTTGATCATACTAAGAAACAGATTTCAACGGGAATGGATGAGTGTGAAGGATTAAAACTTTAATTTTGGTAATTAAAGACTTCTATGCAGGCATTAGTTGTGTGTGTGTGTTTGTTGATCACATGTTCAAATATATATTTCCCATTAATTAATGCAAGGGTCCATTAATATATATTTCCCATTAAATAATGCAAGGGTTGCTTTTCACCATGATAAATTTGTTTAAACGTGGAATAAAATTCCTCTTTTCAATCGGACGTGTTTTGTCTTGTGCTCCAAATTCAAGTGTATGTGCCGCGTGGGGTCTATATGTGAAAACCACGAATTATTAACAATCCCGATGAATATTCAAGTGGTATTCCTTTTTTTAAGATTAATTAATAGTAGTAAATTTTAAAAGTGGAGGAAAATGATGTCGCCTGTTATATAAGAAGATGATGATGGATCTGAATTCTGAAGATTCCATTTTTATAGTATCATGCCATTGATAATATAAAAAAAATCAAGTAATAGTGAGGTGTGGATAGTGTACTGTTGATGTAATGTTTTGGGAAGGGAAGTAGTAAAGTAGTACTCCAATTGTTTAGACTTTTTTGTTTTAATATTATAAGTAGATTATTATTTAATACTTGCTGCTTGCCTCTCCTTTGGAACCTCCTTCCCTCCATTGACGTTGTTCTAGTTTATGATCTTCAATCTCAATTATTTTCCCTAATTATTATCACAATCTTTATACTTATGTTTCCTTTTTTGTAGGAGGTAGGGTATTATATTTAGAGGAAATAATTTAAAATAGGAAAACATTAAAACCACATCTAAAAAATGATAACATTTATAAATAAATACACAAAATAGCAAAAGCTTAGTAAAAAGTCTAATTTAACCTTAATGAAGTATATCAAATCTCTAAATTTCATTCAGAATTATAGTAAATTGAATATTTAATTCATTTTCATTTTTATAGAATCAAATCAAATAATTAAATGTATTATAACATATTTAATGATATAAATAACCTTGATTGCACGCCAAAATATGAATTAAATAAATTCACAGTTAATTGATCACTTCCAACCTTAATTAATTAAATTTTCATCCTATTTTTAATTAAAAAATTTCAATTGACGCCCCCTGAATTAATTTTAATTCAGGGCCCTTATTTGTATTATAAAAGAATTAGACACACATTAATTATTCAAATTTAATACAAAATGAATTAGAAATTCCTTTAAAATAACTGATCAAGTTGACCATTAATTTGAAATGAATCCGAACTTACGCCTATAATTGTTTAAAGTTTTACTCCAATTACCTTAACAATTTGAAATACTAGCAATTTAAATTTACACACGTATTTTTCAATAAAAAATACTCAAATTTTGATTAAAATCCAAATTCACGCCCGTAATAATTTAAATTTCAATAAAACAAATTAAAAGAAAAACTTCGATAAAATTGGTCAACCGAAATATTCACATGTAAATAAATTAAATAATTTATTTAATTCTTAAAACCAGTAAGATGAGAGAAGTTTTGCATTTTGAAAAAAAACTAATAAACTGACTACTACAGGGGTTGAAATTTTGAAAAGTAGGGGTATTTATACGACTTTTATTATATTGTGCATTTTTTTTATAAGAATTGTTATTTTTTGCATGTGAAATAGTGAAACTTGCTATTTAGAAATTTTCTTTTATATTTATAGACCTTCACATGATCTATTCATTTATTTAATTCCCACCCAATTATTAAACATTTTTTTGTAAAGAGAGAGAGAGTCACTCTTAATTATTTAAATCTAATGTCCAGATTCCATAATTTAATTGTGATTTTGACGTCCATTTCTTTTCATAAATTGAATATTGGCTACAAGTGGCGCGTATTATTTATTCTCTGAATTTTTTTTTTGCAAAGCTTCAACATAGGTGTCTCGAGTCAATGAAAAAAGATCAAATATCCCATACAAAATCCTAATATGACCACTCAACCATCTACTTTCAAGATCGATCCTATACTAACTGTATCTCAATGGAAGAAGCAAAGGAGGTTAATTGAAAGGGGAAATTTCTTTAGGAAGAAATAATGGGGAAATGTAAATATACAAATACCACATTAAAATAAATGACAACTATCAAGTAGTACATATTTGTCAAAAGAAATGGTTCGTACAGCCCAAATTATTTAGGTGAAATAGTTATTTCAGCCACGCGCGAGGATTAAAATTGTGTGCATTTGTATTGATTAAGGAATAATATTGCACCGAACAATTTAAGATTTTTTTTTTTTTTCCAGCTCATAGAATCAAGAGCTTCAACCATCAACCACACACTTCAGTGGGCATTGCTAAATGTTTAATATTTTCTGTAAACATATAGAAACTATAATTTCCTCTACATTCTGAGTGATGAAGGATCTAAGATTCTATGGAAGTTGACACCTTAGGATCCTACCTTTAGTATACATTGATATTAATTAATTTGATTAAAAAGGCACATGCAGGCTAATAAGAGATACCTTCTCAACATTCGATTCCTTCATATATTACTAAATTATTTCTAGTGGTCTGGGTGCTGCACGCCTTCACCAAACTTGCTACCTTGTCCACATTTCAGAACTGATGGAGACAAATAATATACTCCCTCCGTCCCGGCTGAATTGTCCCGGGTTGACCGGACACAATAACCAAGGAATGTGAGTGTAAAATAAGTTGAGTGGAATTAATATTTTATTGTTGAGTGTGAAAAAGTTGTCTTTTTAAGTAATGAGACAATTGAGGTGAGACAAACGAAAAAAGAAAGTGGGACAATTGAGGTGGGACGGATGGAGTATAATATAGATTAAATCATTACTTATTGGAGAGCACATGATCAGGGCCGGCCCTGTGATTTTTGGAAGCCTGGTGCGAACAGTAAAAATGGTGCCTCTAAATTTTTTTATTTAATTATAAAAAAATATTAATAATCAATATTATGTCAAAAGAAGTTCACTCAATCTTTGACATAGTCGATCGCAAATAATATTTCAATACATTTCGAAAAAAATATCATAGCTTGTGCAATGGTAACGAGTATTGTTATATGTATTAAACTATTCATTTTTTTAACTAGGTCAATATATCTAAAGCGGTGTAAAAGATATCATATCGCATGGTGTTTAGTTTTGAAATAACGGTTGAAAATTAACCAAATTAAATTAAAATAACTAAATTCTAAACAAAATCAAACAAAATAATGTGTAAGAATTTAAAACTATGCAAGTAAACTAGTCAACTATACAAAAAAAAAACTAAAACCATGCAGTTGTGAAATTTGACTAAACTCATCAAAGATAAATGACATATATTTATTCAGAAAAAATGAAGAATTACCTAACGATCGTAACTTTTAAATTATTAGACTTTCGTTTTTTAGAAGAATAAATTTTTTTAGACCAATTATATAATGGTATATATTTGTTTTTAATAAGAAATATATATAATTATACTCTTATAATTGAATAAATAAATATTAATATCTTGTCTAATTTTCAATTTATATTGAACTAAATATTTGTGTTATAATAAATATAAATTATAGTTTTTTTAATCTATTTAGTTAAGCTAAAAACTAAGTGTTTTATTAGTTTTTGTTAATCTGAACTAACATAAATTAGCATAATATACTATATATATATATATATTTTTTTTTTAAATGGTGCCCCTCTCATCCGGAGGCCCCGGTGCGGCGCACCTCTCGCACGGCCTCAAGGCCAGCCCTGCACATGATCATCGTCATAGTTACTAAACAATTCTTTTTCAAGATTTTTAATTGTTTTTCAACTAATCTTAAATCTCATTAAATTCTTCTATACTCAATGAGATTGTGCCTAAAATAATATTCTATTTTATTGTCAGATATTTTATCAAATATATATGCTAACTAACTAATTTTTGGCTTTTAGATAAGAGTATAATCGAGAGTAGTACCTCGCTCAAGTTTGACTCATTTAATTTCGAGCTTTTTTATTGAATACTTTGAAGTTAACGAACTTAATTAATCGAATCTTAGTCGAGTCTTAACAAACTTTCTAAATTTAGATTATATTTAAATTATTCGATATTTATGTGAAATAGAATATTATTTATTCTAAAAATAATTTCATATTAATACTCAAATTCAATTTTTTTAATGTAACTATAGATATGTATTATTTACGTTACTCTTATATAATGAAAATACTAATTTTATGAAGCTAATAATTTTATATTTCATACTAGTTTTAGGTAACAAGTTTGTTCACGAGCTCACGAGTCGAATACTAAAATGCTCAAGTTTGGTTCCTTTGTTAAACGAGCTCGAACGAGCTTTTATCGAGTCAAAATCCGAACAACTCACGAACAATTTTGTTCATTTAGACCACTACTTTTAACATCAAGCTCAACTTGATTGAGTTTCAACATTATGTAGGGGTGGCAATTTTTGATCCGATCCGATAATCCGACACGAATCCGCACGATAATAACGGATACGGATTGAGGCTTATCGGATATGGATCCTTATCGGATTGACACGATAAGGACACGAAAATTTTGGATTGGATTCGGATTGGATACGGATCGGATCGGATAATTCATTAAACGGATCGGATTCGGATCGGATACGGATATCCGTTAATAAATTAATAAATTTTTTTATTTTTTAAATATAATAATTAATTAATTGATTTTGATACATTAAAATAGATTTAAAGTTCTTTAAAAAACTCAAATCTCTTGGTTCTTCATTGTTCGTGTCCCATTTTATTAATTCACCACAAAAAAATGTATTTATTTATCTATTAATTATATTTTTTAATATTTATTTTCTTATACTATCAAAATTTAATAACTTTTTTTTCTCAACTTCAAGTTTTCAATTAAGGTGTATCAATGGAATAACTAAAAGGTGAGATCTAAAATTTTAATGTTGATGAAAGTATTGTAGATTCTCATTCATTGTCTCAACTCTTTCAATTTCACCATGATAGATTAAAAGTATTTATTATAAGTTATTTTATTTGTTATAAATCTTAAAGTTTTAATTAATATTTTTCTCCCACAAAATTATAAGTGGAGTATTGACAACTAAGGTCAAAGATTGATCAGTATTTAGAAATGAGCATGTTTGATCACTAGAATTGGAATTTAAGATTTATCTATGTATCTTCGGATATTTGATTTAGGATTTTAGTTTCAAATGAAATTACAGTTTTATTTATTTATCAAACACATTATTTGAACAATCAAATATGAATATTTTGTATTATCTTATCAAATTTTTATTGGATTATAATTGTGTTTATTGAAACAGATTCGTATTGAATTAATCCAATTTGGATTCTTATCGGATCTTTATCGGATCGGATACAAAACGGATCATTCGGATTGGATACTTATTGGATCCTTAACGGATACGGATCGGATTCGGGCGGATACGGATTTGAGCTTAACGGATCGGATACGGATACGGATTTTGATTTTTCTTAACGGATCGGATACGGATTTGACCTTAACGGATCGGATCGATAACGGATTGACACGATAAGGATCCGATCCGCACGAATTGCCACCCCTAACATTATGTCATTTCTAATGTAAAAAATCAAGTAAGTGATGGTAAAGTTTGGATGTATAGAGATATGAGAGATAATAAATAAATATATAAATGAATCAAAATATATTAAATAATTTGAAGCTCGATGTTTAATGCGATTAAGAAATTTGGAGTTTAGCTAAACTTGGTTGAGTTTTGACATTTGATTATTATGTATACATACACGTTATGCAAACGTGCAGGAGATGAATAGAAACATAGATTTAAAAAAAAAAAACCTGAAATAAAACAAAATCAAGCTTTAAATAAAAGTTTGTCAGTAAATAAGAAGTTTAATAAATCAAAACTTGAATAAAAAATTGAATTTAACTCTAATATGGAGTAATTTTAACGGAAATATGCAAATATGCTTTGATTCTAAATTAACAAAATTCTAATTTCTAAATGATATATAATTAACGCATATGGCTACATCATTTCTGTACATGTTGAAGCGTTATCTCATTATAAAATCAAAATAAAATTAAACTAAGGAGTCCATCGTCGTATATGGAACACAACTATTCAAAAAAGTTTTTGACGCACTAATCTAATTCCTCATCAATTAAAGCACATTATAATATAATTTCACTTACATCTATTTGTGGCTATTTTTTCTGACAGCTGTTGTGGTATCTATATATATAACAACATTTTTCTAGGGTGCAAGGAAAATCAAACTTTGCAGTAGTGTTTTCCCCATTATAAAATCAAAATATAATTATATATGGAAAATGAAAGAAGGTCATTTATCGTGTACGGACTAAGTCGATGTGTTAAGCACTTTTTTTTTTTTTTTGAAATGATGTGTTAAGCACTTATATATACATTATTATTAAAACGATGAAACTTGATAGACAGCATCAAAGGTTCTGATCACTAAAAGAAAGAGAAAAAATGGATGAGAATCTAGACAGCATCAAAGGTTCTCACTAAAAGAAAGAGAAAAAATGGATGAGAACCCTTAGATTGCTAATTATAATTATTCAAAGATTCTCACATTTGAATAAACTTTGAGAAATCTCGAATAACCCAATTACTCACTGCCTCCACTTTGGACGAATCTATCTCAATTCCTTCCGCAGATACCACATGTTCAAGGAATGAAATTTGATCTAACCAAAATTCACATTTTGAGAATTTTGCATATAGCTTCTCATTTCTTAACGTCTCTAAAATAATTCTCAAATGTATCTTATGTTACTCCTTAGTCTTCGAATATATCAAGATATCACTAATGAATACGATGAAGAGAATGGTGAAATTAGCGATTGAGTTGATCATCCAAGTTTTTCTTGTCTGACATGTATATATAAGCAAATTTTGTTCAAACCAGCTGGTTAAATTCTTCATACAGTAAAACGATTAATTATTTTGATTCCTTCAGTTTGCCAAGTTTGAACTAAATTGCGTTCACCCCTATGTTATTACATAGAAACTTATCTATCCATCCTTATAGTTCAAGAATCCTTTAACAAAAATCAAATTAATTAATTTGATTAAAAGGGCACATACAGGCATGAGAAATGAAATCACAAATAAACTCTTAATTTTGTACTCAGGCATTCAACACAAAGTTTGCAAAGTTCCCCATTTCTTCCAACAAAACCGACTTGTAGTCGGTAAATCAAGTCCCATTATCGGAATAAAAAGGTCCCATTATCGGGATAAATCAAGTCCTATCATTAGGATAAATGGGGTCCCACATCGAACCAAACCGGGCTCTGATACTATGTAAAGTTCCCCATTTCTCCCTACAAAACCGGCTTGTAAGGAGAGGGGACCTCCACCATTATATAGTGGTATATTTCCACGTCCATGATCGATGTGGGATAACTCAACAAAGTCACGATTTAATTTCTTTGACAAATATCTAATAAGAAAACTTTACATTTTATTTACCCTAATTATTATTAAAGAGTACAAACTATATGTATGTCAAATTATCAATTTTTTTTTTTTTTTTCAAATTGTTCATAAACTAATGATAAAGATGATTTCTTGCCTTGCAATTACTTTAAGAGAGATAATACCAAATATTAGATATATCTAGAAATTAAATAACAACGTATAATTTGAGCTTAAGAGTTTGGACAAGGACAATGTTTGAGAACAAATTTCATGTTAACTTTTACAAAAAAATAATGATGCAACATTTCTTTGATTAACAATTAACGTAATAACAAGATTTAATAAAGGGTAGTATGTTTATCTATCCTCAATTTTGATAATTTATGGAAATTTAGTCTATACTTTTAAATTATTGAAATTCTATCTTATACTATACTTTATTGTGTACGTAATTCCATCTCAACTAATTAACACCATTTCAAAATTAGATTCCTTCATATATTACTAAATTATTTATACCTGGTTAATTGGGTGCTTCACCTAACTTACTATGTACAGATTTCAAAACTAATTGAGACAAATAATATAAGATTAAATCATGGCACAAACATCATACTTTTAAAAATGGACGGTAAAGAAGTAGTTTTGAGTGTTAATTTTATTATTTATTTATTAATTAATTTTTTTTAGTCAAAGAAGTGGATTGAGTCTACAAAACTCAAACCTCACAAAATTCCAGAATCAAAAAAAGCATAATTCCTTTTTTTTTTTTTTTTTTTTTCTGACAGCTGTTGTGGTATCTATATATATAAAACAACATTTTTGTGGGGTGTAAGGTAAATCAAACTTTGTAGTAGTGTTCTCCTCATTATAAAATCAAAATATAATGGAAAATAAAAGAAGGTCATTTTTCGTGTATGGACCAAATATTCTAGAAAAGGTTTGACCGTTATATATGATAATTAATAGATGTGACAAACACTTATATATACATTATTAATAAAATGATGAAAATTGAAAGACAGCATCAAAGGTTCTCATTAAAAGAAAGAGAATTAAAAAATGGATGAGAATCCTTAGCATGCAAATTATTATATTCAAGGGTTCTCATGAAAAGTAACATATTTCGCCGACATCTTTTTGTGCCTATATTACTATATATACATATTGCTATGACCTCTCCAAAATTTCACACTACTCAAACACTCCACTTTTCGCGATCTGATTCTTGTAACTAGAGAAGACGAAGAAGAAGCAATACCTCATTGCGAAAGTAAGAGCCCCATTTTTTTCTAGCTAGCTCTTGTGTTTTCTTTTCATGGTTTGATGCACTTACATCCATGCTTTCGTGTATTAATATTGATCTATGTTTCGTATAGACTCACTCAACTAACTTCCATATTTCGATCGGTTTTTTTTTTTTTTTTTTTTTTTTTTTTTAATTTGAAGATGAGTGAGGGTGCTAGAAGGAGGCATCAAATGTCGGAGGTCTGCATCGACATGCCGTCTCAGGGGGGCTCTAAATGCTGCGACGATGACGGCCGTCTCAAGAGGACTGGTGAGCTTCTTGATGATGACTTCTGCAATACTACATATGGAACAGTGGGTTGATTTTTATTTTGGGGTGTGTTTTGTAGGAACGGTGTGGACTGCGAGTGCTCATATTATTACAGCCGTGATTGGGTCGGGAGTGCTGTCGTTGGCCTGGGCGGTTGCTCAGCTGGGCTGGGTCGCCGGTCCGGCGGTGATGTTCCTGTTCGCTTTTATGACGTACTACACCTCCGTTCTTCTCTCCACGTGTTACCGGACCGGCGACCCCGACAACGGGAAACGGAACTACACCTACATGGATGCCGTCCGAGCCAACCTCGGTAACTCCGATTGAATGCTGGGGTTTGTATTAACTTTCAATAAATGAAATCTGATTTTCTTTCTCTCTCTCGAATTTCAGGTGGTTTTCAAGTGAAGGTGTGCGGGGCGATTCAGTATGTCAATCTGTTTGGAGTTGCGATCGGTTACACCATTGCTGCATCGATAAGCATGATGTGAGTGTTATTAATTTCAACATTTTTTTTTTTGAAGAAAAATATTCATCGCTACATGAGCTTAACAAGTGAAGAATGAAAGTGCAGGGCTATCCAGAAGTCTAAATGCTTCCACACGAAAGGCAAGGGCAGAGTCTCCAGCAATCCCTACGTGATTGGGTTTGGTATTATCGAAATAGTCTTCTCCCAAATCCCCAATTTTGACCAGATTTCTTGGCTCTCGTTTATGGCGGCTGTCATGTCGTTCACTTATATTTCCAGCATTTGTTTAGGCCTCGGTGTCGGAATATTTGCAGGTAGAGAAACACAAGAGACCACATTAATTAATTAACGATATATAAAACCCTTTTGTATTTTTTAACATATGAGATTTTCTTTTTCTCTCTCCAATACAGAATCTGGAAGCATTACTGGGATAAGCATTGAAACACTGGCAGGAAAACCAAGCGTCACAGAAACACAGAACATTTGGAGAAGTTTCCAAGCTGTTGGAGCTATTGCCTTTGCTTATTCATACTCCCTCATCTTGATAGAAATTCAGGTACAAAGATTTTTCATCACTTAATTTTCTTATTCACTTCTCTGTGATGTGCTTCTGCTACACACCAATGTTTTTCTTTCAATATCAGGATACGATCAAATCACCGACTTCTGAATACGAGGCAGTGAAGAAGGCAACACTACTAAGTGTAGCTGTGACCACAATTTTCTACATTCTGTGTGGCTGCTTCGGCTATGCAGCATTCGGAGAGTACTTATCCCCCGGCAGCCTCCTAACCCCATTCGGGTTCTTCAACCCCTACTGGCTTCTCGACATGGCCAATGCCGCCACTGCCATCTACCTCACCGGAGCATATCAAGTCTACTGCCAACCCCTTTTCGCCTTCGTCGAAAAAGCCGCAATCGACCGGTTCCCAGGCAGCAACTTCATCACTGGAGAGATCACACTCTTCACTATCAAACTCAATCCTTTTAGGCTTGTTTGGAGAACTATCTTCGTCATCACCACCACTCTCATTTCTATGCTCGTGCCTTTCATCAACGACGTCATTGGCATTCTCGGCGCGTTCGGGTTTTGGCCTCTCACAGTTTATTTCCCGGTGAAGATGTACATTGTGGAGAAGAAGATCCCCAAATGGAGTGCGAAATGGACATCTTTGCAGATTCTGAGTGGCGCTTGTTTCATTATATCGGTGGCGGCCGCGATCGGCTCTTTCGCCGGAGTTGATTATGTATATTTCTATACAATATAAATACATAGATGTGATCATGTCTTAACAGTATAAATTATGATGAATATTTTCGAGGTTATTTTTGGCATAATTAAATAATGAGTTTATAATTTTGCGGTTGATTATTTGCGGTTTATTTTTCTCCACCCCTTGCTTTTTTTTTTTTTTTTCAGACAGACAGCTCTTCGCCGGGAAAACACTACCTTTCTTGGACTTGAACCGTGCCGCCGCCGCCGCCGCCGCCATCACCTGTCATCGCCCTTTAGTGATGCTAGACACTGTCAGTTGAGTGATGAAAGGTTTCTAGAAATGGTTGACTGACACGTGTCCATGTCAATTTTGTTATCAATCTCTGTATAAATCATGCCAGTTTTAGTTTTTGAGAAATAAATTTATTACAAGATTTTTTCACACGCGGCGCTCCTATGAGGTAGACTTCCTAATTAATCAAGGTTTTCGTAATATAAATATACATTCGAGAGTTTCTCGATTAATTGTGTTCTACTTAGTCACCCTTTTTTTAAAATAATAATATTTAGTCACTATTCTCAATTGACCATATCTGCATTCCCCTTCATCATTTGGTATGCACTATTTCTTGGAGGAAATAAAATTTGAATTTCCTTGTAAGTTTTATTTAAAACTCCAACCAATTCCATTTAATCATTAGTTTTTAACATCTTATTGAGTTATTGTAAATTATCAATAGCGTCCCCATGTCCAGGACTCCTACTAGTTGGTTTTGGTGGCTCAAAAAAGTAATTTATTTGGTGAGCTCAGCCCAGCCCAAGCCCAAACACTGAGTTGAGATGAGGGACGAGTTACTGAGTTACGAAACCGAGTGCAATTTTACGCTTGGGATTTCACACTCACAGTCACAGGACCCGTCTCGGCGTTTCTCGCCCAATTCTGAAAGTGGAAACTACAAACCCTAGGAGCAGCGTCTCATTGCACCGCTGTCTATCACCACCTCGATAATCGCTCACTTCCGCCCTCGCCCTCCGGCAGCTTCTCGGCTCTGTAAATATCTCTCTCTATATAATCTTCTTGTTAGGAACTGTTAGTGCGAGTGTAGCAATGTTATAACAAATGGGAGCGTAGCATGTAGAAGAATGTCTTTTAGAAACCGGTAATTAGAATCAAGGCGTTTAGTCCTGCTTTGTTAGTATTTCTACTTTCTGCAAAGGTAATTTAGGACTTCAGCTCGCCACCGCTCCGTACTAACTCGCCGCCGCGCTGCTGCCACCGTTTTTTTTTCTCTTCAAGTTTGAAGAAATCTCGTTTGGCCTTCTAATTTTGTTGCTCTGGTTTCGACATTTTCCGTATGTTTTTCTTCGAGCTTTGAGGGTTTTTTTTCCCTTCATATTCTCCTAAATTTATTGTCCTGTCTAAATGTAGACACATTGGGAAAGAAGGAAAAATCTTGGAAAAAAAAAAACCGAGAGACTGAAGTAGTCAGTGAGGTTGTGCTTCATAAGAGTGAGTTTAAATGTGATTTTTTTTTCCTGATTGTTTTCATGATGACAAACTCCTTGTTTGTCGCGCTTATGACTTATGTTGTTTCTTTTGCCCTTTTCTTAGATGTCCAGATTTTCTGATTGTTTTGTTGAAGAACTACCTATAGATTTGTCTGTCTTTACAATTTTTAGTCTTTATACTCAAATTGTAATTCATATAATTGTCATACATCCGAATCTTTATTTTCTTACTTTACTGTATTCCACATCTCCATCGGAAATCCTTCATATATTATAGTCAAAATTTATCTGAAATAGGAAGGTCGAATTGAACTCCCTTGACATACATTTGTACATAATATTAGAGTCTTTTACCTTTTTTCAGATTTTCATGTGAGCACATTTTAGAATCAAAGAAATCACAGTAACATTCTGGTGCATGAAAGCCTATATTGACTGAAGGACCTATAGAGGGTGCAGAGTGGCCTTTAGAATGGGCTTGGCCAATGTGATTTTTTTCTTTTTGATGACTTGCCATGGTGAGTAAGTATGCAGATGTTGTTACTCAATTGAAACAGAGCTGTTCCTTTGAAGTTGGTTTGTTATTGAATGGTTAGGTTAGGGGTGTAACTTATGCTAGTTCTCAACTCTCAAGTTGCTTGCTTTCTTTCTTGGCTCAAATGTTTTTAACTTGTTCAAGATACTATTAGAGATGATTGTTGATTTGCTAAAATAAATGTGTATGCTTTTCTGGAACTTTGAAGCATCGTCTAATTTGCTTTTTGATTTAAGGTATTGGAGACAATGATACACTTGATGTTGTGGATGAATTGAGTGAACCTACCATGGGTGAAAAACTTGCAGGCCTCAACTTTGAAGGGAATGCCGCCAAAACTGATCTTCCAGCAAAGCCACCTAGTGTGGATTCAGTTAATATCGTGATTAAGAAAGCACTTCGTGCCGAAGATCGAACCTTGCTAATTGATTGCTTATACAGACAAGATGAGAAGGTTAATAATTGTTCTCCCTTGTCTTGATTAGTTTCTCTATTATCACATTATTTATCAATTTAGATTGTTTGTGGATTAATTTTGTCTTACTTAGGATAACATGAGTCATACTGCAGGTAATTGCAAACTCACCAGCACTATTGAATCCTTCTGGCTGTCGTCCCAATAATTCAGTAAAGGTAAGGGAATTTTATTCAAGTTTATATGTAGTTATGATAAAATCCTGAGAATGAGTTTAAATATTATTAGTATTAGAGAACCCGGGAACCAAAATATTGATAAATCTGTAGCAAATTTCCGAACAATTTCTTGTCTTTTATCTTCTGTAATTTCTTTAATGCCAAATGATCTGGTTAGCGCATATATCTGTTCTGTGATGGAATAATATAATTTTTTTCATTATGAACCTGTCTGAATGTTCTACTGCCACATGTCTTAGATATTTGTACTTTTAACTACAAATTGAGGCAGCCTACTTTATTACTTGTAAAAAAAATTGTTCTTGGCTAGATGATTTTAATTGTTATTTATTAAATGACTGAATTCCAGTTCCAATTTCTTTTTCAAAACTCTTGCTTTTGCATGTGATATCCAGGGGTGCTGTTCTGGCCTGCGCTCTTCTGTGGCTCAGAAGTTTACTTCTTCAACATGCTAGCAGTATTATGTTCCAAGAGTCTTCCTTGGCTGCCCTAAACTCTTTATCTCAGGTTAGAAAGTTTCTGATATTTAGATGTGAAAAATCTCTTGGAAATGGGATTATTAGCATGTCCTAATCAGTTATCTTTATTATAGGTTGCATAAAGGGAGAGTTTAATTTTTTTGATACCCGACCAGAAGAAATCAAATCAGCCATTGGTTAACAGTAATTGCTATGTGTTCAATTACAACATACAGAATTATATGCTGAATCCCAGAATTTGGATGGAGGATTAAAATGGTGTACATTTAAATTGAATAATATTCCATTGAACAATTTCAGAGCAATTTTTAACATGTATGCAGCTCATAGAATCAAGAGTTTCAGCCTTCAACCACACACTTTTACTATCAAGTTGCTTGGACTTGCTTTATGCAGAGGTGTGTGGGCATTGCTAAATGTTTTGTATTTTCTGTTAACATATAGAAACTACAGCTGAAGGCAAGATTTTCTCTACAGTCTGTTGATGATGGAGCGGAGGAGAATGATATAGTAGCACCTGTTATATATGAAGATGAGGATGAAAGTGATGGTGGATCTGAAGATTCTATGGAAATTGATACAATAGAAGGTGGTGAAGAACCTTTAGTCTACAATGATATTAGCGACGGTGAAGAGAATGGTGAAATAAGCGAATGAGTTGATCATCGAAGTTTTTCCTGCCTGACATGTATGTATAATCAAACTTTATCCCTCTTAGTTTACACAAAATGTAGAAAAAACTGAGTTTTTTTCCCTCTTTTACTACCCCTATCCCCATGTTCCATTTTTGTCATGAGATTTTTTACTATCATAATCAAAGATTCTTTTATAACTTTCTTAGCTTATGGCGACCAATGGTGTTTTTCACAATTGCAAGCTCATTAGCTCAATATGATTTTCACCCCTCCTGGCACTCCTTTCAACTGTAGTTTACATCTCATGTTCATTGCTTACAATCCCCTATTTGATGTTTGATATAATCTACTGTTTGGAAATATGTCACATGCCTTGAAAAGTAAAATGGCTTGTATTAAAATTATTGTGCATCAGAGTAAGTTACAATATTTGGTTTGATTACTATAAATATGGGCAGCACAGCAAACACATGAGCTGCCCGTATGATGAGTAATCTGCACACGAGCACACCGAAAGCAGTAGGTACACACTAGATAAACTTACATAGATGGGTCATATATCTTACATGTAGCCGCAGACTAATTACCAGGACTGACTTTTGCCTTGTTATTGTGATTCTCCGCGGCTTTAGCAGCGTATTTTCCTGCTTTTTCCAGACCTCGAGCTATTGTCTTGCCCATCTTTGTTGAAACATTCTCCCTGTCTCTAGGAATAACACTCGCTGTCGTGCCTTGTCGCGCTGCATAGTTGTTGCTGCTCCCTTCATTGTTGGAACTCATGTTTGCTGGCTCTGTGTGTGGTTTGTATCTGTATATAGGAAGTTTGTTTTTCTTTATAGGAGGATGGCTTATGATTCCTCCATTAGATGTTCTTGGTTTTATAATGTGAGATTTTCCTCTGTCATCAACATCTTGAATTTGATAGAATGTTGCAAACAACAACCTGAGTGTGTGTTTGTGTTTGTGTAATAACATGCATGAACACTCCTAGTGTGTGTGTGTGTGTGTGTGTGTGGTCCTCGTACATAGATATCATCATGAATGATTTTACGCCTTGTTGGCTACAATTTTTTTCTTAGTTTTGTAATAGTCGAGATGTTCACTATGACAAGTTAGTAATTTTTCTTGATGTTTCAGGTGAAAACTCAACTCCTTTTTTTCATTATTTTTTTTAAAAAAAAAAATCTTTTTCATGGTATAAATCATAAGGGTTAATTTCATTGAGAAAATTATAGGGATTTACGAGGAAAAAAAACATTTTTATGCCAATTTATTGTTTAAAGAATTGTTTGTATTTTGAGTAGGGGTGAGTAAAATTGAACTGAAAAACTACCAAACCGAAATGAACTGGCTGTCGGTTTTGGTTTGGTTTTTTAGTGCATTTGATTTCGGTTCGTTTTGTTTTTGTATAGTTTTCGGTTTGGTTCGATTTTTTAAGGCTTCGGTTCAGTTCGGTTAAAAATCGAACCGTTTAAACTGAACCTAATCGAACATGTATTTTATATATATATATATATATAATATTTATTTATATAATTTAAATATAAAAATAATAAAACATATAAAATTAAATTATAAAATCTTTATTTTATTTTAAATCTCTAAATTAAACCTAAATTAAAATGCCTAATACATTAAAATATTTTTTTTTAATATAAGTAATTTATAAAAATATGCAAGAAATTTTGGTTAAAACTGAAACCGAAACTGCCGGTTTGGTTAAAAGTTTAAAACCACCAAACCGAACCAAAATTGTATATTTGGTACGATTCGGTTTGTATAATATTAGCGGATCAGTTCGATCTGAATTTTGAAAAAGTTCGGTTTTACAGTTTGGACGGTTCGGTTTGATTTTCAGATCGAACTGATTGTTGCTCACCTTTGTTATGAAAGACTTCTCGTTCGCATATATTAATTTAATTTAATTTTATGTGGAATGTAATGCTAGAACTCTGAAAAGGATAATATGTCTAGTAAAATTAAATAAAACTGAAGCTTTTCTTTGGATAGCAATTAACAATGGGTATAAATATTTTTATTTTATTGCTACTAAATTGAACTCGTAACATCATAATTGAAACATTGTTTGGCTTAATATATATATTGTCAGGTTCTAACATCATATCCCCTGCTCTTAATTTCTGATCCACTAAATTTCACATCAAAACAAGAATTCTTGGAGTTCCATTGAAAAATAGTTTGAATTTCGCAACATAACTTAATCAGACGTCTCTATCTATTTGAAATATGCATGAAATAAAAGGCCATCACATCAACAAATTATGCATAAATTAATTGATTAATTCTTGTTTTTTTTTGAACAAACTGTTGCGACAAAACATTACACTAATGACTCTTACACAAGTACAAACATACCAGAACTGCCATCATCAAACATCAAACCAATCACCCACAAATCTTTAATTCCTTACATTTATATTACTACAAAGCGTTGGAATCAAACTTAATAACTAACTAGCCTCATTGCTGGGACCAACTTTCGACTTGCTCTTGTGATCCTCCGCAGCTTTGACAACAGCTTTCCCACCTTTTACAAAACCTTTACCAATTTTCTGCACCGCCATCGACAAAACCTTCTTCTTTTCTGCAGGGATGACGGTTGCATTCTTTCTGGGATCCATGTTTGCCTTCTTACAACCGCTGTGTGTGAAATGAGCTCGATCGAGTCTCTTTATATCTTCTGTAATTTATGTTGCTATGTGGTGTCTGCAGGTTTGAGCTTGCTAGCTAGAATGCAGCTGCCCTATTTATAGTGGATTTCATGTACATGGCGATCATAGATCTGTTCATAATTTCTACGCGATTTCAGGGAAGAAATGAGGAGAGTTACTGAGAATTTCCAGTATGTTGATCATACTAAGAAATAGATTTCAATGGGAATTGATGAATGTGCATGTTCTTGGTTGATATCGTGAAGTTTCCCTTGAGCTATGTTTCTTGTTAAAAAAACAAAAAAACTACGAGTCAGCAACACATTGATTGTGTTGACATGTTCAAATATTTCCGATTAATTTGTGGTTTTATTACCGCTTAATACCCTGTTATTTTAGTCCGAGCTATCCGTCTTTCTTCAATTCTAGTACTAATTATTTCATTTCACAATTTTTTGTCCAAACTATAAAAAACTATTCTAATCTTGTCCAAACTATCAAAACCTATTAAAATCTAGGACAAATAATAAATTTTTCGGCATCAAAAAGCTAATGGAGCATGCCAGAAACCTACATTATTTGATTTGCAACGTGTTATGTTTTTAATATGGCATGACTTTCCGGCATGTCCCGTCAGATTTATGATGTCGGAAAATTTCTTCGTCCTAGATTTGAAAAGTTTTTGATAGTTTGGACATAAGATTATGAAATGAAATAGTTGGTAATAGAATTGAAAAAAGACAGATAGTTTGAACTAAAATTGATGTTGTTATTATTTATTATTTTTTGTATGAACGCAGAATGTAATCGCGTTTCATTTTCTATATCGTGCTCCAAATTAAATTGTGTGGCCGTGTGGGTCTATGTAAAAAACTATGTATTATATTTATTATCACAAACACGATGAATATTAATTCAAGTCGTTTTCCTTTTTCAAAATTAGTAAATTTTACGCGTAACTCGGAATAATCTCATGAATTGGATGACAAATTAGATTAACAATGGGATTCAATTCAACCATGAAGAACGAGAAAATCCCTAATCTCCAAATCCATGCTCCATAGAAATTTCTCATAATTACGTGAAATTTAAATAGACATTTTAAAAAAATAATAGTAATAATTCATGAGTTTCATATTGGTGAGGAAATTCGAAATTATATACCATTTTCATTTAAATTAACATATCATTATACGGAAACTTACCTATCCATCGCTATAGTTCAGAAAATCTTTATTTGATTAAAATTAATGGCACATATTGATATAGATAGGCATGAAATGAAACTATTAGTTTTCTCCTCTGGAATTAAACACCAAGTCATGATTTAGTTTCTTTGATAAATTTAAAACTCAACATAATATCTACGCGATTTCAGGGAAGAAATGAGGCAACTTACTGATATTTAATTACAATGGGAATGGATGAACATGAAGGATTATTCTGCATGTTCTTGGTTGATAACGGGAAGTTTCCCTTAAGCAATATCGTCTCTTGCAGTGGCTGATCCAGAAAATTTTCGTAAGGGCTCAGAATTTGTATTTTATTTTATTTTACCTCAACCTCTTTATATCATATTTTCCTTGTTGCTATTTCATAAAATATCGGATAACAATACTAATCATCCGTAAATGGTGTCTTGTTAAAATTTTAATTTTTGTAAAAACAGAAAATGTGTGTTGACATGTTCAAATATTTCCGATTAATTGTGTTGCTTTTCACCATGAATAGAAGGAGACGAGATTTTTGTTTGAACGACTAATAAAAGTCCTCTGTTTTCAATCGTACGTGTTTTATATTCTAATTCGAGTTCGAGAGTTTGAATTCGCTCCAAATTCAATTATTTGTAGGGACAACTGCCGCGTGGGTCTATGTAATTGAAAACCATGAATTGTTCGAAAGGTTTTCGGTTAGACACGATTAAACGGTTTAAGCGGATTTTATTCATTAACTCAAGCTAAACCCATCTAATATATTTTAATTGGGGATTAAAAAAATTTATTTGGGATGGGTGAACCCATTTGAGTATGGATAAAACTCGCCTAAACCGTTTAGGCGTGCCTAACGCAAGTTTTTGCCTGAATTATTATATTTATTCACAATCACGATGAATATTGAAGTCTTTTTCCTTTTTTTTTTTAAGATTAATAAGGTTTTACAAGAGATTCGGAATCATTTTTCACGGAATCTAGGATCGATTATGTATGAATTGGATGAAAAAGATTTAAAATGGAAAGTCCCTAATCACCAAATCCATATTGCATAGAAATCTCTCATAAATTATGTGAAAATTAAGTTGACATTTACGAAAAATAAATAATTCATGAGTTTCATATTAATGCTAAGGAAATTATATATCATTTTCTTTTAAATTAGCATATCATTAAAAGGAAACTTACCTGTCCATCGCTATAGTAAACAAAAATCTTAATTTGATTAAAATTAATGCCACGTATAGGCATGAAATGAAATTATTAGTTTTTTCCTCAGGCATTCAACTCCAAGTCATGATTTAGTTTCTTTGATAAATTAAAAACTTTAAAAAAAAAATTATTTACCACAATTATTAAATCGTATTTTGTCCAATCGACGCGTTGCGACTAAACTATAACAAATACACTTTGTTTGTTTCAATATAAATAATATAAAAGATCATATAGATATAATTAATTTTTTTAAATTAACTATCAAATATGTATGATGTTAGGCGATTAATAATTTCTCCACCCAACCAATTATAATGTTTGTAAAATATAAGTTGATCGACAGTGAAAATGGCCTACCATGATGTTAATGTTGTCTCAAAATATATGATATAAATAGTCTAATATTTCTATATATACTTGAGTTTCGAGGTATTTTTGGGCAAATTAATTACTGAGTTAATTTATAATTGGATCGTCTGAAAACTCTAAGAAAAAATAAATTAAAACCCACACTTGTTTTGCGGTTTATAATTTTTCGTATTTTCGACGTTCCTGCTTATGTCAACTACCAACATAAATAATGAAAACATAATTTAAGAAAAAAAAATGCAATAACACTCAAATTAAAGTAGGTAAAATTAATACAAACAATAATGAATTAGTTACAACATTTTATATCATTAATACAATGAATCACACAACAAATTAATCTTGGAGTCTCTAATTATAGCTAAGCTAATCTGCCAACATTATTCATCACTTAAAAAAAAAAAAACATTACTCATCACTAGCTAGCCATTTTATGTCCTACATTTTTACTTGAATATCAATCAGGAAACAAACACTCAAAAACGAAAAAAAAAAAAAAAAAAAACCCTAGTTGGCATGACAATGGCATGTATAGTAGTATAGTGTTTGATGATGATGAAGAAATCACTTTCCCTTGAGAGCTTTGACAGCAGACTTGATAGCTTTCCCTGCAGACGACACGATCTTCTTCCCCACCATCGTCGACACCTTCGGCCTCTCCTTGGGGAAAATGCTTCCCTTATTCCCTCCGTAGCTCGAGCTCATCTTCGATTAATGAACGCTGTTTAATGTGTGTGTGTGTGTTTGTTTTGTGGTGTGTGATTGAAGATTAATGAAGATGAGTGGTATTTATAGATTTCGAATTCCCTTTTTTTCTTGGCGCTAATTTCTGTGAGGTTTCAAGGAAATAAATATTTCTTGATTATTTTCAGAGACTAATTTATTTTGTGTGTGTGTGCGTGTCTCTAGGTTAATCATACGCGTCGAAAATATACATACATATATTTATATGTTTTAATCCTACATATGAAATTTCCTCGGACCATCTCGTGAAAAAAAAAAGTGCTGATTCGATGTTTTAGTTGTTGTTGGGCAGGGCAACATTTATGTTGTTGGGCAGGGCAACATTTATGTTCATATAAATGTATATTGATTTTCCTATAAAAACGATCATATATATTATGTAACAAATGCATTTACCCCGCCTTCTTTATTTACATAGCTTGTATTCAAATTAGTAAAAACTTATCTATAATGATTTATTTATTACATGTCACAGATTACTGGAAAAGATCATGCAAGTCTTTAAATTAATTATATATGCATTTCATTTTTTATTTTACTCTGTTTCGTGTCTTGCTTTAGATAAATCCAGACTTCATTTTCTACAATGGCTTTTAAAGTACTCTCCAAATATATAAATCGCCAAATTCTCTTTATGCTATATATATATATATATATAGATATATGGAATATAACACATTCCTGAATTTCATTGTTACATTGTACGAGTTTCAGCCGTGTGATTTTTTCTTATTTTATTTATTTATTGTTATTATTTTTTCTTAGTTGAAGTCAAGCTTTCAATTATAATTAACTCTTTTGTGGAGGCAATTGCTAATTTGGGTGGCATCATTGACCTTATTTTCTTTCTCCTATGGGAAAAGGTTGACTGACCCACACAAAATCTTCAATCATTCACAAACCAATCATCAACGACAACGATTCCCCTGCCCTTATTTTCTTACCTAACTCAATCTTTATTTCCTTTTCCTTTTATTCCCAAACAAACTTTTGTCTCTAAAGTGGAGGAAACCTTTTACCATTTTCACACAAGACTAAATTTTGTAATGATTCAATGTAAGAAACATTTTATTCAACAATATAATTAAAGTTACAATAAATCAAACTCTTTAAGTTAGTTTTATTAATGCACAATCACAATATATAACATTTATTATAGTAAACATAATTAGGTATATATTTAAGTGGAGGGATTGACTTTTCCTTTGTTGGTGTGATTCTTGACAGCATTAGCAGCAGACTTTGCAGCTTTCTCTCCCATCTCTGCAATCTTCTTCCCCGGCATTGTTGAAACATGCTGCCTCTCCTTTGGAACCAAGCTCTCCTTCTTCCCTCCATTGTTGTTCGAGTTCATCTTCGATCGATCTTAGTTATATCTTATATTATTATTTCAATCTTTATACTTGTTTCTGATTTTCTAGGAGGGTGGCTAGGGCATTTATATACGGAAAATTAGGTATTCTATCCCAAAGTTTTTATTTTTTGGGAATTCTATCCCAAAAAATTTCCATCAGGTAATTCTATCATATATTTTGATTCTTTCCTTGAATTTTATCCCAAAAAATTTCCATCAGGTAATTATATCCTATATTTTGATTCTTTCCCTGAATTCTATCTCAATTGAATTTTATCTGGTAACTTATCTTATATTTTTATTCTATCAGTAAATTTTATCCCGAATAATTAATGGGATTAAAAAATTGTTGACTCGATCGTTTTATTTCATTTGATTGTCGACGTGTCATTCACATAGATATTTATTTATATAATTTAAATTTTTTCAATTTTTAAAAACTAAATGTGGTTGTCGTTTTTATTTATTTTATATTATCTTTAATTTAATTTTTTTTAAATAGAGTTCTTATTTTTGAAAAAATTAAATGTGGTTGTCGACGTGTCATCCACGTAAATATTGCAAATTAACAAAATAAAATAAATAACGTCGACAACCACATTAAATTTTTTAAAATTGGAAAAAATATGAAATACATATATAAATATATACGTAGATAATACGTCGACAATCAAATGAGAGAAAATAATTGAGTCAATAATATTTGAACTTCATTAACTATTTCAGATAAAATTAATTGATAGAACGTGATAAAATTAACTAAAAGAATAAAAATATAGGATAAAATTACCGGATAAAAAAAGTTTATTGGGATAGAATTCTGGGAAAGAATTAAAATACAAGATATAATTACCTGATGAAAATTCCTCGGGATAGAATTCCGAGAAAGTGGAAACTTTGGGATAGAATACCCAGTTTTGCCATTTATAGACCTCCGTATAATTGTAAAACATTTTTTTCGATCGGGTTTAATTTTTCTGCTAATTTCTTTGTGATTTCGAAGAAGATATGGCCGTCTTTCTGATAAATTTCGAAAATGTTTGTTTTCTTGAAGCAACCATATAAGTAATTATATTGGTTTATATGTCTAGTTTGTCGGAAAACAAGTACCTAATTTCTTGCATATAAATATTTTATTGTGAATTATATAGTATATAAGTCATATGCAATTTCCATAAAATTAAGCTAAATAATTGACATTATTTGTGTGTGCTAGCTTGATGGAGGCCAACACTCTTGACTGTGTGGGTGTCTCCCCCCTCTGTTGCCGACCAATTCCTACGCAGATATATCATGAAAACCTAGTTAAGGTCAATATGCCGAGGTTGCTTCTTCTTTGGGATTTAATTAGGCTATGATTTTTTTAATTTGGCTGGCTTAACTTCGTTTATTGAACTAATTAATTAATTATCACTAGTAATTTACTTGTAACTATCTACGTATGGAAATTCTGGTTTGTTGTAATCTAAATTTTAAATGTAAATGTTATGCATCTTACATATGGCACAACATTCAACAACATCCCACCCCAACCAAAAAATATATACAAAATTATATAGGAAAAGCATTAAACAACATCATATGGCTAAACAATTTTTTTTTTCAGATGTTTCTTATTATTTCTAATTTTCTTGATATAAATTAATTAGCCTAATTCAATTTCCTTCTAGCAGCTGAGAATTGGTACTTAACTCATACACTCATAAAAATCCAATTCATAGATCATTAAAGTAAATCAAATAGTTCGAGTTTGCTTGAATTTGGGAATTGGGCAGTAGTTTCTCAATTTTTAATTAAATCTATAAACTTAATTAATAAAACTAACATGATTTAGAAGAAGACAATAATTAAAGAAAAACATTTTTTGATTTATTTTTGTGTAATTAATTACTTCAAAGCAATTTCGCGGAAAAAGTTAATACGTTTTCGCAATGTAATTTCCTGCTTAATCAAATTAAATATTACAAATATTTCTTGAGGAACATAGAAAATCAACTGTAATTAGCATACACTAATCCGGGGTTATGACTATTTAACTTTTGTTTAGAACTTAGTGTATTTAATTCCGTAACCACTAATTAAGGTCAACGACAATGGTATGCTTACATCACTTTCGCCAGTTATAAATCTCAATATATTCTGTTTTTTTAAGAATTTTAATATATATTTTGACATGAATCAACTATCATCTATCAATTAACAGTAACAATTAACATAAATATATATACAATTAATTAATAATCCATCATGGTAAGATAAAGTACCAAAATGACCTTTTACCAATACTTTTTAGTTTTGGCCTATATTATTATTTGTATTTGCATTTATATTTATAACTTCACTAAGAACAATTACTTTCCATGCAGATATATAAAATAATACTCCCTCCGTCCCTTTTAATTAGTCCACTTGAGAGTGGGCACAATAACCAATGTGGTAAGAGATAGAGGAAATTAGTATTTTATTAATGAGTGTGTATTAACTTTCCTTTTTAGGTAAGTGGACAATTAAATGGGACGGACAAAAAAGGAAAGGTGGACAATTCAAGTGGGACGGAGGGAGTAATAAATCAATATTTCTCTTAAAATATGCTGAAAATAAAGTAGATTGCTGAATTTTAGTTTCCAATAAAACATAATACCTTTTTTTTCTTGTCGAAGTGTTGTAAGTAAGAGCAAGTCAACATCTTTTTTTTTCTTCTTTAATTAACATTTACTCGTTTAGACTTATTCAAGTATGTGGTCACCCCTACACGAAAGAATTATTCAAAATCTTGAATTTCTTTTTATTTTCTAATATCAATATATATACACTAAACAAAATATTACAGATATTTGGAAAATTCAAGTGTCCACACAATACATGCATGAAGAAAATATTTGTTATGCTTTCCACCAACACGACCAATTCAAACAAGGTGGGGTCAGAGGTATATCACTCATCAATAAAGATTAAAATTATACGTCTAAAATAAGCAACTTAATTATTTCATGTGTGTGATTCACTATTTAAAATTAAGAGACAACTCAACTTAGAGAATTAACCCTATTGAAATTAAGCCTCAACTTATTCACTATTTGGCTCAATGAAGAATTTTAGTTTTTAAAATTAGCTCAATTTAACCCTCAACTTGGAAATTACAATTATACCCTTATTAAAAGAGAATACGAATGCTTTAGAATTAATCTACGCTTATTTTTAATTTTTTCATTATTTTATATATTGTTCTTTTATTTTGCATTTATATTTTTAATCTGTATGAATAATCAAATTTAAAGATTAAAATAATAATATTTATTTAAAATAAGTATTATTATTATTATTATTATCAAATAGTTTTTAAAAATATAAAAACACACACCCAAAATAAAATATTAAATAGCCTACTAATACACATGACATTCTATTATAAATTCACATTAATTAGTTGCTGTAACAAAAAAAAAAAAAAAAACTTCACTTAAATATTTATGATCTTAATGAGACGTCTTTGTATGTTTGAAATATTTATGGAAAAAAGGTCACGATATAACCAATTACATGAACTGGAAAATAAAAACCAAACAGAAATATTTATAAATTAATATGACAAAACATGAACGAGTACTCTTACAGATACAAGAACTGCCCTAGCTAGCTCATCATCATCACCCACAAATCTGCAGCTTCCACACTTTCCTTAAACTTAATTACAGCATTATTATTACAAGTTTTGGAATAATCAAATTTATAACTGATTAATTAAGCCTCATTGTCATTGCTGGGACCAACTCTCGGCTTCTTCTTGTATTTCTCGACAACTTTGACAGCAGTTTCAACTATTGTCTCTCCCACCATTGTTATAACATGCTTCTTTTCTGCAGGGATTACACTTGCCTTCTTACCTCCTTCCTTCCCTTGATTAATGTTGCCAGAATCCATCTTAACTAGCCTGCTTACAAGTTATTACAACCACTGTGTGTGTCTTTCTTTTGTAATTTATGTTGCTCTGTGGCAGTGGCGGATCTAGGGGGTGTTTTGGGGGTACAAGTGTACCCCAAAATAATTTTTTTCATTTAAAATTTATATATTTTTATTATTATTTATAATATTTTTACATAATATAACCCGAATTTATTATACTCGTACCCCCAATTTTAAATTTCTGGATACGCCACTGTTCTGTGGTGTCTGCTTCAAGCTAGCCACAATGCTGCCCTATTTATAGCTACTTTCATACACAATGTCCGTGCATTTAGATCTTCTGTTCATTATTTCTACGCAGTTTCAGGGAAGAAACCAGGCGAGTTACTGAAAATTTCCAGTATGTTATCGTATAATTAAGAAAGAGATTTCAATGGGAATGGATAAATGTTGAAGTTTTCTTGTGCTATATGTCTCTTGCTACAACTTTGATTTAGGTTGAATTGTGTGTGTTGACATGTTACAAAATTTCCCATTAATAAATGCAGCAGTTGGTGGTTTTGTTACTGCATTTCCCCATGGAAGGAAGGAGACGAGATTTTTGTATGAAACGTCGAATATAATCTACGTAGGGACACACCCTTCTGCCGTGTGGGTCTATTACATTAATTTATATGTAATAAATATTAATTATATTATTCACCATGAATATGAATATGAATATTTAGGTTGTTTTCCTTTTGCAAAAGCGCGCACTAGATTTTACGAATATTTCAGAATCATTACACCCAATTTAGGGTCGATAGATTACATGTGAATTCGATGACAAAGACCAAGAATGGGATTCATATCCATGGAAACAGAGAATAAAGTCACTAATCTCCTAATCCATATTCCACGTAATTATGCGAAAATTAAACAGACATTTACAAAATAATAATAATAATAATAATAATAATAATAATAATTGAATTTTGTCTTAGTAAGGAAATTATAAAACATTTTCTTTTAAATTCACGTATCATTATACGGAAACTTACTTATGACATCCATCGTTATATCTCAAAAAACATTGTACAAAAAATCAAATAATTGATTAATTAATTTGAATAAAAAGGCACACATAGGCATGAAATGATATTACAAACAAACTCTTAATTTTGTCCTCAGACATTCAACACCAAGTCATGATTTTGTTTCTTTGACTAAAACTTGAACGAATATATACACTTTGTTTATTTCAATATATTATTGATGATCATAGAGCTGTTAAGATCTTAATATAAAATATCAAATATATATTGATGTTTATCAATGATTTTCACCACACTTTTGGACCTTTGGTACTAAATTAAATGAGTTTTATCGATCTAGGACCCGAAAGATAGTTTAATTATCGATTTAGGATCCGAAAGATTAATTCTCAATCCAGGATCCGAAAGATCATATAATTTTCAATCTAGGACCTCAATATTAGGTCCTTATTTGATCTTTCGGGTCCTGGATTGACAAATCATCTTTCGTGTCCTGAATCGATAATTAAACTATCTTTTGGGTCCCGAATCGACAATTCTCCTTATATATACCGTCTCTACTTAATTATAAGTTGATCATCAACAATGATAATGGTATGTCAACTCTCTAGCTTGGGTTGCAAGTGGTTTAAATGTTTTGATTGTGTCTCAATAAGTTATGGTTCAAACTTTAACGAAGATATATGGGATGAGATTTTAGATTAATGGTCTGCCAATTGCCAAATTTTTGTAACCTCAAAATGTATAATATTAATGATCTAATTATTTCTATACTTTAATTTGACCGATGCATGATCACAAAATCTTGCAAACTAATTTGAGATCTAATTCCATCTCTCAATCGTAAAGCAGATGCTCCTTTCGATGAGAAAAATTAGTATTTAATTTATTCGATTTATATATATTTTGAAATTGTTAAAACTGTCCTTTATCTAAATTGCTTTTTATTTTTCTTTATCGATCCCTTGCTTTCTTTTCAAACAGTAGTATTACATATAAATACAAATGCTCTTTCCATCATCTACTTTGCTTGCCACCAACTACGTCGCTAACAAAATTCATGAAAACATATTACAAAAAATAATATATAATAAAACTCAAAATTATAATATGAAGTTACAACATGATCAGGTCATCAATACAATGAATCACACAACAAATCTTGGTGTCTCTATATTATATTATATGCTACATTTTTGCTTCAAAAAAAAAAAAAAAAAACAACTAGTTGGCATGGCAATGGCTTGTGTAGTATTAATTGTGTTTGATGATGATGATGAAGAAGAGTAGTGATATTGATATTCAGTTTCCCTTGAGAGCTTTGACAGCAGACTTGATAGCTTTCCCTGCAGACGACACGATCTTCTTTCCCACCATCGTCGACACCTTCGGCCTCTCCTTGGGGAAAATGCTTCCCTTCTTTCCTCCATTGCTCGAGCTCATCTTCGAGTGCAGGCAGCTTAATGTGTGTGTGAGTGTGTGTGTTTATGGTGGTGTGTGATTGAAGAATGAAGATGACTTGGTATTTATAGATAATTTGAAGCACCTACCTTTTGAAACGAGATGGAATTATTTGTAGGGGTATTTTTTGGCACTACTTTCTGTGAGGTTTCAACGAAGAAATGAGCGCTAATTCCTCATTATTTTCAGACATGTACACCCATAATTTTTCATTTTATTCTTCTCTGCGTGTCTCTAGGTTAATCATACACGTCGACAGAAACATACATACATATTTACACACAGATACATACAGGCATACATATATACATGTTAGCGTTAATTCTATGAAATTTCCTCGGACTATCTTTTGAGAAAGGCTATTCGTGGTTCACTTCATTTTTTGTGCATTTGTATTATGAGACCAATTCCGACTACGTACAGGGGATTACGAGGGAGCGCGGAATTCGGAAGAATATTAATGGATGACTTTTAAGAATTCTTTTTCTTTTTTCCTTTTTTTTCCTGAAAAAATAACGTGAGAGTCAACAGGGCAATATTCATGTTCATATATGCAGAGACGGATATAGAGTTCGAATATCATGGGAGTTCAACCCTAATTTTGTGGGATCTTATAATTTCATTTTTTTCTAAAAAAAAGTTTTCGACTCGCCGTGGCGGTCGACCCCAGTAGGGGTGAGCATGAGTCAAGCCAGCTCGCAAGCTACTCGGGATCGGCTCGAAAAAAACTTAAAATCAACTCGATAGTAATCGAGTCGAGCTCGAGCTTTGTGATACTCGATTCGACAACCTCTCGAGTCGAGCTTGGGTTCGAGCTGGGCTCACGAGCTTTATCGAGCTTAATATAATATAAATTTTTATTCCTAGATTTATTATTTAATCATAAATAATATTAATTTTTATCAAAAATTAAATTAATTTAAAATAGTCGAGCTCGATCGAGTCGAGTCGAGCTTGACGAGTTCGATCTCGAGTCGAGCTCGAGCTTGAAAATCTAAGCTCGATTGAGCTGAGCTGAGCTCGAGCTCGAGCTTAGAAATTTCGAGTCGAGCTCGAGCTCGAACCTGGCCATACTCGACTCGACTCGACTCGTGATCAGTAGTTCATTTGAATGAGTAAACGATGTCATTTAATCTGTTGGGGGCATATATGGATATTGGTTTAATTTCCTACAAAAATTAATGATATTTATGTAACAAATGAAACTTGTCTAAAGTGATTTATTACATGCCACATATCGCAGGAAAACATCATGCAAACAAAGATTCTTGTAAGTTTGTCACTCCATTTTGCCCTGTTTCGTGTTTCTAGCTAGACATAAAGTCAGACTTCATCTTCTAGAATATAGCTTTTACATTAAAGCATAATTTGGATCAATAAGCTTTCACCGCCCTCTCTTTTTGGTTAATTTCATTAAGAATAATAACTTTATTTGGAATAAATTGGCGAATTCCATTTTATGCAATATATGTAAACTCAATTCACTTTATATACATGGAAATTAAAGCAGTTTTTATTTTTTTCGTGATTAGAATAACCTGCACCCCCTTTACCAACACAACATATACTCGTAATTTTGTGTATTTTATTTCAAACCTAATGGTCACTTGTTCAAATTCCACCAAGAGAGTTCTTAAACTTTACAAATTCAACCTACCTAATTTAGAGATCAAATTTATTAAGGGAGAAAGTAAATTTGTTTTTAATGTTCTAAACTTGGAGAATTCTCAGTTCAGATCATGAAAGATAATTTAATTATTAATTCAGGACATGAAAGATCCAAAAAATTCTCAATCTAAAATCCGAAAATTATAAATTTTAATCTTAATCCAAAATCTCAATATCAATTCATGTATTGAAAATTTAAGATCTGAAATTGATAATTAAATAATCTTTCAGATCCTAAATTGACATTGTCCTAAACTTTGAGTATTAATTAATAATTCAAATCTTGAGTTTCAAAAATAACATTGTACGAGTTACGTGGGGTTTCTGTGTCTGATGCGTGTTTTAGGCGTGTGATTTCTTTTATTTTTTATGGGGTTTTTTTTTTTTTTTTTTTTTTTGGCGTTGTTAAGTGAAGCTTTTATTTAATTTTTTAATCTTGTATTTTGTTCAATTATGGTTATTAACTTATTTGTGGAGGCAGCCCTTTTTTTTTTTTTTTCCCTACTATGGGAAAATTAATGTTGACCCACACGGCCACACCAAAAAATCTCATCAATCATTCACACAAACCAATCATCAACGACAATGATTGCCCAAATTCTCTTCTCTTATTTCCTTCTCACCTAACTTGGTCTTTCCAAATTTTCCTTTTCTAGCCATGACAAACTTCTGTCTCTAAAGTGGAGAAAATCATTACTATTTTAAATCAAACCAAATTTCAATATAATAAAGTTACAATAAACACAATAGTATTTTATTACAACTATTTAAGTTAGTTTTATTATCCCTAACACACAATGTAGTAAACATAAATGTAACTAGGCAAACATTTAAGTAGAGGGATTGACTTTTCCTTTGTTGGTGTGATTCTTGACAGCATTTGCAGCAGACTTTGCAGCTTTCTCTCCCATCTCTGCAATCTTCTTCCCCACCATTGTTGAAACATGCTGCCTCTCCTTTGGTACCACGCCCCCCTTCTTCCCTCCATTGTTGTTCGAGTTCATCTTCGATCGATCTTATTTATTTTCTCAAATATTTATTTATTACAATCTTTGTACTTGTTTCTGATTTGGTTGGAGCTAGCTAGGGTATTTATAGACCTCCATATATGATCTCTAGGGTTAATTCTCTCCCAATTATTAACCATTTTTTCGTGTGTAATTTTGCTGCTAATTTCTTTGTGATTTCGATGAAGTTATGGCCATCTTTCTGATAAATTTCGAAAATGTTTGATTTTTTGAAGCAACCATATGAGTAATTATATTGGTTTATATGTCTAGTTTGTCGGAAAACACTTACTAATTTCTTGCATATAAATCTTTTATTGTAAATTATATATATAAGTCAGATGAAATTTCCATATTATAAACTAAATAATTAACATATTTATGTGTGTTTGATGGAGGCCAACACTTTTGAGTGTTTGTGTGTGTGGTAGTCTCTATTGCCGACCAATTTATACGTAGATTAGATAGATATAAATTATATCATGAAAACCTAGTTAAAGTCAATATGCCGAAGTTGCTTCTTCTTTGGGACTTGGGCAATATATATATATTTTTATTTGGCTGACTAAAACTTCGTTAATTTCTTTTTTTTTTTTTTATCAATTCAGGACCCGAAAGATAGTTTAATTATCGACTCAAAAGATTAATTGTCAATTCAGGACCTCATAGATCACAAAAATTCTCAATTTAGGACCCGAAAGATCATGCAATTCTCAATCCAAGACCCGGAAGATCAGGTCCTGGATTGAGAATTGTTTGATCTTTCAGGTCCTTGATTGACAAATCACCTTTCGAATCCTAAATTGATAATTTAACTATCGTTTGGGTCATGAATCGACAATTCCCTAATTAAATAATAATTGACTAGTAATTTCCATGTATGGAAATTCTGGGTTTTTTTCCCTATAATCTAATTTTAAATTTATGTGATAATACATCTAACATTTGTATAGAAATTACATCATCACAAGGCCACAAGGCACAACATTTAGTTTTTTTTTCAGATGTTTCTTAGTTCGACTTTTCTTGTTATGATTTAACTAATCCAATTATATTTCCTTCTAGTGGCTAAGAATTACTATTTAATTCAAACACTTATAAATATTCAATCCGTAGATCATAAATTAAAAGTAAATCTAGTCAAATCAAATTAAATCAACAATTCAAAGTTTATTTAAATTTGGGAATTGGCCAGCAATTTCTCGATTTTAAATTAAGTTTAATAAACTAAAAAAAAACACTAGCATGATTTATAAGAAGACAATAGTGAAAAACATTTTCTATTTACTTTTGTGTAATTACTCCAAAGCAGTTTCGAAGAAAAAGTTAAATACATTTTCACAATGTTATTTATATCTTCTAGAAAATGGTGTGTGTATTGTGTAATCCCCTGCTTAATCAAAATAATTATATACATATTTCTTAGAGAAAACAGAAAATCAAATGATAATTAACGTGCACTAATCCGGAATTATGACTTCTTAAGTTAGGTTTAGAACACGGTGCATTAATTTCGTAACTACTAACTAAGGTCAACGACAATGATTGCTTACGTCACTTTCATCAGTTTTATTCCTGACTTTATTCTGCTTTTTCAATTCTTCACTAATATATATATATTTTTTTTTACATCAATCAACTATCACTAAACAGAAACATATATACAATAAATTAATAAAAGAGCATTTTTAGTTAGGAGTTTCAAAAATAGTTTAATTATTAATTTAAGATTTGAAAAATTAATTCTTAATTTATGATCTGAAAATATCATAAAAATTGTCAATCGTGTACTTAAAAGATTATAAAATTTTTAATCTATGACTTCAAAAGTCATGAATTGAAAATTTAAGAATCTTTCAGGTATTAGATTGAAAACTCGTTTTTTGAGTCTTAAATCAATAATTAATCTATGTTTCAGATCGTAGATCAATAATTGTCAGTCTAACGAAAATGACCAAAATATCCCTTTTCCTGACTAAATTTTGGCCTATAACTTCATTAGCTAAGAACAACTACTCTTCATGCAGATGTAAAAAATAATACTCTCTCCATTGCGATTATATGATCTAGTTTGATCTTGCACGTTTGTAAAAATTTGTTTAATATTTAAATAAACTTCCAACATTACTCTTATTTAAAATATTAATTAACCTCTCATTTTCATAATATTATATTTAATATTCTCATTTCTAAAGTTGTTCAGCAGTGTAAATGTAAATTAACAGAGAAAAATAATGCTAAATATAGAAATTGAATCATATAATTGAAACACTCTAAAATAATAACCCAGACCAAATAACTTTAACCGATGGAGTAATCGATAATTTTTCTCTTGAAATATATTGAAAATCAATAAATTGTTGAATTCCCGATTCCAATAAATAGCAAGTCAATGTATTTTTTTTCTTTAACAAGCATTTACTCGCTCCTTATTCAAGTACGCGGCGACAGAATTATTCAAAATCATAAAATTTCTTTTTCTTTTAAATTCTCAGTCAGATGCTGTCGCCAAAATGTATGTTAAAAATATTTGCCACTAATTAATTTATTTCGTTCATGACAATGCCTTTGAATTTGTAATTCTTATTTCTTGTAAATATATTTATAGGCCTAACGTAATTTCAATGGAGAAATGAGTCGTAGCTCTCTCCCACGTATTTGAATTTTGGAGAAGAATTGTTAATTAAATTTAATTAATTTCCATGTATAATGTATGCATGCTTTCCGTAACTCCCTTCTTAATCTCATATTAATTAATTAGTATTATTCTTTCCACCAACTAGACCAATTCAAACGCGGTCGGGTACATGAAAATCAACCATATATGCTTCAATCAAAATTTAAATTATACGTCGAAAATAAGTAATTTATTTCAATGTGTGTGATCAACTATACATATTATTCATTGTTAGATTATATAAAATTTTTTTTTTTTTTTGTAATTAGGTGCAATTTGATTTTTTATTTTTTTTTTAATATTGTTATTTAGGGAAATCTATATAAGAAAACATCGATGCATCAAACACATACAAAATCCATTTTTAAAGATATATATGGATTATAACTACAAAATAAAATTGCAATAAAAACATGATCAAAATACTTTAAATTATAACATTGCCTCTAGTTTTGACATAATTAGAGGTAACATTTGGACATTGAGAGGAACCGATGCACTATAAAATTCTTCAAACATCTTCGTCTTCAATGCTGAATAATTACATTTAATGATGTCGTCATCAAACTTTATTATTTCACGAAACAATGTTGTTAATGTCTCCTTTTCTCTATTAGTCTTCTCAGTACAATATTATGATACAATACCTGAAAATATATATATAATGATGAATATCGTGTAAAAAATGAACGACTTGCTATATAAAATGAACAATAGCTAACATAAATTTGTAAACACAATTGATACATGAAACTTTACTTTAATGCACAATATTTGACATAAGATGAAATAAATTCTCATAAAAATGAAAGAGAAACATAATTGTAACAGACATCAAAATTTTGCTTCAATGCACCATACGTGAGATAAAATGAAGCGAATTCACATAAAAATGAAAGACAACATAATAGTAACAAACTTCGAGATTTTACTTTAATGCACTATATTTGAGAACAGATGAAACGAATTCAAATAAAAATAAAAGGCAATATAATTGTAGCAGATAATTGATAAACGAAAATTTATTTTAAAGCATCATATTTGACATCAAATAAAACAAATTAATCCAAAGAAAATGAAGGCAACTGAGCATAGTTAGGGAAATATTCGAAAATCTAATCTTTCAATTCTACTTTTCGAAAAAGAAATCCATAACTTTTATAAACTTTAAAACTCCAAACAAGAAAATCGATCGTCGAAATAAGAGAATATGTGCAAGTAAAAATTGACGAGTACGAATAGAAATTAAATATGATCGCATATTGAAAAATATTTTAAATTTTACCTTCATATTCTTTACAGCTCCAAACCATAAATCGATCGTCAATATCAGAGATGAGATTAGCAAAGAAGGAAACAAATTAAAGAGCATGAATCTGTTCGAGAATCGGAAACTTATTCAATAAGGTAATAGAACTCATGCAAAGAATGATAGATTTAATCGATCATGCAAAAAAGAAGAAGGAATGGAAAATTGAATCACGCGGGAAAGGAATTATAAATTTGGTTGTGAATTAAAAGGGTTTTGATTTAATAAATTATGTTAAATTACAAGATTGTTCTAAATTATCTAATAATGATAGTGAGATGAGATAAAATGAAGAAGGAAAATATCAAACTTTGATCATTGATATACACAAACAAATGTCTAGGATTTATTCTCATTTCTTAACATATATATATATATATATACTTTCCAGTTTCCATCATCTACTTTGCTTGCCATAACTACGTCGCTAACATAAATCATGAAAACATAGTTTTAGAGAAAATGTAAATAAACTCAAAATTACGTAAAATTGCAAACAATAATATGAAGTTACAATATGATCATCAAGTCATCACATCAGTGTACAATGAAATGCTGAATCACAAAACAAATCTCTGTGTCTCTAATTAGCTAATCTAAGCTGCTGCCAATAATGTGCTGCCCTTTTACTTGAATATTGCCCCGCCCCGGGAGGGAAGAAAAAACAAACAAACAAACAAACTAGTAGGCATGGCATGCATAGTAGAGTGTTTGATGATGATGATGAAGAAGAGTAGTGATATTGATATTCAGTTTCCCTTGAGAGCTTTGACAGCAGACTTGATAGCTTTCCCTGCAGACGACACGATCTTCTTCCCCACCATCGTCGACACCTTCGGCCTCTCCTTGGGGAAAATGCTTCCCTTCTTCCCTCCGTAGCTCGAGCTCATCTTCGATTAATATGCTGTTTAATGTGTGTGTGTATGAGGGTGTGTGTTTGTTTTGTGGTGTGTGATTGAAGATTAATGAAGATGAGTGGTATTTATAGATTTCGAGTTCCTTTTGAAACCAGATGGCGGAATTCTTTGTTAATTGGGGTATTTTTGGCACTACTTTCTGTGAGTTTTCAAGGAAGAAATTAATGAGCGCTAATTCCTACTTTATTTTCAGACACTGATTATTATTCACTTCCTTCTTCTCTGCGTGTCGCTAGGTTAATCATACACGTCGACAGAAACATATATACGTACATACATATATACATACAAATACACACATATACATGTAAGTGTTAATTCTATGAAATTTCCTCAGAGAGAGAGAGAGAGACCAATTCCGACGACGTACAGGGGATTACGGGTAGCGCGGAATTCGGAAGAATAATGGATGACTTTTTAATAATTCTTTTACTTTTTTTTTTTTCCCCCTGAGAAACTCACGTGAGAGTCAACGAGGCAATATCTATGTTCATATATATATATGCAGAGGCGAATATAGAGTTCGAATATCATGAAAATTCAACTCTAATTTTATGGATCAAGACTTTATAATTTCATTTTTTTTAAATATGATTAAAAAATGTTTTCGACTCGGGCCGGCCCGCGTGTTTAAGTAGTTCCTCCCCTGCATATATGTACATTGGTTTGATTTCCTATAAAAATTAATGATATTTATGTAACACATTCACCCTCTATATTTACGTTCATTATTTAGAATGATTTATTACAAGTCACATGTAGCAGGAAACTAAACATCAAGCAAATAAATTAAAGATTCTTGTAAATTTTCTCATTCCATTTTGCTCTGTTTCGTGTTTGTTGAGATAAATGCAGACTTCATCTTCTAGAATATAGCTTTTAGATTAAAGTATAATTTGGATCAATAAGCTTTCACCGTCCTCTCTTTTTGGTTTTTAATAAGAATAATAAGCAGCAGTCGTTACTTTATTTGGAATAAATTGGAGAATTCCATTTTATGCAGTAGAAGATGTAAACTTGAATCACTTTATATAGAAATAGAATACATGTAAATTAAAGAAGCTTTTATTCTTTTCATAATGAGAATACCCTGCAACCCTCTCTACCAACACTACAAATTAAATACTCGTAATTTTGTGTATGTTATTTCTAGACTAGTAGTCACTAGTTCAAATTCCACCAAGTGAGTTGCAAATTCAACCTAATTTAGAGAAATTAATTAAAGGAGAAAGTAAATTTGTTTTTAATGTCCTAAACTTGAAGTATTCTCAGTTTAGAATACCAAAAATAGTTTAATTATCAATTCAGTACTAAAGAAAAAAAAATCAATCCACAACATAGGCGGATGCACTTTATCACTTAGGGCACACTTGTATCCCCAATTTTTTTTTCTTATATTAGATATATAGATTTTTTTTCTACTATTTATATATATTTTTACATATTATATATATATCTTTATATAATATACCCCCAATTTATTTTATTTATAAATTGTACTCCCACTTTAAAATTTCTAGATCCGTCCCTGATCCACAACCTCATGAAAGATTATAAAAGTTTCAAACTAGCTAGGACCTCAGTATAAAGTCCAAAATTTACAACTAATTAGGAATCTTTCAGATCCTAAATCGTTAATTAAATCATTCTTCGAATCCAGGATCGACATTGTCCTGAACTTGGAGTATTAATAATTCATATCTTGAGTTTCAAAAATAACGTTGTACGAGTTTTACGTGGGGTACTGTGTCTGCTGCGTGTTTTAGGCGTGTGATTTTCTTTTAATTTTTGTGGGTTTTTTTTTTTTTTTTTAAAGTAGTTAAGTCAAGCTTTTATTTAACTTTTTTAATCTTGTATTTTGTTCAATTATAATTATTAACTTATTTGTGGAGGCACCCTTTTTTTTTTTTCCTATATGGGAAAAGGTTGACCCACACCAAGTCTCATCAATCATTCATCAACGACAACGATTGCCCAAATTCTCTTCTCACCTAACTTGGTCTTTCCAAATTTTCCTTTTGAAGCCATGACAAACTTAATTTTGTCTCTAAAGTGGAGAAAATCATTACCATTTTAAATCAAACCAAATTTCATTGTAAAACAATTCAACAATAAAGTTACAATAAACACAACCTTTTCCAGTTAGCTTTATTAACCCTAACTCAAACACAATAGTATTTATTACACACAATGTAGTAAACATAAATGTAACTAAGCAAACATTTAACTAGAGGGATTGACTTTTCCTTTGTTGTTGTGATTCTTGACAGCATTAGCTGCAGACTTTGCAGCTTTCTCCCCCATCTCTGCAATCTTCTTCCCCACCATTGTTGAAACATGCTGCCTCTCCTTCGGCACCATGCCCCCCTTCTTCCCTCCGTTGCTGCTTCCTCCATTGTTGTTCGAGTTCATCTTCGATCGATCTTAATTATTTTCTCAAATATTTATTTATTACAATCTTTGTACTTGTTTCTGATTTGGTTGGAGCTAGCTAGGGTATTTATAGACCTCCATATATGATCTCTAGGGTTAATTCTCTCCCAATAATTAACCATTTTTTCGTGTGTAATTTTGCTGCTAATTTCTTTGTGATTTCGATGAAGTTATGGCCATCTTTCTGATAAATTTCGAAAATGTTTGATTTCTTGAAGCAACCATACAAATTATATTGGTTTGTATTTGTAGTTAGTGTGTGCATGTCTACTTTGTCGGAAAACACGTACTTAATTTCTTGCATATATATAAATCTTTTATTGTAAATTATATATAAATCAGATGAAATTTCCATATAAACTAAATAATTAACATATTTAATTTGTGTGTGTTTGATGGAGGCCAACACTTTTGAGTGTGTGTGTGTGTAACTCTGTTGCCGACCAATTCATACGCAGACAGATATAACTAATTAGTAATTATATCATGAAAACCTAGTTAAGGTCAATATGCGTAGGTTGCTTCCTAGGGGATTTAGGTTAATTATATATATTTTTTTTTCATTTGGCTGACTAAAACTTCCTTAATTGATCGCTAATTAAATAACTCTAGTAATTTCTATGTAATGAAATTCTGGGTTGTGTTCCTATGTATAATCTAATTTTAGATTTATGTCATAACACATCTAACATTTGTTACATCATCGTAAGGCACAACATTTAGATTTTTTCAGATTTTTCTTATTTTTCGACTTTTCTTGTTATAATGAATTAACTAGCCAATTCAATTTCCTTCTAGTGGCTAAGAATTACTATTAATTAATTCAAACACTTATAAATACTCAATCCGTAGATCGTTAATTAAAAGCAAATCAAGTCAAATCAAATTAAATCAACAATTCAAAGTTTCTTGAAATTTGGGAATTGGCCAGCAATTTCTCGATTTTAAATTAAGTGTAATAAACTTAATTAAAAAAAAACACTAGCATGATTTATAAGAATACAATAGAGAAAAACATTTTTCTATTTATATTTGTGTAATTACTCCAAAGCAGTTTCGTAGAAAAAGTTAATACATTTTCACAATGTTATATCTTCAAGAAAATGGTGTATATTGTTTAATCCCCTGATTAATCAAAATAATTATATACATATTTCTTGGAGAAAATAGAAAATCAACTGATAATTAACGAGCACTAATCCGGAATTATGACTTCTTAAGTTAGGTTTCGAACACGGTGCATTAATTTCGTAACGAGTAATTATAAGGTCAACGACAATGATATGCTTACGTCACTTTCACCAGTTTTATTCCTAACCTTATTCTGTTTTTTTTTCAATTCTTAATTAATATATTTTGACATCAATTAACTATCACTAAACTATATAAACTAACAGAAACATATATACAATAAATTAATAAGGGAGTATTTTCAGTTAATACTCGACAAATTAATTCTCAAATTATGATATGAAAATATTACAAAAATTGTAAATTGAAGATTCGAAAGATTATAAAGTTCTCAATTAAGTATCTAAAAAATCATGTATGGATTGAAATTTTAAAGATCTTTCAAATCTTGAATTGAAAATTAATTTTTCGAATAATTAAATTATTTTTCAGATCTTTGATAGACAATTATCAGTCTAACGTAGATGACCAAAATATCCCTTTTCCTTACTAAAGTTTGGCTTTTATAACTTCACTAGCGCTAAGAACCAACTCTTCATGCATATGTCAAAAATAATAATCGATGTTTTTCTTTTGAAATATATTGAAAATCAATAAATTGTTGAATTCCCGTTTCCAGTAAAATTTAATACTCCTTTAAAATTGTCTTGTTTGGTTGGGCACAATTAGGGGTGACAATTTTTGATTCGATCCGATAATCCGACACGAATCCGCACGATAATAACGGATACGGAATGAGGCTTATCGGATCGACACGATAAGGACACAAAAATTTCGGATTGGATACGGATATCCGTTAATAAATTAATAAAAATTATTTATTTATTAAATTTAATAATTAATTAATTGATTTTGATATATTAATATATATTTAAAGTTCTTTCAAAAACTCAAATCTTTTGATTCTTCATTGTTCGTGTTCCATTATTAATTCACCATTAAAAAATATATTTGTTTATCTATTAATTATATTTTTAATATTTATTTTCTTCTACTATCAAAATTTAATAACTTTCTTTTTTTTCTCAACTTCAAGTTTTCAATTAAGTTGTATCAACAACGAATTAACTAAAAGGTGGGATCTTAAATTTTAATGTTGATGAAAGTATTGTAGATTTCCATTGATTATCTCAACTCTTTCAATTTCACCATGATAGATTAAAATTATTTATTATAATTTATTTTATTTGTTATAAATCAGTTTTAAGTACTTTTTCTCCCTCAAAATTGTAAGTGAAGTATTGACGACTAAGGTGAAAGATAGATCAGTATTTAGAAATGAACATGTTTGATCACTAGAATTGGAATTTAAGATTTATCTATGTATCTTCGGATATTTGATTGAGGATTTTAGTTTCAAATGAAGTTGCAGTTTTATTTATTTATCAAATACATTATTTGAACAATCAAATATGAATATTTTGTATTATCTTATCAAATTTTTATTGCATTATAATTGTGTTTATTGAAACGAATTCTTATTGAATCAATCCGATTTGGATTCTTATCGGATCTTTATCGGATCAGATACATAACGGATCATTCGGATTGGATACTTATTGGATCCTTAACGAATACGGATCGGATTCGTGCGGATACGGATTTGAGCTTAACGGATTGGATATGGATACGGATTTTAATTTTTCTTAATGGATCGGATACGGATTTGACCTTAACGGATTGACACGATAAGGATCCGATCCGCACGAATCGTCACCCCTAGGCACAATAACCAAGACATGTGAGTGTAGAATGAGTTGAGTGGAATAAATATTTTATTATTCAATATTGTGAAAAAATTACTCCTCCGTACCGCTTAAGATGTCGCATTTGTTTTTGGCACAATTAATTACTAATGGGTGTGAGTGTAGTGGAAATAATATTTTATCGGTGAGTGTGAAAAAGTTTATCATTTTAGAAAATGAGACAAATAGATGGGACATACCCAATAAGAAAACAGGATAATTTAGACGAAACGGAAGGAGTATTGTTTCTAAAAATTTAAAAAAAAAACAATTAAAATAAGATGTAAAAAGATGGGAAATAAGACAATTAAAATGGGATGTTGAGAGTATTTTTCCTTGTCCGTAGGAGTGTTGTAAGAAATTAAATGGCTAAGTCAATGTATTATTTTCTTTAACAAGCATTTACTTCATTTACTCGCTTAGACTTATTCAAGTACGCGACGATAGAATTATTCAAAATCATAGAATTTCTTTTTCTTTCTAATTCTCAGTCAGATGTTGTCGCCAAAATGAATGTTAAAAATATTTGCCACTAACAAATTTATTTCGTTCATGACTCTGCCTTTGAATTTGTGATTCTTATAAATATATTTACAGCCCTAACGTAATTTCAACGAAGAAATGAGTCGTAGCTCTCTCCTACGTGTTTGAATTTTGGAGAAGAATTGTTAATTAAATTTAATTAATTTGTATGTATAATTTATGCATGCTTTCCTTAACTCCCTTCTTAATCTCATATTAATTAATTATTATTCTTTCCACCAACACGACCAATTCAAACGCGGTCGGGTACATGAAAATCAACCATATATGCATCAATTAAAATTTAAAGTATACGTCTAAAATAAGTAATTTATTTCAATGTGTGTGATCAACTATACATATTATTCTTTGTTAGCATATATAAGATAGTAAGATTAATGTTTTTGTAATTATCTCGATGCAATTTGATCTTTTTTTTTTTTTGTTGTTGACGTGATGAGGGTGATAATTAAGGGGTAAATTTTCGGCTATTAACTGGGAATATAGTTATTTAGGGAAATCTATGAGTTTTATTCTAATATATCGATTAATTTTGAAATCCTTACACTATCAAATATATCCCAATATATATATATATATATATATATATTTATTATATATATGTTTTTTTTTTCATATTATTTTTTGAAATGCTGGCATGAAAACAACTCAGAATCTCATCTCTCTATGAGTTCGGTTCGGGAGAAGCGGAAAAAGCATTGACTCTTGGGAAGGTCTTGGGTTAGGCAGGCCTAAACGATTTAGGCGGGTTTTATCCATTAACCCAATTTTTAGGCGGGTTTTATCCATTAACCCAAGCCCAAACCCATATAATATACCCTATTTGGGATGGGTGAACCCATTTGGGTAGGATAAAACCCGCCTAAACCATTTAGGCCTGCCTAACGCAAGTTTTTGCCTTGACGCTTTGATCTCTTTCCTTTTCAGTGACGCACTACTGGATTCTGCTTTTACTAAGAAAGAGTTGAAATAATGTATCCCATTTTATTTTATTTATGCAAAAACTTGCGTTAGGCAGGCCTAAACGGTTTAGGCGGGTTTTATCCTACCCAAATGGGTTGACCCTTCCCAAATAGAGTTTATTAATCCCAATTAGAGTATATTATATGGGTTTGGGCTTGGGTTAATGGATAAAACCCGCCTAAATCGTTTAGGTCTGTCTAACCCAAGACCTTCCCTTTATTTATATATTGTACCCTTAATTTTATATTTCTGAATCTGTCACCTCAATATATTTGTAACTGTCAGATACTGAGAATGTTTTTAACACACAAAAGTAAATATTAGAGTAAAATTAAAATTTTAAAAAAGGTTAAAATAGTTTCCATCATTATTTGTTGGGTGATTCTAAACACAGTCACAATATTTCTCTTTACAACCACTTTTTTTTGTAATATTACTATTATATCCTCATCCTCACACTCTAACATAAATTCATGATAAAAATAACTTTCATCCCTATAATTTATCAAGTTCGAATCTTAAAAATAAGGGTTGCATATTAATTTTCTTTTCTTTATATTTGTAAGCCGTTGCACTGCCTCCAACCTCCAGATTACGGTGGCTTGGATGAATCCCGCTACCATCACCGCCGCTAGCTAGATGCCGAATCTAGGATGAATACCACCACCATCACCGCCGCTAGCCGGATGCCGAATAGCTGTAGCATCCGCCATGAATTCTTGAATGATCTCTTTGATGATACTACCAATTCAATCTACTAGCGGTTTGCAAATGTTAGCACCGTTCGCCAGCGCAAATAATTTGTCCCTTGAAACGCTGGAGCTAATTGCTTCTATCATCCACAAATTCAAAACAATTTTTTGTTACAGGTGAATTCATTGATAAACAGCAAAACTGGGTTGTATGGTATGAGTTCCAATTGACATGCACCGCATTTATCCGCTAGAGACTCCGATGGTGGCCCTTATCACCCATCACAGCCTTGACAGTGATGCATAACTTTTGTTCTTGAAGAGCACAACAGCATAGGAAAAAAAAAAATTAATGATGCTTCTGAATTTGATTAAAGTGTAAGAGGGTTGTGTAACCCTTTCGATTGATTTCTATTCAATTTTATTAATTTTTTAAGAATTAAATTGGAGGTTATGAGAATGAGGATAAAATAGAAATAAAAAAAAATGGTTGCAAAAAGAAATAATATAGCTCTATTTAAAATTACCCTTATTTGTTTCATAAAACAGGATGGAGATTGGCCACTTGAGGTGACAGGGCCAACCCGCTATGAGAAAAAGTAAACTGGACTTGGGATTGTTTGGGCCGTATGGTACTTGCTACATGGGTCCACTAGCACTTTTTTTTATTTTTATTTTTTTTATGTAGTTCTAAAACTTAATTTTTTTACATACTCCCTCCGTTTCGATTATATAGTCCACTTTGATCTTGCATGTTTGTAAAAAATTATTTAATATTTAAATAAACTTTCAACATTACTCTTATTTAAAGCATTAATTAACCTCTCATTTTCATAATATTACATTTAATATTCTCATTTTCCAATATTATTCAGGGAAGTAATGGTAAATGACTATATAAAAACAATACCAAATATAGAAACTAGGCTATATAATTGAAACACTCTAAAATAGTAACCCGGACTATATAATCAGAACGAAGGGAGTATTCATATAATTGTATAAAAGTGAAGAATTATCCATAAAAAGTATGGATATGGACCAGTGGAAGTAATACATAATAATTATTTTTATTTCTAAGGAAATATATTTTGAAATAACAGTTTATTGATCACATAAATAAAATACGATTTTCGTAGGCATAATAAATAATTGGAATTCTATTTAAGAAATTTGATTAGACGAGTTTAAAAATTAGTTAAAGAGTTAAATCCATGGCTAAAACTTTATTTAGATCACTTAATTTGCTCATTAATAATTAAATAGTTAATATAATTGTACGTGTAAATATGTTGCTGCATAGGGGAAATATAATTCCAACATTATCAATAAAAAAAATACTATGTTTAACCAATAAAAATACACCAAGCTTGATAATATTAAAGGACCAAACTTGAGTTTGGATGCATTCGATTTGCCAAGCTCGTGAATATGTTTGAGTTCGTGTTCAAACTCGAACATGTTCGCGAGAAGACTTGTTTACCGCTCAAAAGTAGGTTTATTAATAAGTTGGTGAATACACTCATTTATAATTCTCAATCGAGAACCTCATAGGTAAAGATTTAAAAATTCGTCTACATAAAAAAATAAGGTAAACATATATATAATTAAAACAACTCTTAAGTTTAAGTTGTAATTATTCAATAAGTCAATCTATAAATACCAATTTATAAACTATTAAGTTTTAATAATTATGAAAGTATTTTTAAACTATAAAACTATATAAAAAGTAATCATTTTTAAACATTAAAGAGACAAATAAGTTAGAATTTGATATTCTTAAAACTTAGAAAAAAAATTTGTAAGTACTACTCCCTCCGTCCCGGCTGGTTCGACTCGGTAATATTTAAATGTTATCTTTTAAAAACCTATATTTCTAACTATTGTTTGGATAGTTTAGATTTTAAATATCATATATTAATAACTTATATTTGTCATTTTAGATTATTGGTATAAATAAAGAATTTTACATATAAGTTAACTATAAAAACATCTTACAATAATAAATAAATTTTAAAAAATTAATTTAAATTTAACTAAAATTTAATTAAATTTATAAATTTTAAGTATTTGAAAAAAATCTCAAAATTTAATTCATAATAAACAAATTAAAATTGAACAATTATACTATTTGGCCCAATCTTAAACCCAAAGTCTGAAACAGTTCAATAATTCTCGTGGGCTATATGGCCCAAACATTTCCAGTAAACACGCTTTCCAACATCTAACGAATAGATAAGTGAAGTCGCTCCCTGCGATCTCCTTACCTACAATTCTCTGCAATGAATACAGTAATCGTCTAAACCTCACGCAAACAACCAAAACCGGAACGAATATGAAGATTTTGTTATCTGCTATTTCAGAGAACTGGAAATTAAGGAACCGCAGGCAGTCTCATTGCTTATATATAAAAACCAATTTATTTTGCAGAAAAATTGAAGCTAGTTAGCTATGGAGTTTGAGGTGAGGACATTGGGGGGAATCGACAGCTGTTTCATCTCTCTCCCTCTCTCTCTCATCCAATCCCTTCAGTCGGGTTACCTACCTCCAATCCTAGCGCTCGAGCTTCGCTCAGACGATCGCCTCTGGCACGTTGCGTGGTGTGGCGCCGCCTCGGCATCCCCTTCCTCAATTGAGGTAGACTTCCATTTCTTGGGGCTTCTAGTTTGTTTTGGTTGAAAAATGGTGTGGTTTCTTTATCTGAGCTTTGGTTGCGGGCCGGGGATGAATTTTGTAGATAGCTCGTCAATATGCGGACTGCATTGGATTGACCGACCATACCACGGTTAAAGTCCGTGCAATCAGTAATTTACCGGAGGCTACGCTGGTGACGGTTGAGCCTCTTACTGAAGATGACTGGGAGATTCTGGAACTCAATTCGGAGCTTGCTGAAAGTGTTATTTTGAAGCAGGTGATTCTATTGATTCTGTGGTCGCTACTTTGTGGTTGTTTATATTGGAATCACTGTTTGCAGCATCTAGGGAGGTAAGAAATTGTATAATATTTGGTTTGAGTTTGTGCGTGTCTTTTAGGGGCCGTGATTCGAATTTGTGGGAATGTATTTAGGTAGAATTTAAAGTCGTCTTTCAGAATTTTGGAATTGATTTTGGGTGTGGTTATGTTAATTAATTACAATTTAATTCTGTAGATGTTTAAATTAGGTGTTTTAGCTTTCATGAGTTACCTTCTACTGCGCACAGGTTGGAGTTGTCCACGAACAAATGAGATTTCCATTGTGGTTGCATGGGCAAACAATTGTCATGTTTCTTGTAATGTCAACCTTTCCCCAGAATCCAGTAGGTAACATCATACTTTTCTAGAATTGTGGTCAAACTTACATGTATCTTATTTTTTCAGTTTTGGTTATGCATTTCTTGTTACTGCCCCACATTAAGAAAAATGTTTGGCATTTCATATGACTATATAAACCACCTGATTTCATCGATTTTCATTCGACTAGAAATTGGTGAATATACCCTCTTTTAAGCAGAAAATCATCATTGATGAATGTTATTTGGCATGTAAAATTGTTTCCAGTTCAACTTGTGCCTGGAACAGAAGTTGCAGTAGCTCCCAAGAGACGTAAAAACTCATCCCTACAGTCTCCAGACGAAGGCCATACGATTGCAAAAGCACAACTGCGGGTCCAAGATTCTGACGATAGATTTATTTATAAATATGAGGATAATGGTATTGAAATGGACGTCATTTTCACATCCGGTGTTCTCATTCATCCAGAAACTGCTAAGAAATATTCTTTCAGTTCTTGTCAGCTTGTAGAGATATCTCCTCGATCCCTATCCAAAAATAGCAAGAGAAAGCTGCATTCTAGAAGCAAATCAAATGAAAAGGAAGCCAACAATGGTAACCACACAGATAAACAGGAGTTCCCCCATCATGTCATCGTCCATATATTATTATGTGAATCAGTGTCAAAGGGACATGTGATGCTAGCTCAATCTCTTCGCCTGTATTTGGGGGCAGAACTACACTCTTGTAAGTTATTTGTCATAGAGTTGAATGAAATTGCTGTTTATTAATTGGAATTATCATAACACAGAATGATTATTTTTGTTTAGTTATCTTGTTGCCACAACTCCTGAGGCTTTATTTTTTCTTTGTCTTGTGAAATTTATTTGTCTCTTCTTTTTTTTTTTTCAGGGGTACATGTCAAAGGGTGTAACATTAGTGCAAAAAAAGTTATCCCTCCTTTTTCAATTTCGCCTTACCATTTCAAGATGTTTGAAAAGAATGAGTCTACGGAGAACAATGGCCTAGAAGTTGCTAGAAACCACGAGTACCATAAACAAAAAGATACTCCCAATAATATCAACTTGAAAGCAGAAATGGGTATTAATGATTGGTCCATGCACGAAAAGGTTGTTGCAGCTCTTACTTCTGTATATTCTGGTGATGGGGCTGAAGGGACAGCCGCTAGGACAGGAGAAAGACCCGTTAAGGTTGGGCATAGAAATGGAATATCAGATCTATTACGTGTATGGTGTCTATCTCAGCTCTACATGATTGTTTCAAATTCAGCAGAAGATGTAAATTCTTTGATTCTAGGAAGCAAAAACTTACTTCATGTAAAAATCAATTATCAGAGGTTGCCTAGAAATGGCAAGATAACATCTAGAAACAGATATCAAACTGACGAGAAATTGGTTGATGTCCTTTACATGCTTTCACTTGCGGAGGAATCTTTGCATGATGAAGATTATAATGCCTATGAACTTGCATTTGATAAAGACAGCAGGGGAAACTATTCTTCAAGAAATTTAGACATAATGGTGGAAAAGCTGCAATTGGGTGATATTTTATTCTCTCGTGTATCCTCGTTAATACTGCCTGGAAGTGTTCCTAGCGCTGAAATTTCTTCATTGGACTGGATGGGTACAGCTCCACTTGATGTAAATCAAAGTAGGAATTCTTTTCCTTAATCACCTCTTCATTTCCAATATAATAAGTTATATAAGGTTACAGAATTTTCTGAAAGGAATTATCATGTTTCTAAATATATGAAACGGTTTTGACTCTGCTAGTTCCATGATAAGGGAATTCTTTGGCAAGGCTGTCGTGATTCTCCAGCTAGAGAGATTTTCCAAAATAACTTAGAAATTGAAGTCTAGTTTACCTTATCTTTTGTGAAGACATCAATAGCTTCTGTACAACTAAATAGTTGGTGCTTGGGAGGTCCATAGCTGACCATAAGCTGGGAAACATATCTCTGTCAACCAAACTTTATTGCTCTATGAAATGCCCAAATAACAGCTAATACTATGTGGTTTAGTTGTCAATGAAATCAGTCAAGATTTGAAGTTTAATATGTTCTAAGGTGTCTTTTATGTACTGTTTTCATATTAAACTGTTAAAGTAGGAGCTCCATATTTCATCTTAAAATTATACCAATCTCACTTTTTAATTTTAGTAAGTAGGCCAATAGTTCAATGGTTTGGCTACCTTGTAATTATTTCCCTTGATTGTAAACCATTATTTATTTATACGATGAACTATTTCCTCTAACTTAGTTATTATCCTACAGGGTTGACCTCTTTGCTATCTCCTACTTCTGGCATGTTGTTCAATACCTATAATCTACCATTGCCTGGGCAGATTCTAATCTGTGGACCGGCTGTAAGTCTCGCCAGAACTAGTTCATTTCAGGCATCATAAGCAAATACTTATCTGGAAGGATATTTTTGGGCATCTTCTTACCTTCATCGTTCTTTAAAGCTACACTCCTTTGTATTGTTATTATTGTTCTAGCATGACTTTTTCCGCAGTATTACGCTCAAAGTCCATTTACCTTCTTTGTCTTCATCAAAGTAGCTGTTACCTGATGGGTGGTTTGCATGAGTATTTTTTATCCATGTTATATAATCGTCCTCATACTATCACTTAGTCCAAGGTAAATTGTGAACACCTTCATCCAACTGTCCAATGGCCTGCCATCTAGATTTATGGAACTGGGGCTGTATTTGTCTTTTCTACTTGGAAAATTGAAAATATAATTCTGGCATCTGCCACCTCTCTATGAAGCTGGATTAATATCATGTGCTGATCATTTGTGTAGGGTTCTGGAAAAACGTTATTGGCCAAAGCCTCCGCAAAATATATTGAAGGCTGTAGAGATATATTGGCACATGTGTAAGATTTTTTTATCTCAATTATCTGGTGCCTTTTGCAATTCCTAAATAGCGCTGCTGTTGAGATCTGTTTAATAATACTAGATATCTTGAATTTCGAAAGGGCCTATAGTGGCAGCAAATCTGACTGGATGAGTTATATAAATGCTTGCTCACATAAGGATTCTGTTTTGCAGAGTTTTTGTGTCTTGTTCTAGACTCACTTTGGAGAAGCCTTCAACTATCCGTCAAGTGCTTTCCAGCAACATTTCTGAAGCGTTAGATCATGCCCCCTCTGTTATCATCTTGGATGATCTTGACGGCCTTGTTGCATCTTCTTCAGATATGGAGGGGTCTCAACCTTCACCATCTTCTGCAGCACTCATTGAATTTCTTGCTGATATATTAGATGAGGCAAGACTACTTTGTTACTGCATTCTCTTTCTTTTGGTGTGTGTGTGTGAATTTAATGGGTTTTGAGTGTCCCTCTAAGTGGGCCCACTGTGAGTAGTAGAGATTAAATTTAAGTTGCTTCGCATAAGTGGAAACATTTTTATCCCTTTTCTCTTTGATTTTAACCCAGCTTGTGCATTCCCGGCAGGTGATTAATCTTACCACTCTATGTGTTGTTGCTTCATTGTCAACTAGATGCCACATGTTGCTTTTTTATTTTTATGTATAATGCTTTCATGAATCTCCTACTACATAGCTATTCCTACTAATGAGTGGGCTCTGAACATGACTAGATGGAGAAGAACTTCAGCTTTTTTTAATAACTGATTTTTTCATATCATGATGATTGTAGGGAAAGAAGAGGAGCTTGTGTGGGATTGGTCCCATTGCATTTATTGCTACTGTGCAATCCCTAACTAGTTTTCCACAGGCCTTGAGCTGTTCTGGTTTGTTATTCTGTACTTAATGCAACCAGTTTTTTTTCTTCTGGATGACATTATCTGACACCTAGAATTGAATTATTTCAGGACGATTTGACTTTCATGTTAATCTTCCTGCACCTGCTGTTGCTGAACGTTCAGCCATATTGAAGCATGAGATCAAGAAAAGATCCTTGCAATGTTCTGATGATCTCATGTCAGATATAGCATCGAAATGTGATGGATATGATGCTTATGATCTGGTATGTTACTGACAAAGAAATTATATATAACTTACTGCAATATGGATGAAATTCAACTTGCATCTATTTGATTTGGTTTTATCCCTTTTTGATAAATACTTTGCCAAAAAAATTTATATCCACTTCAGGAAATACTGGTTGACAGATCTGTGCATGCTGCCATTGGTCGCTCATTATCTGTTGATTTTGGATCTGAAGGAAAAGAGAAACCGGCTTTGGTCCGGGATGACTTTCTTCAAGCAATGGAAAACTTCCTACCCGTGGCTATGCGAGACATCACTAAACCAGCCACAGAGGGTGGTCGCTCTGGTTGGGAAGATGTTGGAGGTCTTAATGACATTCGAAACGCTATTACAGAGGTATGACTTTTACAGTAGTGGTGTATGTTTCAAATTAGTTATTTGAGATTAATTAGTTTTTCTTGCTTTATTGTAAATTCCATGCTAAATCTAGGAGTGTAGTCGAAACCAAGTCAAACCAAATGGTGTCTTGCTCAGGTTTGACACATTTATAATCAAGTCATTTGAGTTTCTTTATCGAGGCTGAATAAACTTTCTAAATTTAGATTATATTTAAAATATTAAGTATTTTCTTGATAGAAAAATTTATTTATTCAAAAACTAATATCATCATATGATATATTCAAACTCAATTTTTTCTTATAACTTAAAAGATTTATCATACTTATTACTCTTAAATTATAAAAATATTAATTTAATAAAGTTAATAATTTTATATTTCATACTAATTTTTTGCGAGTCGAATACTATATAGGTCTAGTTTTGTTCGTTGAATAAATGAGTTGCAACGGATTTTTATTGAGTCGAGATCTAAGTAGCTCATGAACATCTTGGTTCATGTACATCCCTAGCTGGATCTGGCTTTTGGATGCTGATTATAGAGTGCTAAATAAACATGAATGTTAGATTATTCTACTTATACTATTTAGAATTGAATGTTTTTGATTTGATATATTTTGTTCAGATGATTGAGCTACCTTCAAAATTTCCCAACATCTTTGCACAAGCACCATTGAGATTGCGTTCCAATGTTCTTTTATATGGCCCCCCTGGTTGTGGGAAAACACATATTGTTGGTGCAGCTGCTGCAGCTTGCTCACTACGATTTATCTCAGTTAAAGGGCCTGAGTTGCTTAACAAGTATATTGGTGCTTCTGAACAAGCTGTAAGATATGATCTATCTTGTATAGCTTCCATTTTCTACGTTTGGATATTATTTGTGTTTCTAAAATAGTGGCTAAACTTGAAAATTATTAAGTTGACTCTACAAGCCGATTTCTACTGGTTCTAAAGTTCATTGATAGAGTAGTTCTCGTAAGATTGTGAAGCAAATTTAGTGATCTAGATGCCTGGTTTGAATGAATGTATATGATGTATTGTTTCTCATATGTTAGAATTAGTACAAAAAAAATATAATTAGAATTTCTAGGGCATGTTGGTGATTAGGTTTTAGGGTTGTACATAATATGTATTTAGATGTGTTTTCTCATATAATGGATGAGTCTATTTACCTTATAGGTCATAAGTTGCAATCCGGAGGTATAGCAAGTCACAAAACCCTTAAAGAGAAATGTTAAAAAACTTTTCTTAGATTTCTATGGAGAGAATGATATTAAAATGTGACCAACTAACATGAATAGGCCATTGTAGGTTCGGGATATCTTCTCAAAAGCAGCTGCAGCAGCTCCGTGTCTTCTCTTTTTTGATGAATTTGATTCTATCGCTCCAAAGAGAGGGCATGATAACACTGGAGTAACTGATAGAGTTGTCAATCAGGTTAGTTCCTTTATCATGTCCAACATAATATTTTGTACTCATCTATTTCTCAGTACGTCATTGGTTTCAGCTACCGATACATTTATCACATTATATGCCAGTTTCTGACAGAATTAGACGGAGTTGAAGTCTTGACTGGTGTATTTGTTTTTGCTGCTACGAGGTAGGTGCTGCTCTTCATAAGTATCTATGTATGTTGGTGAGACGAACTTTCGTCAGCGACTACTTTAATGCAGAATGCAACGACCTATTTTCTATACCTTTGCTGCATCTTTTTTCATCATTTTCTTAACCCTTTACCTGCTTGGAGACCAGTCGACCAGATTTGCTTGATGCTGCACTTCTACGGCCTGGTAGGCTGGACCGACTTTTATTTTGCGATTTTCCATCACAACAGGAGAGGTTAGACATTCTAAAAGTCCTTTCAAGAAAGGTTAGTTTATCTATCAGCAATTTGTAGACAGTTGCTCTTCCTATTGGTGGTCTTTTTTTTTTTTTTGCACCAAAACTTTTAAATAGTTTAGGTATATTTGTTGGGATTTGACCTCACACCTCACCACATATTCTTGGATTATTTTGCATAGATGAACATGAAACTCATTTAAGTTTCCAATATTAAATAAAAACAAATATTGTACCAGTTCGTGTTCGATGATATATGACTAATAAATAGATTGCTTTACTTATGGCTCACTAATTCGACTACCCCTGCAGCTACCAATGAATGATGATGCTGACTTGGATCGCATAGCTCAAATGACTGAAGGCTTTAGTGGAGCCGACCTTCAAGCGCTTCTTTCCGACACACAACTCGAAGCAGTTCACGAGCTTTTGGACAACAACGATGGCAGCCCAACTGGAAAGATGCCTCAGATCACAAACGCTCTTCTGACGTCCATTGCATCCAAGGCCAAGCCATCAGTTTCAGAAGCTGAGAAGCGAAGGCTGTACGATATATACGGCCAGTTTATTGATTCAAAGCGATCAGCTGCTGCTCAGGTCCCCCTCTTCTCTCTACCTACTTACGAGTAACCATGAAACAAATGTGTGGTCTTATACATTCTCGCAAACTTCGTGCAGTCGAGAGATGCAAAAGGTAAACGCGCAACCTTAGCTTAAGGTCGGAGTTCAGGCCGGAACAAGCTGTGCCACGGAATTCCTCCGGTGTCGTTAAAAGCGCGTTTCTAAGAATCGGATTCCTTCTCCATGCAAAGCTCGGAGGCCAGATATTTTGATAGTGTCTGGTGCTTACATACATATAGTTGTACAATGTTCTTGCAGGAAAAGGGTGGAATATTATGATATTTTATCTCTCATCATAAATAAAACAGTAAATTCTAATTTTGCAATATCATACATGATATAATTATTAAATTTACTGTTTGATTGGTTAAATAGGGTTCTTTGTCATAGTCTTTGGATAGGTTATAGCTTCGATTCCAAGCCACTTTTTCTGTAGAATAATAAATAAATAATTTTAAGCAGTTTAAAAAGTGAAAAACGGATGTTCCCAGGAATATGCCAGCTAGGTGTTCGATGTAGATCCCCAATCAATCCCAGTCACCAAAGTTCTGGCTTTTTTTCACCTTTTTCACATTAAATAAATATTTACATTCTGCCTCCTTATTTATTATTGCTGTAAATCCCCCATAACAGAAACATGTGACTTTGAGATCTGTGACTCTTTTTTCCTTCTTTTTTTTTTTTGAAAAAAAAATCTACATTTATGTCACGTCGTATTCCTTGTTACTGAAGCTTTAGAGATAAATGCATATTAAGAAGAATATTATTACTTAAATACAATTAACTCAAATTTAACAAATTAAACAGCTAGAACACTCCGGATTTTTTCCTACCAAATTGCAAAATCCTAATTGACTAATCAACTCCCAATTTTCAGATTTCAACCCACAGTCCACCGCTCTCCGCCGCCGTTCTCAGCTGCCATTCCACCGCCACCCCCCTCCTCCACCACCTGCGTGTATACGCTGTAATCCAGTTTTACCGAAGCAATAATTCGGTAATCTCCGACCCGACCCGGTTGATCGATCGGTTCGATTCGGGCTAGGCGTCCCATCACTAACTAACTCTCTGTCTCCCTTCGAAATTTCTATATATACAGATACGAAATAATTCTGTCGTTATTTAGCATCGTACTCGTCGTATCAGCTTATCTCCTCATTGGTCCTTCCGGAATCTGACGTCATGGCCACCGCCGCAGCCGCCGATGCGCTTTCCAAACTCAACATCGATGATTTGGCGTCCGTTGCTCCGAATCTGCATAAGAATCTCTCCATCCTAACGCCTCAGCAGGTGAACATTTTTGTTTGCGATCGCTAGATTATGTTTGTACGTGTTGAATCCGGTTGAGTTTTTGATGTGCGTGGTTTATGGATGCTGTTTCGTGTGTGTATTTGTAGGTGGAGTTGGCGAAGATGCTGTTGGATTTGAATCAGGCTCATTTGTTTGAGCATTGGCCTGAGCCCGGGGTTGATGATGATGAGAAGAGTGCGTTTTTCGAACAGGTGATTAGCTTGGCTGTTGTGGTTGATCTAGCTACTTGTGTGTGCCGACTTTTTTTTTTTTTTTTTTTTTAAAAATAACCGATATGGAAATGATCTTACATGTGCTGATTTGTGTGAGCGGATTGTTATGGTTATGATCTTGATTTAATTGGTTTTGAATTCTTTATGAACTTTGGGTTTAGTTTTAGCCATTTTTTTGTTCGAGATCAAGTTTCTTCAAATGGTGGTCATTTGGTTTTTTAGTTGAATACTTGAATTTAAGTTAATCCGTAAGTTAGCCTCATTTCCTTTATTCTTCTCATTAAAATTGAAGATTTGCACTCTGTTTAATTTTTTTGGTTGCTAGTCTATGGTGTCTTTTCAAATTGAAGAAGGTTTTTTTTATTGTCTGGGCAATATTCATTTTGATATAACTTTTCTGTTTTTTCATATATTATTAGACAAGAATTTGATCTTTTCTACTTGCGAGTGTATTGATCTTCTCATAAACTAGGTTCGTTGGTATGCATTAAGCCTAACCTTTGTGATGATTTATGGAATCCTTCAAAGTTAAATTAAGAAAATGATGAATCAAGTACTATAAATTATGCCAGTAGTTTTACATTTTCTCCTAATGTGTTGTTCCTCTTGCAAGATTCCCTTTTTCTTGAAAAATATTTTTTTCACCATAGCTAATCTTTCCATATTCATTTGTTTTGATAACCTTTTGGCACTTATCTTTCGTCTTTTGATGATCTTCTAGGTGTCTCGTCTTAATGCAAGCTACCCTGGTGGCCTAGCCTCTTACATAAAAACTGCTCGGGAACTTTTGGCAGATTCAAAGGCTGGGAAGAACCCATATGATGGATTTTCTCCTTCAGTAAGTTAGATTTTCCTTTATTTTGATAAAACTAAGAGTTTAGACGTGCAGATTCACTCTTTGATCCGAACTGGATTAGATTATCTATCTCCAAACAAACTGCTCAATTTATTTTGGAGAAATCTCCTGGCTGTAGATTTTATTTTGCTTCTTTCTTTAGCAATGCAGCCTAATTTATCTAGAGAGTGGAATTGGTGGCTTGCTTCATATTCGTTTGTCTTGAATATCTTCACCTAAATCTTTCTCATGTCCTGCCTGTTACTTTGGAACCACAAGAGATTTGAGTAAACTGTAAAATCATTTGTTTTACAGGTGCCTTCGGGGGAGAGTTTGTCTTTAGGTGAAGACAATTTCATTCAATATGAAAATGCGGGCATCCGGGAGGCAAGGAAGGCTGTCTTTGTCCTAGTTGCTGGGGGCCTTGGAGAGCGTCTTGGGTACAATGGCATTAAGGTAAGACAGTGGTGTGAGTAGTGTAATTGTTTCCATGAGTTTATGTTATGTTTTCAGGATTTAATCTTTCTATTTGATGTTTCTTGTTATGAATACTTTATCCAATTTAATGCTTGCATGTATAGTCACTGAAAAACTTTCATGTGCTTATAATAGGAAATAATCAATTTCAGCTCCTTTGACCAAGCAACTATTTTTCCCTTTGCAGGTTGCTCTGCCATTAGAATCTACTACAGGGACATGTTTCTTACAGCACTACATCGAATCTATTCTTGCCCTGCAAGAGGCGAGCTGCAGGCTAGCTGAAGGTTTGTGGATGAAAGGTTTTATCTAAGGAAATTAACACGCTGGAACCTCCAGTCCAAGAACATTTGTATTTAAATCTCTGTTAACTATTAAATTCTCAAAACATAATTATCCACATTTAAATAATATTTAACTAGTGTAAGGTTCTGGCTTCGTACACTTGTCATGGTGCCACAACGGTTCTTAAAGGCTTGGCTTATGTTTGTTTTGTTAGAAGCTTATTCTAGAGTCTAGACATTAAATGTTGATTTTTCGGAGTGTAACTTTCCTTATCATTAATTCAATGGATCACAATATAAAACTGTATTTTCATGTGAGTTGAAGGGTTTAAGTGAAGAAAGCCTTATTGGGTAAATTCAACAGGAAATCACAAGTTGTGGAATATTTTAATTGAATTGAAGACTGTAAAATGATGAGACAAACTGGGTGACTCCATATTTTGTAGCACAGTTTCTTCACACATGCATGGGGGTAGCTGATTGAGCTTTCTGAATTCTGTCTCAAGAACTAGTTGATAAGCATTCATAAATTTTAGTTTTTTTTCTTGGGAGAGAACTTAATGTTGTTGATATTTGCTCTCGGAATTATTTGCAGATAGAGGAAACCTTTTTCATGAATCAGCCTTAACAAGTAATCTCTCTGAATTTTTTGTTAATGGTCGGCTCACTCTTTACTTTCTTCTTATAATTGAAGATCAAGGGCCAACAGAGATTCCTTTGGCCATAATGACATCTGATGACACTCATTTACGTACCATAAAGCTCTTAGAGACGAACTCTTATTTTGGGATGAAACCCTCACAAGTAAAATTGCTGAAGCAGGTAATTTTCAGGCATCTTCAATTCATGAAAGTTCAAATGAGATTTGACCTTGATTCTTCCTTTGACTTTTCCAGGAGAAAGTTGCTTGTTTAGATGATAATGATGCTAGGCTTGCTATAGATCCAAGTAATAAGTTCAGAATCCAGGTATCTTTTGCTTATTGATTGTTTTTCTTCTTAGGACTTCCCTGCTGATAATGATGAACTAAATTAATGGGCTACACTTTTTCAAAAGCATAACTGTTACTTGAATTTTGTCCAACTTTTCTGTAGACCAAGCCTCATGGCCATGGTGATGTTCATGCACTTCTCTATTCAAGTGGTCTCCTTAAAGAATGGTAACCATACTTGTCTCAATGCTAGTGGAATGTTTTCCCCTTCATGTTTGAATATTTTCTGTGATCTGTAATTAAAATGTTTCCGTTCCAGGCTCACTGCTGGCCGGAAATGGGTTTTATTTTTTCAAGATACTAATGGTCTTCTATTCAAGGTTTGATTGGAACATCAATTATATGCTGATTAATTTTTGAATGTGCTCCTTTTTCTGCTTTAACTTTTGGGTTCTTTTTCCACTATTACAGGCAATCCCAGCTTCACTGGGTGTGAGTTCCATCAAAGGGTACCATGTTAATTCTCTTGCAGTTCCCCGGAAAGCTAAGGAAGCTATTGGGGGAATTACTAGGCTTACTCATAAAGATGGTAAGCTATTCTGATATTGTATGCCTGTGCAAGGTGACACATAAAATAACATATGCTTTTCTATATTAACTGGAGCCTATTTTTTTGATTGTGTTTCCTTCCCAGCAAAGAGAATGCAAAGCTTTGCAATTTCCTATCCTGTCTGACTTATTGTCCACTATGCATGCACCTGGATATGCTAAATTTGTATCCAGATTGTCTTAGCAATTCCTTAAAATCATATCCTAAAGCTCAGGAATGTCTGCTTGTTTAACAGTTCTGTGTGTTAATTTTTAAAAGTTCTGCGTATTGAAACTTGCCAAGTGGTGCATATAGATTATTGATACTAACCATATAAAAGAGCTACCAGAAAAGTAATGCATAATTTTGATGAGATTTACAACCATGAATTTGATGCATTATTTCCATGGTCTTTTATTTCCTATTCTTAGCTTTTGATGAGCTAGGGTTGTAACTTCACCTCCAGTTATTTTGTAGAGACAAGTTAGGCTTTTTAGACTTTTAGTAAAAAGGAGTTGTGCAAACTCAATAGAACCTTTATCCCCTTAATATCTGCTACTGTTAATTATTATTTGTCTACATTTTGAATTGGATTACTATAACAGTATTTGTAGACTGTCTTTTCCTACTGTATCAATATCTTGAAGCACAATTTTTGGTCAGGGAGGACAATGGTGATCAATGTGGAATACAATCAACTTGATCCATTGTTGAGAGCTTCAGGATATCCCGATGGTGATGTGAACGATGAAACAGGCTATTCTCCTTTTCCTGGAAACATAAACCAAGTATATATTGCCCATATTTATTGTGCATTTCTTTTTTATAGTATCTTAGATTATCAAGCACTGTCTATGTGATTGATCAAATGAAATTGTTTAGTTTCTGCTATTGGCTAAACTTTATCATTGCATGCCAAGTAATATTAATATTCAACTGACTATTTGTTATGCAGCTGATTTTTGAGATTGGACCTTATCTGGAGGAACTTTCAAAAACAGGTGGTGCCATCAAGGAGTTTGTCAATCCAAAGTAAGCCCTCTCTCCCTCTCCCACATTATCTTTGTAATTCTGTCCGCTGCAATGGGGCCCTTTTGTGGTGTTACTGAACTTACTGCTCATCGCATTGGGCTAGGAGACTCGCAACTTTTTATTTATAACCTCATCATTCCATAAGTATTAATTAATAAGGTCTTCTAAGGCTAGTAGCTTATATGCCTTGCTAACGTTGCATTCATTTATCTGGTATTGGTTATGTTAACTGATGTAGTGTCCATTGAGTTTAGAAATAGCTACCATTTGTTACATTCCAAGTTTATGTTGTTTATAATTTCTGTCCGACTTCAGATACAAAGATTCTACGAAAACTGCTTTCAAATCATCTACTCGGCTTGAATGTATGATGCAAGATTATCCTAAAACACTGCCACCTTCAGCTAGAGTTGGATTTACTGTAAGAAGAATCTCTGAATTCTGTATTCCAATCCTTCAGATATCTTTTTCTTTGTTCTGAGTGCTCTATGCTTCAAGTCTTGTTGACTAATGGATGTTAACCATTAAGGTTATGGAAGCTTGGCTTGCTTATGCACCTGTTAAGAATAATCCCGAAGATGCAGCTAAGGTACAGCTATACATTTATGTACTAGGAACGCATTTGGTTACGAACGATTTTATGGAAATAAAATTCATGAGAAAATTCTTTTTTTCTATCTGCTTTGAAGTTTCTTCAGTATTCAACTTTATAAACTGAACATGTAATCGTTTTCCTTGTCTTAGAATGCTTTACTTTCTAATGGAGCACGAAATGAGAGAAGCATGGCATTCTCCAAAGCTAATTCCACTTTAACTTCAACTAAAAGAATTCTGCCATTTTTCATTTAGCTTTCTGCTGGATGCAGGAGATAAATTAGAACTTGATTTTTGAAATTACTGAACCATTATTATTATTTGCGGAGCAGGACCCCAGAAAATGCATTTAGATAGACTTTTCCATGCAGAAAGTTTTATACAAAGTTTCGCCTTGTGTTCGGTACATGATATGTGTTGAAGCTTTTTCCGAATCTCATTTGTCTTCACATTTTTAAGGTACCTAAAGGTAATCCTTATCACAGCGCTACTTCTGGAGAGATGGCCATATATAGGGCACACAGTCTGATTTTGAGAAAGGTATTGCACTTAAAAACTCCTACCAACTATAATGATAATTCCTCTCCCATGAAGTAATGCCATGCACAACTTGCTTGATGGTAGTTGTTTCTCGCATCATTACCATTTTTGGATATTCAGCACTCTACTTTTTGTGTGTGTGCATATTTACATTGTTGCATCATGGGCTCTGTGTTTTCTTACTCTCTGTATTCTACACTTGAGTATGCTTTTGATGTGTGCGTTGGTGTGGATATGATACATGTGTCAGAATTTGCAATGTAGTTTTATGGAGGAAGGGGATTTCAAATGATTTAGATTTCAGGATTGATTCCAAATTTATCCGAAAAGAAAAGAAATCCAATAATTTAAAATCCCTGAATTCAAAATCAATTGATTTGAGTTCTTTGCCAGTATATAGATTAGCGTGTATATCGAGTGAAAAAATGTCATAGAATTTACTGTTTGGTTCTTTTCCCATAAGTCTTATCTGAACCGAATAATTGAAGCCTTTCTTTTTTCTTTTTTTTTCAAATGCTTTGTTTTTCCATGCAACTGATCATATTTGTTTTCTCACAGGCTGGTGTCAAGATAGATGATCCAATTCAAGATGTATTCAACGGGCAAGAGGTGGACGTATGGCCTCGTATAGTATGGAAACCTAAATGGGGGCTTACCTTTTCGGATGTCAAAAGAAAAGTCACCGAAAAGTGTTCCGTGACAGGAAAATCTACCCTGGTCATAAAGGGTCAGAACATTTTTTTCGATGATCTCGCTCTGGATGGAGCTCTTGTTATAGATGCCATTGACAGTGCTGAGGTATGTTAAGGTGCATTCAACCATGACAAAAATAGTGGGTCATGGACATCAATAATTGTTTCCTTTCCCTTGATGCGTGTTATTTCTGGCAAAATGAAGAAAGCTGAATCTAATAAATCGGAGTTCTCTCAACAGGTTAAAGTGGGAGGTCCCGTGCAGAATGCAGGGTGGAGCATTGAAAAAGTTGATTTCAAGGATACTTCATTACCTGAAGAAGTGAGGATCAGAGGTTTCAAAATAAACAAAGTTGAGCAGCTGGAGAAAACATACACGGAAGCTGGCAAGTATTCCTTAAAGCCATGATGAGGTCTGTCCACACCTTCCTGCACAATATTCATCTCACTCTATTTTTGTAACATTATCAAATAAATGTTTGGGGCTTCAGTAATTTGTCGGAAACTTACTTAGAACTCTCACTTGGATGATTCATGGTCTGAAGATTGAATAATGGTAGAAACTAGACCTATCTAGGCTAAAAGCGTGTCAACATTTTTTGGCATCGAGTTACATATAGCCCCCCTACTTGTATGATATTTCTTTAGGCTGGAACCACTTGCTAAACATGTCCAACTTTGCAATTGACTTGTAATCTATTAAAGTCTGGTGTTGCCTACCCTAAACTAAATTCATGGGGTTGACATCCGTCGGTGATGCCGTTTTTTCTAGTTTCGTTGCAATCATTTTGATTCTCCCACTTGGAACGTTTAGATCATCATATTGCATTGACTTTGTTTTCCAATGTATTTAAATTTTGTCAAGCTAGGAATCATGCTTGAGTTTGGCCTATTTGTTTTACTTAGATTTGTTTAAGCAAGCTCGAACGTGTTTCTATCGGTCCAAAGACTTTTCAGAAGCTTTGGTCGTTAAAATTATATTCACCGGGGGGCTGCAGTTGCATATGGAATGAACTCTGCAAAAGCGTGTTGTTTAATTTTGACAATTTTGTTAACCTGAAAATATCAGGAAAGCACCCTCGAGCGTGTTTTCATGTTTCTTGCAAGAATAATATATTTTCTATATTAATGTTGAGTATCAAAGGCGTATCTTGAATTGACAAATCCAGAGTATGTTTTCGTGTAGAATGTAAGTTTGTAAAAAATTAAAGGGGGGAGGGAAATTATGTATTTCAAAATATTAAATAAATTATTTATTTATTTATTTATTTTTTGTCTTTTTAGACAGTATGACATGCATAAAATATAGCATTATTTAATAAATTATGTATTTCAAAATATTAAATAATTTATTGCTGAAAACATTCTTTGCTATGCTAAAATGTATGATCTTTATGTATAAAATATATTCCCTCTGTTCCAGGTCATTAGTCTCATTTTGACCGGTCACAGTAATTAATATTTCTAAGTGTGTGGAATTAATATTTTATTGATGTGAGAAATTTTTTTTTTTTCATTTTAAAAAATGAGACTAATTCTGCGAGACAGGCGAAAATGAAAAATGGAATTAATGAGGCGATGAAAATATCACCGCATAGATTGGCGCATAATTTATTGATTGATACGACCGTTACCCTAATATCGACCGTTACAAAAGAATAAGAAGGTTCTGCATATAGGACCAGTCGACCTCTGAAATTCACTTGCACCTTCCATTTTCATCTAAATAAATTATAGTAATTACTAATTATGATTATTAATTTATTATTTATTATTTCTTTGACGCCGTACGGGCGTGCCGCCCACTTAACGACATTTTTTTTCTAACAAACACTGGAAACGGTAGTACCTATCTTTTTTCATATACTTCCTTTATTCCGTCAAATTAGTCCATATTTCCATTTTTATCTGTCCCGCTAGATTAGTTCACTTTCTTAAAATAAAAAAAAAATTCTCACATCAATAAAATATTAATTTCACTACACTCACAAACATTGGTTATTGTGCCGAAACAAAAGTGGACTAATCTAATGGGACGGAGGGAGTAATTTTATTCCTTTTCTCTTGGGGGATCTATATCAGATTCAGATATACTTTACCACACAATTACGAGGATAATCCCATGCTTAGTGGTTAACATATTTTCTGATGTAATAAGGAAATATGTGACAAACGTCCCATGACATAGGCGAGCTGAGGTGATGATTCTGATTCATGATTACTTTTCAAGTTTCATTAAATGAAATTCGACTGCAAATTTCATGATACCTCTTGTGAATGAGGACAAGTTTTGGTTACAAACAAAAAGTAGAACAATATTTCTTCCAAAAATCCTAATCTTTTCCCATGATGTTTAAAGAATGATCAAAAGCTACATACATTGTAAAGTTCTCATTTTCTCCCTATAGAATCGACTTGTAAAGATATAGAACTTTTATTATTAATAAAAAATGGATAAAAATAAGAAAAAGAATATAATACGAAGGTTGAAGTCCAGTGGAGACAAAAAAAAAAATCAGCCCCTTTCACATGGATTTTCTGGATCCGACATTGTTCCCAAGTCACTAGACCGATGTGGTATTTAACATATCCCTCGATCCTAGCGTAGAGCTTCTTGGAAAATTCCATCATCAGGATAGTTCTAGTCTCGGGAGAATTTTATCCTACATCGAATTAAGTCGGCTATAATACCATGTAACGATAGTGTATATACTCCGAGATCATCAGTCCGATATTGGATATTTAACATACGTGGCGGAATCTCAACTTGTTCATACCACTTCTCCCTTTCTACTTAGTAGTGCCCCTCCATAATTCCTCCAAGAGAGAGAGAAGACCGTTGTATTATTCTTCTCCACAAAATAGTTTTCAACGTCACCATCTCTTACTCTTATATAAAGTTTAAACAATCCCACCACATATTCACAACTCCAAACTCAATGAAACTTTAACTAATTACACATTTTACAAACTAACTAACATCGATCTTCCCTCTGCTTCTCCCATCGATGTCTCCCATCACCGAGGATGATCTTCACAGAATCTTCAACAACTTGGACAGAAACAACGAGGGCCATGTCAGCATCAAAGATCTCCACCACCTCCTCGAAAGAGTAGGCATCCACGCAGCGTTGGAGGAGCTCGAGAAGTTCGCCGGGATGACCACCCTCGACTACGACCACTTCCTCGTCTTCTACCAAGCTCTGGCCAAGGCCAGGATCGCCGATGATCACGACCACGATCACGACCTCCTCAAGGCGTTCGAGGTGTTCGACTTGAACGGCGACGGCTACATTTCCTGCGAGGAGTTGCAGAGCGTGCTGGCGAGATTAGGGTTGCTGGAGAAACGCAGCGGCGAGGATTGCAGGGAGATGATCAGAGCTTACGACGACAACTCCGACGGCGTTTTGGATTTCGACGAGTTCAAGAATATGATGTCTGTCACTCCCTCTCCCGATTCCAAGATTTAGACGACGCCCTCTTTCTGTTTTGGATTGATGATTATTCTTATTCTTTTTTTTTTTTTTTTTCTCACCGAGATGAGTCTGCGTTTTTTGATCAAGAAATTCACCATTTTTAATTTACAGAGCTTAGATTTGTATATTGAGATTGATTGATTGATTACCAGCTATTTTCAGCTTGTGTATATGTGCTGTTGCTAAAATTTATTTTCATCTATTGCAATGAATTTATTTGAGAATTAATTGATTTATTTGAGAAATAACAACCGATTTTGACGAGATTTTGGTGGTGGCGGGCCAAGAAACAAAGAAATTTGTGTTCGATCACCTAATGATTATATTTATCATAAAATACTCACCACGCCGATGATTTCCTTAAAAAATTATACTAATATATATTTAGCGGCTATATATGAAAGTCAACCTTTCGGGTTTGTTTGAATTAATATTCAAACAGTCTTAGAAATATATTTGTATAGTTTTATATAATTTTAATAATTTAAATATTCATTAAAATATTTAAATAATTTAAGATAAATTTAAAAATATATTTATAATTCAAGAAATATTTCAACTTTTTGCTTGACTTAATATTTCTCATTTTAATTTATTTAACTTTCTGGTCCTATATCTATCAACCTAGCTCTCCATGTTTCTTAAGGATATTCATGGAATATATTTATATATATTATAAAAAATTATTTAATATTATATATAAAAATGAAAATGATAAGCTTTCAGCCTTTCAGGCAGCAAAGAGTCGTATCTGTCTATCTGGAAACGTGTGCAGCTCAGAGACAGAGCTCAATAAACCAACATTATTATTAATTATTATACTTAATTAATTACTGTAATTAAACTAGTTTTTTTTTATATATGTATTTAATTTCTGTAAAACGATTAGAGTTGTGGAGATTTGAAATATCTACGAAATAGTTTGATTTTTACGGTTATATATAGAAAATGTTGCATTGATAACACGAGACTCATATTTTATGTACGAAAATTTCAACTTTATGTAATTTCCATGTAAACATGTATCGGAATACTCCCTCCGTTCCGATTATATGGTCCAGATTATTATTTTAGGGTGTTTCAATTATATGATCCAATTTTTATATTTGGTATTGTTTTTATCAGGTAATTTACCATTATACCCCTGAATAATTTTGAAAAATGGGAATATTAAATGTAATATTATGAAAATTAGAGGTTAATTAATGCTTTAAATAAAGGTAATATTGGAAGCTTGTTTAAATATTAAATAAATTTCAACAAACGTGCAAGATCAAACTGGACCATATAATCGAAACGGAGGGAGTATATATTCTTCTTTACATTTTTGTGATGGACACGTGCATCATGATATATATGTAAATTAAGAAGACATAAATAAATAATGTAACATAATTGAATTATAATAAATAGAGAAGTCGAATAGATGTGGATCACACTTATTAGAAGTTAGAAGTCGTTGAAGGCAGCCTAAAAAAAGGACTACTTAATTAAACACATTTTCAGACAAGAATATTACGTCTGAAATTAATTGAAAGATCATTTATAAATGATGCACGCGCACTAGCTACACTATTATTATAGTGAAACATTACTTTTCTTCCTACCTAAATGTTGGTTAACTTTATGTGAGAATCGAGACATATGTGTATTGTGTAAATTTTGTATATATATATTATTATATGGTGCGGATGGATCTTTGTCGTATCAATTCATTATCGACTTGTGATTTGTTAAGATCTGATCCGTATTTGAATATCCTTTAAAAGAAATCTAATTCGTGTCTGGTTTATTAAACTCGAATTCGAACCTGGACGAATCCAATCTGAATCTGATAAGGATCCATTAATTATCTGATAAGAATCTGGAAAAAAGAAAAGAAAAGAAAATTATTAAATTATGCTAGTATGAAGAAAATAAATATTAAAGTTAAATTATTATATTAAAATCAAATAATTTTTATTTATTTATAGATGGATATTTGAATTTGGTCCTATTAACATATTATCTTGTTTGATCCGAAACTAATTCGAATTCGATTCAAAATATTTTGTATTTGCTGATTTGATAAGCTTCAATCCATATTTATTTCTTCCTCCGTTCTGATTATGTGGTCCAGTTTAATCTTGTACGTTTGTAAAAAATTATTTAATAATATTTAAACAAACTTCCAACATTACCCTTATTTAAAGCATTAATTAACCTCACATTTTCATAATATTATATTTAAAATTTTCATTTTCCAAAATTATTCAGGGGTATAATGGTAAATTACTAAATAAAAATAATATCAAATATAGTTATTAGATCATATAATTGAAACATCCTAAAATAATCGGGCAATATAATTGGAACGGAGGGAGTATTATTGTAAGAATTTATGTTGTATTCGATCCAAAATTTTCAAGAATTGCTCCGCTAAAAATTATAATGCCCACCACATCACAAATATTGAAATTAAACAAACCTCAATAATTGCCGTCCAAATCGAATTTATAAATTGAACAATTGCCATATATTTTATCAAACTAATAAAAGCCAACATCTTTTGATTTGATTAAATTCTCATCAATTTACACTCGGAATTAATTAAAATCCCTCTTCATTTAAATTATTCCACTGCTGATGCTACTCTGCCATATGTCTTCGTCCATTACCAGAAAATAAAAATAAAAATTTATATTAGAGACAAATAAATGACCAACCCTAGAATGTCTTAACCTGTGTGCTGATCTCTCTCTCTCTCACACACAATATTTATACATATATTGTACACATATATATCCATCTTTGATGTGCTACACAATCGAGAAGATTAATCTCAACAAACGCAAACCTTATCACAAAAATAAAAATTGATTTCATCATATATATATATATATATATATATATAGGGAGCGGATCCAGTAAGAAAACTCTTAACGTGAGAAAATGAGAAAGATGCTTGATTGCATTCACGGCATTGCTTGATTGTATTCAGGTCGTTGCTTGATTGTGCTTTAGTTGTTGCTTGATTATTTTGTTGCTTCATTGTGTTTTAGTTGTTGCTTGATTCAATATCAACCATTGATTTTTTTAGATATGATTGATATAATTCATTCTTTTTTCTCATACGATAATTTTTTTTTTTACATGATCCCTCATCTATATATATATATATATATATATATATATATAACCATATCCACTGCTTTAGCTGAAAATCAGAGAAACTACCAGACTCTTCACAACTTTTGGATTTTCTTCTCTCCTCTCCTTCCCGGAAATTTCTTTAAAATAATCTTTTGTGCACCTCATAAAAAAGATTATAATCCGTACGAAAAGTACAAATCAAAAGCGTGTGGGTACAACCCCTTCTCCTACATCTATATATATACACACATTCATTACATAGCCTTCAATTCATAGACGTAATTTGCATGCAGCTATAAGTCTTATACAATGTACCCTCTCACCACATACCACTTGCACCAAATCTTCAACGAGCTAGATACCAACAAAGATGGCCTCGTTAGCATAGACGAGCTCATGTCCCTTCTCGAGAGGCTCGGCCTACATGCTAATCGAGTTGAGCTCGAGCTTCTGGTGGGCGATAAGGCCCTCGACTTCTTTGGCTTCCTCTTCTTCTATCAGTCCTTGATCAACATGAACAAGGGCAGCAAAAGCGGTGATGTTAGAGATGAGATTGTGGAGGCCAATGATGCATTCTTGGAGAGTGATCTTAGAGAAGCGTTTAGGGTTTTCGATTTGAATGGGGATGGATTCATTTCTTGCGAGGAGCTTCAGATTGCGTTGGGGAGATTAGGGTTGCTGGAGAAGAGCTGCGGTCAAGATTGTATGAAGATGATTGGCGTGTACGACGCTAATTCCGATGGTTTCTTGGATTTCGAGGAGTTTAAGGATATGATGTTTAGGGATAACTCTTCTTAGAAGAATGTTTCTTTTCTTTTCTCTCTCTCTTTTTCTTTGTTATTGTAATTTAGTGATTACGTATAGGCATGTATATATATATGTTTTTGATGAGGTCTTCTATGTATATATGATATTGTTGGTTTTAGAGGTAAACATGGGTGATAGAAGATAGAGATTATTTTCTTATAATTTCATTTTGTACAAGATGCTCTTTAAATAGATTGAATGTAAACAAATTATGGAAATTGATGATTTGCTTAATCTTCTCCAATCTTTGTTGCTTTGATTGTTGCTTTGATTGCTGCTCTCCATTTTCAACATTTGTGGCTTTGACTAACCAATTTTCAACATTTGTGGATCTTTTCCATTTTCAACACTCCCCCTCAAGTTAAGTATCGGGATTACCGATATTTAACTTGACTAAAACATCCGAAAGGCTCTTAGAATCCACTGCTTTGGTCAGAATGTCAGCCAGCTGATTTTTCGAGGAGACATATGGAAGAGCAATTGTACCATCCTCAATTTTCTCTTTTATAAAATGTCGATCAACCTCCACATGTTTTGTCCGATCATGTTGGACGGGGTTGTTAGAGATGCTAATAGCAGCTTTGTTGTCACAAAGAAGTCGACAGGTCTTTCCAGAGAACAGGCCAAGTTCTTTCATCAATTTCCTTAACCATAGGACTTCAGTTAGACCACTCTTAATTCCTCTAAATTCAGCTTCTGCACTGGAAAGTGCAACCACCGTTTGCTTCTTACTTCTCCATGAAACAAGATTTCCTCCAACAAGAGCAAAGTAACCGGCGGTAGATCTCCTATCGACCGGATTTCCTGCCCAGTCTGCATCTGTGTAAGCCTGGATCTCAAGATTTTCGGATTTTTTGAAGAGAATGCCAAAGTCGAAGGTACCCTTTAGATATTTGACTATCCTTAGAGCAGCCTCCATATGTTCGGTTTGAGGATGGTGCATGAACTGACTCACGATTCCAACAGCATATGATATGTCTGGTCGGGTGTGGGAAAGATAGATAAGGCGTCCCACTAGTCGTTGATATTGACCGCGATCAACCAATTCGGCCCCTTCTCTGATTCGGAGCCCATGGTTAACAACAATTGGAGTTGCAGCTGATTTACAGTCTAGAAGTCCAGTTTCAACAATAAGATCAAGTGTATACTTCTTCTGACTGATAAAAATACCTTGTTTTGACCTAAGGATCTCAATGCCAAGGAAATATTTCAACCTTCCCAAATCCTTCATCTCAAATTCCTTGAACAAGTTTGCCTTTAACTTGCCAATTTCTTCTGTATCATTCCCGGTCAAGATCATGTCATCGACATAAATGATAAGGCATGTCAGGAGGTTCCCTCTTCGTTTGATAAAGAGAGTATGATCAGAGTTGCTTTGCAGAAAACCCAATTTCTTCATAACAGCAGTAAATCTCCCAAACCATGCTCTAGGAGATTGTTTGAGACCATAAAGAGTTTTCTTGAGCCTGCAGACTTCACCTTTCCTAAATTCATGAGAGAACCCGGGAGGTGGGAGCATGTAGGCTTCTTCTTTCAGATCTCCATGTAAAAAGGCATTCGTGACATCGAACTGATGGAGGGCCCAATCCTTAGATGCAGCAATAGAAAGTAAAACCCTAACTGTGTTCATTTTGGCCACTGGAGAGAAAGTCTCCGAATAGTCAATACCATAGGTCTGAGTGTACCCTTTAGCGACTAACCGAGCCTTATATCGCTCAATGGATCCATCTGATTTCCTTTTAATGGTGAAAACCCATCTACACCCTATAGGTTTCTTCCCTTCTGGCAGTTGGCATTTATCATAAGTGTTAGTCCTGGCAAGAGCATCCATCTCTTTCTGAATCACTTCTTTCCAGTGTGGAATCCTCAGTGCTTCTACCTCAGAGGGAGGTATCTCCTCAGTATACAAGGATTTTTCATAGGCTGTGGCTTCTTTAGAGAGGTTGACTCGGGCAATGGAACCAATAGGGTACTTGCTTCTTCGACTCTCTTTTTCAGGGGAATATCGTTTAGGAGGTATGCCTCTTGTGCTCCGGGGAGGAAGTACATATTGTTCCTGCAAAACAGTCTCGGGTTCCGGCTCCCTTAATTCACCGGGTATATTAGGATTAGGTAATTCAGAAGGGAGTGAAGAAATGTTACCATTATTTCCTGAGGATATCAGTATTTCAGGAGAAGATCTTGGAGGTGACATCTCGAGCTCGGGTTGTACTGAGTCCTCTGAGGGTTGATCAGATGGTATGTGCAGATGATCAGATGTAGAGGGTTGATCAGATGGTATGTGCAGATGATCAGATGTATGAAAATTGGTTAGCCAGTTTAGGGGGTCAATAATTTCCTGTTTGTTCTCCCCCTGACCGCCAAAATGGCTCCGGTAGAAAAACTCGGTTTCAAGAAAGTCACAATGAATGGTAGTAATGACTTGCCGGGTTTTTGGATTATAACATCTATACCCTTTCTGATTTACCCCATATCCCACGAATACACATTTTTCAGCACACGACGAGAATTTGGTTCGCTCGTGCTTTGGAATGTGTACGAAGACGGAACAGCCAAAAATTCTAGGTTCAAGAGTAAGTGCCGAAGGTATGGTAACATGGGAAGCGAGGTGTTGAAGAGGAGTTTGAAATTGGAGAACCTTGGTTGGTAGTCGGTTTAGAAGATAGACGCTGGTTGCAACTGCTTCTGGCCATAAGGTGGTGGGAACACAAGAATCAATCATAATGGCACGGGTCATTTCTAGAATGATCCTGTTTTTCCTTTCTACGACCCCATTTTGTTCGGGGGTATAGGGACAGGAGGTTTGGTGTATTATGCCCTTTTGTTGACAGAAGTTTAGTATAGAGGAATTAATGAATTCCCTGCCGTTATCAGAACGGAGAATTTGAATTTTCTTGTTAAATTGGGTTTGGACCATGGCATAGAACAGAGTTATTTTTTCGAAAACTTGAGATTTGTTTTCTAAAAAATAAATCCACGTCATCCTAGAACAATCATCAACAAACAAGAGAAAGTATTTAAAGCGACTACCACCCAAAGTTGGAGCAGGTCCCCACACATCAGAGTGAACAAGAGAAAAAATTTGATCAACTCGTTTATTCTTAGGTCGGAAAGAATGTCTGTGGCTTTTGGCCATAACACAAGTATCGCAAGAAAAAACGGAGTTCTGATCCAAATCAGGAAACAATAATTTCAAATACCCTCTAGAAGGGTGACCTAACCTTCTATGCCATAACCACAAGTTTTTATTAGCTGAATGAGTGAGTAATGTAGTACCATTCTGCTCGACCTCATCGACACAGTACAATCCTTGCTTCTCAGTGCCACGCCCAATGATCTTCTTCGTCCTGATATCCTGCAAGATACAAAAGGACGGGTGTATGAGAAGTGTACAGTTTAAGTCAGTAGATAATAAACACCCTAACTGAGCTCTGGTACCACTAAAGTGGATCCTACACATCAGAAAATAAGTTAGACTAATTTTCATCCTTTAAGAGTTCGCTTAGTACTATTCACGCCAGAATAGTGTCAGCAGTTCGCTTAGTACTATTCACGCCGGAATAGTGTTAGCAGTTCGATAAGTACTATTCACCAAAAATTTTGGCAGTACTAGAGCACCGGTTTATGCCTAAAATCATACGGTGGGATAATATGGCTTTGGTAACAGCAGCAGAAACCTCGCGGGCACAACAAGTGAGCAGCTCGTTTCACTACCCGCAGTTGACACATACGAACTACACCAGTTGGGTGATTCGTGTGCAGGCAATGATGGAGGATCAAGGAGTGTGGGAAGCAGTTGAGCCAGCAGAAGGCACAGCAGTTGACGCCCGACTTGACAAGAAGGCGAGGTCGCACTTATTCCAAGCGCTTCCGGAGGACCTCCTTATGCAAGTGGCCAAGAAGAAGACAGCGAAGGAAGTTTGGGACAGTCTCAAGACGAGATTCGTCGGGGCAGAAAGAGTAAAGAATGCACGGTTACAAACACTCAAGAGTGAGTTTGATTCTGTGAGAATGAGTGACAGTGAGTCCCTTGATCAATATGCGGGTCGTCTCACTGCTATGTCTGTAAATTACTCTAATCTTGGAGAAACACTCAGTGATGTTGCGCTAGTAAAGAAGCTCTTCGATACGGTGCCGGAGCGGTTTATCAGTGTGATAGCCGGCATTGAGCAATTTTGTGATCTCGGAACGCTCACCTTCGAAGAAGCCGTTGGAAGACTAAAAGCCTTCGAAGAACGCACGCGTAAGAAGAATACGAGTGCAGTCAGAAATGAAGGACATGTGCTCCTCACTCAGGCGGAGTGGGAGGCACGGTTCAAGAAGGATGGGGGAGACTCGTCAACCCAGTGGAAGAAGTTTTCTACAGATGGTGGAAATCGTGGACGAGGAGGAAGATATCCAGGCAGAGGCCGCGGAAGAGGTGGTCGAGGAGGACCACCACGAAGAGATGGAGCAGGTAGCTCCGGCGGAGGCGGCCGCGACAAGAGTCACATTCGTTGCTATAATTGCAATGAGTTTGGGCACTATTCAACACAATGTCGTGCACCAAAGAAAAGAGAAGAAGCACATCTTGTGCATACTGAAAATGTCGAACCAGCATTGCTTATGGCAATTTCGGAGGAGTCGCAGTATGTCGGAACACCAACTGATGTTTGGTTTCTAGACAATGGTGCCAGTAATCACATGACCGGCGACAAAGGAAAGTTCTTCGAGTTGGACGAAGCGGTCACAGGAAGTGTGAGGTTTGGAGATGATTCAACCGTACGAATTCAAGGAAAGGGTTCAGTGCTCTTCGCTTGCAAGAATGGAGAACAATGGTTGCTCAAAGAGGTATATTATATTCCTCAACTTCGGAGCAGTATGATCAGTCTCGGACAGTTGACCGAGTCGGGCCATCAAGTTGTGATGAATGACGGAGAGCTCGAAGTTTTCTCGAAGGACCCTCTCCGACTGATCATGAAAGTGAAGCGGTCGCAAAATCGGCTTTATCGCATCGAGTTGCAGGTGGCAACTCCGGTAAGTTGTTTGGCAAGTCTTGATGATCCAGCATGGCTATGGCATACACGTCTTGGTCATGTAAATTTTCGGGACATAAAGGCTCTCGCGGAGAAGGAAATGGCAGCAGGGGTTCCATTGACTTCTCAACCGAAGCAGCTTTGCAGAACCTGTTTAGTGGCAAAGCAAATAAGACATTCGTTCGCAGCGGAGGCGAAGTTCCGCGCAAAGAAGCCGCTCGAACTACTACACATAGATTTGTGTGGTCCGATCACACCAATCACTCCAGGAGGTAACCGCTATTTCATGCTAATAGTTGATGACTATTCCCGTTGGATGTGGTTGCATGTGATGAAATCGAAGGACGAGGCGTGTGTCGCATTTCAAAAAACCAAGCAGTTAGCCGAAAATTCGAGTGGTCATCGTATTAAAGTGGTCAGATCTGACAGAGGTGGTGAATTTCTCTCGGACGAGCTTGCAAAGCTGTGCGAGCAAGCAGGGATCGAACGGCATCTCACCGCACCATACTCTCCACAACAGAATGGTGTGGTAGAAAGGCGTAATCGAACGGTGATGGCGATGGCTCGCTCACTTCTCAAAAACATGAGTGTGCCGAGTAAGTATTGGGGGGAGGCGGTTCGCCATTCAGTTTATCTTCTCAATCGACTGCCAACTAAAGCGAACAAAGATCGTACGCCATTCGAAATGTGGACAGAAAAAAAGCCCCATCTGGCACACCTTCGTGTGTTTGGTTGCACAGCGCACGCAAAGGTGACAACACCACAACAAAAACAAATTGAGAGAGTTTAGTGAGAGTTTAGTTTCCTCTCAAATAAAACTTAGATTTCGTCTCTCTTTTCTTGTCCTCCATTTTGTTTATTTCTCCTGCTAGTTGTATTTATCCCATTGAGTGTCATGATTCTGACAGGGGATGACTTGGAAGAGATGGAAGAGTTGAAAAAGAACTTGTTCAAAGAGTTCGAAATGAAAAACTTGGGAAATCTCAAATATTTCCTGGGAATTGAAGTGTTACGATCAAAAGGCGGTATCTTCATCAATCAGAAGAAGTATACCCTAGACTTACTCGCTGAAACTGGGATGGTGGACTGTAAGCCAGCAAGTACCCCAATTATGGTCAATCATGGTCTACAAATCCAAGAGGGAGGAGAAGAGGTTGACAGGGGGAGATATCAACGGCTAGTGGGAAAACTCATCTATCTTTCTCACACCAGACCAGATATTACCTATGCAGTGAGTGTGGTGAGCCAGTTCATGCACCAACCACAACTGGAACATATGAATGCCGTCCTTCGAATAGTCAGATATCTAAAGGGAACTTTTGATTATGGCATTGTATTCAAAAAAACCGAGGAATTAGAAATTCAGGCCTACACAGATGCAGATTGGGCTGGAAATCCAAATGATAGAAAATCTACAGCTGGATATCTTGTCATGGTAGGAGGAAATCTTGTCTCTTGGAGAAGCAAGAAACAAAAGGTTGTTGCCTTGTCCAGTGCAGAAGCGGAGTTTAGAGGAATTAAAAGTGGTCTAACTGAGGTCTTGTGGCTTCGGAAACTTATGCGGGAGCTTAATCTGTACTCAGGAAAGACGTGCAGATTAATGTGTGATAACAAAGCAGCCATAAGCATCTCAGGGAATCCGGTTCAACACGATAGAACCAAACATGTGGAGGTTGACAGACACTTCATCAAGGAGAACATTGAACAAGGAGTGGTCGCGTTGCCGTTTGTATCCTCCAAAGATCAGTTAGCAGATATTCTCACCAAAGCAGTTGACTCTAGGAGCCTGTCAGATGTTTTGGTCAAGTTAGGTGTCGGAAACTCCGTCACTTAACTTGAGGGGGAGTGTTGGAAGTCAAAAGTTGGTGGGTCAAATTTTCTCTGGTGGGACCCACCACCACCACAATTTTCAATTGTTAGGCCAGCTACTCCTTCTTCCTTTTCCAATTTTGCTTCTCCTTCTTCTTCTTCTTTCAGACTTTGCGGCTGCACAATTCTAAAGCCTCACGTAAACTCACCTATAAAAGGTGGAGTTTATCTACCATTTGTAACACACAAAAAACACACACACATTCA
>JAPKLW010001127.1:137879-206610 GCA_026898455.1 Plectranthus barbatus
ATATTTGCAGGTATGGTTTGGGAATGTAGCTCATACACTTGAAGATAATGAAGGGAAGAATTGGGTGTCAAAAACAGATGATCATAAACTTATATTTTCAAGAGATGAGCCTCAAACAGTCCAACACTTGGATCAGGTGAAGGCTTGCTTCTTCTTCCTTTTCTTGTTTTCTCTGTCAACTTCAACTTGAATTTCTTCAACAACTGAAAAACACATAGATGGTTCCTGAGATTGCATTCGGCCAACGCACCCGGGTCGTTCTGGATATTACTGGATCCGGGGTAGCAAATCTGGGTGCCTACTTGATGGAGAGGAATGTGACAACTCTCACAGTAGCTACTACAGATCATGAGAGAAAGATTCAGCTTTCCTTGGAGAGGGGTATACCTGCTATGGTGGCTGCATTTGGAGCTCACCAATGGCCTTTTCCCAGCCAAGCATTCGACTTGATTCATTGCTCTAGATGTGGAATGAGTTGGACTCTTGATGGTGTGCCTCTACTCCTCAATCTTGAGTTCTTTCTCCATATATCAGTTGAAATCTTGATGATGTTTTCCTTGTGTTGTGCAGATGGGGCTTTGCTTCTCGAGGCGAATAGGATGGTTAGAGGTGGAGGATACTTCGTGTGGGAAGGAGAGTCAGTTTATAACTATGAAGGCAAGCTAGGAGAGCAATGGAGAGGTAGGTAGCTCACCTCTGCATTCTTAGCCGAACCGAATACTCTCAAATTTCTGTGTCTAATCGGTTTGACGAGTAATTAGCATCTAGACACTGCCTAATCCGCTTAAGCGCTTATCTAGGTGACCGACTAAGTTCACTACGCGCTGCCTAAGTGGCCGACTAAGCGGGTTACGTGCCACCTAATCGGTTCAGATGGCCCTATTTTTTTATATTTTTTAAAAAATAATTATAATTTACATAATCTTAAAAATGTTAAATATAAAAAATTAGGTTACGGATTAACTACCGCATAGAAAATGCTTAGGCCCCACCCGAACGCGTAATGATTCTTAGAACCATGTTTACAACTTTACAAGTATTCATTTTGGAACAATCTTATCCTTTGACAGAAATGGAGGATCTTGCAAGAAACATTTGTTGGGAGCTAGTGAATAAGGAAGGCTACATTGCTGTATGGCAGAAACCTCTAAACAATAGCTGCTACCTCGACCGTGATCCAGATGCACACCCTTCACTATGTCAGAGTGGAGACAATCCAGATGATACATGGTATCAATGTCTGCCTGCACCTTCTTCTCTCTCATTCAATTCTTTCATCCCTTAGAATAGATGCCTTTTTGGTCTGAAATCTGCAGGAACATGAAGATGAAGAAATGCATAACACCTCTACCCGAGAATGGTAACGGAGCTAACATAACCAGCTGGCCTAATCGTCTGCATGCTCTACCAGAGAGGCTCTTCACCATAAAAACAGATGCTGATGAGTCCAGACAGCAGCTGTACAGAGCAGATTCCGTATATTGGAGGGCCATTGTAGATGGGTTCACTAGGGTTTTCAAAATAAATGAGATGAAGATAAGAAATGTGATGGATATGAAAGCTGGATATGGGTGGTAATAATAATAATAAAAACTAATGAATCATATTCTTGCATGAATGCTATGTAACAAACTTGAGATTTTTCACATTTTCTTGAATTGCAGGTTTGCAGCAGCTTTGCTGGAATCCCAGGCTAATAGCTGGGTCATGAACGTTGTTCCGGTCAGCGGTCCGAACACGCTGCCGGTTATCTATGATCGTGGCCTCATCGGAGTAATGCACGATTGGTATAAACTAACACTTATCATCATATACATATACCTATACAGAGTTGCGTTCAAATCCGAACTAAACACCTGAATGAACTATATATGAACTTTTTCATTGTTGCGCATGCAATTGTTATTATATATACTGTAATGAACAATTACACAATCTATAATGAAAATTATAGTTCATTCAGGGAGATCATGAGCTCAGTCTATAATGCTTCCCTATATATACATATATAACTTTTTTCATATGATATGATGTGTTGGTAATGGTAGGTGTGAGCCATTTGACACACATCCAAGAACGTATGATCTGCTGAATGCAGCAGGCCTTTTCTCAGTAGAAATGAAACGGTACAAATTCATCTCATTACAGCCTTGGATCCCTAGATGTAAGAATTGAAGCAAGCCATATAAACTGATCATGATAAGTATATGTATATGTATATGTGCAGGTGTAGTGTGAGGAAGATAATGAGAGAGATGGATAGGATGCTGAGACCAGAGGGGCGTGTATACATAATAGACTCAACAGTAGTCATCTATGAGCTTCAACAGATTGCAAATGCCATGGGATGGACAGCCCACATGTTTGACACTGAAGAGGGACCTTATTCCAATTGGAAGCTTTTACTTTGCACCAAGCCTTTCTAGAAACTTCTTTTTTTGAAAAACCCTAGTAGTCATTGCTATGCAAGCATTATTCTAGATATTTATCGCGACTGATTCTTGTGCCGTCCCAATTATTTGGTCTACGTTATTTTTTTGTGTCTCAACTATATGGTCTCATTTTTATATTTAGTTTTACTTTTTATATGTATTTACAAATATGCCCTTGTACAACCACGTAAACGATGCATAATTAATACTCCGGATTCTATTATTTATAGTTATTATGAAATAAGGGTAATTCCGAAAGTTTGTCAAAATATATAATATTCATCAATGATTTTTTACATTCGTGCAAGATAAAATTGGATCAAATAATCGGGACTGGGGGAGTATGAGTTTATTTTGTTCATTGACAATTATTGTTAATATTGAGATTGTTTACAATATATATGCAAATACATTCTACCCACAAAAGTTCTTTAATTTCATCCATTGAACTTAATTTTAACATTTCCATGGATGAACAATATTTGTCTGCATTAAGTTAATGTTGAACCAATTAATCTTTATCCTTCAACACTTTTTATTTTCATTTGTTAATACAATTTATTATTAGGGTCATTTATAATATTGTTTACTAAATAAGAAATATTCAAATAATTCTTCTGCTCCATGTGCTTCTCCCACATCAATACATCCTCATTTATTTTCTCGATGCCATTATTCTTGCAATAAAGTCAGTAACGTAAACGGCCTCCCATCATGCACCCCTCCAGTTCGCCACCTCTGCAGTGCGTCCGTTTCTTTATTAAAGTCGCTAAATAATGGGAAAGTTCAGCCATTTTTGACGCTGAAACTGGAGAGAACCGGAGGGTTCATTTTCTTTTTCTTTTTTTACCTTCTTCAGGCAAAACAATTCATGCACGAATCTCGATTCATTGATTGCTGCGGCTACATAAATACAAAGTTTTAATTAGCAAGCAAATTTTGGTACAAAACCCTACTTACATTTTCAATTAAATTCATGTCACATTTTATATATTATTTGATCAAATCATATACAATACTAAATAAATTTGGATTTTTTTTCCATTTTTCGTGAGCCAACTTTCAGTTTCCCCAGTCTCCAGCCCAGCAGCGGATCCTGTGTAATAATAAAAAAAATTATATCAATTTTTTACACAAATCAAAATTATTACTATAAAGTTATAAATCATTATAGACGTAGTGTAATAATTACTTAATCCACAAAAAGAAACATTGAAAACTTCTCTTAAAAAAAAAGAAACATAGAAAACTCAGTGCTGGTTGGGATTAGATCGTCACTGTTTGTGTTTGGCTCAGTGACAATGAAAACTCAGCAAAGAATCTGAATTCCAAAAACCCCATTTCTTCAAAACCCAATCTTGTTTTTCCCCATCTTCCATTTCTCTGAATCAAGAAAACCATTAAAATGAAGGCCATGTATACAACCTCGTCGTCACCGCACGCCACCGCAACCCCAATATTCATAAAGATCGTTGCTTTCTCCATCTTCTTTTTCTCTCTCCTTTTCGTCTTCAAATATTTCTCTGCATTCACCCTAACTGCGCCCCAGAATCAGCCGCTTTCTTTCTTCAACACCACGCGGGCAAGCGCCCTTTTAGCGCCGGAGCCGCCTCTGCTCCCGCCGCCTCCGCCTCCGTCGAAGGAGGATGCGAGGCCGCTGTTGGAGAGGACGGGGATCATAAATGAGCTCGGAGTCATGACTGAGGATTTCGTCGTTGGGGAATTTGATGAAGGGCTGATAGAGAGTGTAGTGGTGATTGGCAGCAACAGTAGTGATGACAGGGAAGGAGAGGGCGGTGGTGAGAGAAAAGTGATTACAGTAGAGAAATTTAGGGTTTGTGATACGAGTTTGAGTGATTATATACCTTGTTTTGACAATGTGGATGCTAATTCTGAATTCAATCTATCGAAAGAGGGCAAAAATCAGGTGAGGCATTGCCCTGAGAAGGGGAATGGATTGGATTGTTTGGTGCCGAGGCCTAAAGACTACAAGCTTCACATTCCATGGCCGAAAAGCCGAGATGAGGTACAGCTTTCTTGACTTATTGATTCACTGGTTTTGCTATTTACCAGATTCTTTGTGGGATTTGAGTTGCATTTATAAATTAAGACTGCATAATAGCAACTTATGCCTTGTGATATGTAGATTGTATGTTTGTCAATAATTATATGAGATTCTTGATGGGAACATATAGTTTTTTGGTTGAGATGATCATAATCAAGAACAAGCTCATGAAATCATTATATGGGATATCAAAATTTTAGTAATCCTATTCAAGAAATCTAGAGATGTTAGATTACATTTCTTCCTCTTTCGTGGGATTTGAGTTGCATTTATAAATTAGACTGCATAATAGCAATGTATGCCTTGTGATGTGTAGATTCTTGATGGGAACATATAGTTTTTGGGTTGAGATGATCATAATCAAGAACAAGCTCATGAAATCATCATATGGAAATAGTAAAAAAAGCAGTGTTTCTTCCTATTTTGGAGGTTTGATGTTCGCAACTGCAGGTCTGGTATGACAATGTGCCTAATACACGGTTGGATAAGGGAGGCAAAAATGGAGTCCTAAAAAAAGAAGACAAACTTACATTCTCTAGAGATGGACCTCATTTCATTCGTGATACAGATAAATATCTTGATCAGATATCCAAGGTTGGTTTCATCTTTATTCTGTCGATGAATCCAGGTTTCCATTTGTTTCGAGCTAATTCTGTAGCAAATGATGTAGATGGTACCTGAGATTGCATTTGGCAAACATACGCGAGTAGCTCTAGATATTGGCTCCGGGCTTGCAAACTTCGGTGCATACCTACTTGACCGGAATGTCACAACTCTGTCGATAGCTCCAAAGGGCGACCAGAACCACGTCCAACTTGGCCTTGAGAGAGGTGTACCTGTCATGGTAGCTACATTTGGAAGCCGGCGCCTGCCTTACCCGAGCCAAGCATTTGATCTGATTCACTGTTCTAGGTGTGGAGTCAATTGGACTGTTGATGGTATGTATATACTGAATCTTTCTTGTCACTCTGCATCCTGTCCAAGAATCTGATTTAGTTTTTGGTGTTTGTTAAGGTGGGGTTTTGCTTCTTGAGGCGAATCGGTTGCTTAGAGGTGGAGGATACTTTGTGTGGGAAGCACAGCCTGTTTACAAGTATGATGATGGCTTAGGAGAGCAGTGGAGAGGTAGCCCATCTTGGTTTATAGCTTTTCTTACATTCATTCGATATCGTTTGGTATAAGAGCTTTGATCAATCACAGAAATGGAGGAGCTTACCAGCAACCTTTGTTGGGAACTCGTGAATAAGGAAGAGTATATCGCAATTTGGCAGAAGCCTACCAATAATAGCTGCTATCTCAACCGTGATCCCAATGTGCAGCCTTTGCTATGCGGCATGGACGACAATCCAGAAGATATATGGTATTTCTACTCTCTCTCAAGAATCAGATTATATGATCTAGGGGTGAGCAACGATCGGTTCGGTCTGAAAACCGAACCAAACCGCCCAAATCGTTAAAGCGAACTTTTCTAAACTTCAGATTGAATCGAATCACTAATATTGTACAAATCGAACCGAAACCGAATCACACCGAATAGGCAGTTCCGGTTTTAATCGAAAATTTATAAAATACTTGAATGAAAACATATATTTTAATGTATTATCTATTGTAATTTAGGTTTAATTTAAAGATTTGAAATAAAATAATTATATTTATATTATATTAATAAATATAAAAAGATATGGCAAAAACTTGCATTAGGCACGCCTAAATGGTTTAGGTGAGTTTTATCCATACCCAAATGAGTTCACCCACCCAAATAGGATTTATTAATCTCCAATTAGGGTATATTAAATAGATTTGGGTTAATAGATAAAACCCGCCTAAATGATTAGGCACGCCTAACCTGAGACCTTCCCAAAAGATATATATATAATACACTTTCGGTTCGGTTTAAAACCCCAAATCAAAACCTTAAAAAACTGAACCAAAAACCGAAAACTCTAATAAATTTAGATCGAATGAAAACCGAATGCACTAAAAACCAAACCGAAACTGCTAGTTCGGTTCGGTTTTGCTCGCCCCTATTATGATCCATAGTAACAGAATGGGATTGTTGTTTGACAGGAATGTAAATGTGAAGAGCTGCATCACGCGTTTACCAGAGAACGGCTATGGCGCGAATATTTCCGACTGGCCTGCCCGCCTCCACAGTCCGCCGGAAAGGCTTTTCAGCATAGAAATGGATGCAGAGAAATCAAGGAAGGAGCTATACAAAGCAGATTCAAGTTATCAGAGAGAGATTGTGAGTGGATACGTCGGCGCTTTTCACCTGAATCAGATGAATTTTCGAAATGTGATGGACATGAAAGCTGCATATGGAGGGTAATTCATCTCCATTGCTCTTCATTTTTCCCTATTTTTCCCATTTGAGCTACGATGATGATGAATTTGATTCAACATTTTTTGTGCAAGATAGATATGCAGCAGCACTGCACCATTTCCAGTTCGATAGCTGGGTGATGAACGTTGTTCCGGTGGGAGCTCCGAATACTCTTCCCGTGATCTACGATCGTGGTCTCATCGGAGTAATGCACGACTGGTGTGAGCCGTTCGACACTTATCCAAGAACATACGATCTGCTCAATGCAGCAAGCCTTTTCTCTGTGGAGCAGAAGAGGTAAACCAAACCCTCCATCCACATCTTGTTTAAAACTCACAGCTCTGAATTTCACTCATGTTTCATTTCCATCCAGATGTAACATAACGAATATAATGCTCGAGATGGATCGGATCCTAAGACCGGGCGGTCGCGCTTACATACGCGACGTTGCTAGTGTCATCGAAGATCTTCAAGAAATCGCAAGAGCAATAGGGTGGGTGCCCTTCTTGTTCGAGTCTGGAGAGGGCCCTCATTCAAACTGGAAGCTTTTAGCTTGTGAGAAGCGATTGTAAATCAATGGTTGTAAGAAAATACAAAGAAAGTTAGCAACTTAGCACATTTCCCAATCATTGTTATTGCAAATTCATTAAAAACCCAAAATCATCAAGAACTCAAGAATGTGCCTTGACAATTTCATAACATCAAATACAGCATACCTACACGGCCTTGGGTGCAGGATCTTTAGATGCAGCAGTGTTCACCTGTCTGGCGAGGTAAGCTTCGTAGATGTCGACGACGACGCGTGGGTCCTTTTCGACGAGCTCCGAGTACTCCTCCCGCTTGGTGACCTTGTCCATGTTGTCGAGGACTAGGGACAGGGCGGCCTCGAGCAGGGTGTTGGCGCCGTGCTGGTGGGCGAAGGCGTAGTAGGGGAGGGAGTTCTCCCACTTCAATCTGGACATGAGATATTTTTCGCAGTGAGTCTTGAGATGCTTCACTTGGTATTTCTCTGCCAAAACCAAGAGATCGCAGGCCAGTTGCTCATCGAGGGATGCTTCAGCGGTGTAGAGGTAGTTGACGAAGGCTCGAAGAGCATCGTATGATACGTCGTTCATCTTGATCGTTCCGCTCAGACTCTCCTCCATCTCCGTCTCCAGCATTGCCCTGAAAACCGGCGATCGACTCGTCTGCCCAGCAATGGATCGAAATAGGAATAGCTAGTTAGGGTTTGGTCATCAAATTGAATGATTGCTGAAAGAACAGAGCCCTAGAAATTAACATTCAAGCTATTTCCACTGAAGCAATTTTAAAGAGCGAAATTTGCTTTAATTTGTAGAATGCAGCATTGAAATTAGTGGTGGAAAGATTTAGTGTACCAAAACAGCACGATGGGCGGGGATGGGGGGCGAGTTGCAGAGCGTATCGGGGGAATCCGGCGAGCCGCAGGCGACCAGAACGACGTCGGAGAAGCACGGAGTGTTTGCCCTAGTTACGGAATTCGGGGCAGCGCAGAGAAGGCGGAGGAAATTGACTTTGGACTTGAGTTCGTCGATCTCTAGCTTGAGCTCCTCCTCCGTCTCCCCGGCCTCCACGTAACACTCGCGGCACGTGCCAGCACTGCGATCGCTGTAATCCTCCTTGCACGACAAACACTTCATCCTCAGCCTCCGCCGCGCAGCTGCGGAAGACGACAGGATGTCGTCGTCATCCTCTTCTTCTTCGTCCTCCTCTTCCGCGGAATCGTCGGAATCTATGACGAAGCGCCGCCGCCGATGATGGCACCGCTGCATCTTTATTTAATTGATAATTTCACACTCTACAGTACTTTTTGGTGCTTTAAAGTGGTTTTTTCTTTTCTTTTCTTTTCTTTTCATTAAAGTCGCTAACAGCAAAAGCGCCTTTTTGGTTAGAAAGGAAAATGCGACTTTCGTTTGAATTGCAGCGAAACCGCAACTTGTACAATTTTCCCATTAATCAAACTCTTTTTTTCTTAATTTAATAAAATACATTAATTTGAAATTCACACACCCGATATTCTAAAAACATCACGAATCTATAATCATTTGCTTATAAGCAAGGCGTTGTGCCCCGAGTTCTTCGTATTATGAGCTGCAATGAAACAACAGAATCTCCAATATAACAAGCTAGTAAACCAGATCAAAGGAATCCAACCATGGCTTCTACAACAATCCTATCAAACCAGCAACACATTTCCATGTACACCAAAGCAGCAGAGTTTTCTTTCAGCAAACCACAACCCCCCCAAGGCTTTCACCCTTCATCTCCTACAAGATAACGGCTTTCGCCTGCGCTCAAACCTGTTGAATGAAGCTGTTTTCTCCTTTTCACAAGATGCATTGCAGCTTGCCTATCATCCTTTGCCTCCTCGGAATCCGGCTGCATTTTTCCAGAGAGTATTTTTACAAAGTGTAGTGATTGAAAAGATTCTTGCATAAAGTCCACAAAAGTTGGTGAGTTATACCTTAAAAGCCAAAGCTTTGTCAAAAGATTCAATGGCAAAATCAGGCTCCCCAAAGTTTAACTGGGCTCTTCCAAGAGTTATCCATGCCTTTCAAGAATTAGACAGAGGGAAAATGAAAAAGGAAAAAGGAGATTAAACTTGTCTGCATAATATAAGATCATGCCTCAAAATTGGCTGTGTGACTCAGAGAAAATACTAACATATGTAACACATAGGTAATAATCCCACAACTTCATCAATTTCACTCAGCCAAATAAAATTGATAGTCTCCCTCTAAAATGAACCAGTTCAAACAATTACTACTAGTGGCACAGCAAACAACTACTATTAATGCCATATCTTGAAATACAAACTAGTTCGAACCATCACTCCTCGACGCATATAAGCAAGCACTAATGTTGTGTGAGAAATTATGTTCCCATTCTACTGAAACCATCATTGAAGAACAAAGCTACCCACACAATCATACCTTAATGTCTTAGACCTATGACAGCAAAATACGTGCAAAGGAAGATCCATAGAGAAGAAACTTTACCTCAGCCCATCGCGGGTCCAATTCCGTAGCTCCTTGAACCATGGGCAAAGCATAAGTCAAGATATGCATTTATATGAGGATGTATCCAAGTTAATCAGTAAATGAGGATGCCAAAAAATATTTATATGCCGGAGGATATTAGACTCTGCCTTGAATCTTGATGATGGAAGCAAAAAATGAAGATGTAGATTGGAAGGGTGGAAAAGAAGACTCACGAGTTGCAGCCTTCAAAGCATTCCATGCTTCTCCGAGTTCGAGTAGAACCTGAGCCTTCTGTTCATGCAAGATAGCTCTCTCAGGCATCAAAGTTATAGCAGTTTCCCACTTCCCAAGTGCTTCACGGTATTTTCCAACCTTCAGAAAATGAAAAAAGTGAGAAACTTAGCCTAATAACAGCAACAAACCCAAACACACACACTACAAGCAGGGCAATTGCAAATTTAGCAAAGTTTTCCTATAATTGGGACCAATGGCAAGTTTGACTAGCTCTTGGAATATGGAATAGCATTTATAGAATATAACACCCAATTTGTTACTGTGAGTTTGCAGATTTCTTCATGTCACATGCAAAGATCTTTTTTTTTCATCATTCCACACATGAATCAACTGATCGAACAATGTTAACATCACAGAATTACCATATATGCTATAAAACCAAAACCCTTCTGCGCAGATAAAACAGTAACAAATCCTCCAAAAAAAAAATTCAAATTGAAGTTACCTCAGCAAGTTTATTTCCTTGAGCTTCATAATCCGCAGAAAGATTCTTCCTTTCCTCTGTCTCCTTATCACCAACCGAGGGTTTCTTTTTAAATAAGGTTTCGGCTACAAGCAATTCACCTTTGCTCAACAGCTCTGCTTCGGAAGAATTCGCATCGGAACTGGAATTTACGTCTTCAAACGGAAGGTTCGGATTGATAGAAATAGGCCGCTTTTTGTTCTTGTTCTTGCTGTCGTTAACGTTTTTCTTCCAAGTCATCTTCATCTTTCACAATCTTCAGTCGAATTTTCTCTCCCGGGGTTTTGGGCTCTCTAGATTGTTAGAGAGAGAAAGTAAAATCTGAATCTTGATTATTTATACTTTCTTTTTCTTTTAAATTTTCACACATTTTCCACCCTCTTTTATTTGGTTAAGACTTGAGAGGGTATATAAATTTCCAAATCTTTTATTTAAAGTTTTAAATGAGAGATATAATATTAAATAGAGGAGATTGGTAATAAATGAGAGAAGCTAAAATGCAACTGCAACTCTCCCACATAAATAATGACAATTGAAGACTTCAACATATATCACTTTTCATTTTTTTTTTCTTATTTGCTGCCTACGCTTCACTTCTCTCCCATTCCACTCTAATGGGTTTTTAGCCTTTGCCTCATGAAAATCAGTCAGTAAGTTTTATGACAGAGTTGTTAACACATATATTCTTGTTTTATGGTATGTAAATTGAGATTCTTGCACACTTTCTCTCCTTATTGTTTATGTTTAGTTTCACTTTCAGATATTTGATTTCTCAGCCCTTCATTTGGTAGCTGAGTTCAGGGTGTTAGATTGTGTGTGTGTGTGTAGAAACAAGGCAGCATGGATGAGGACTACAAGGGAATGATATCATACCTTCAAACTTTGGATGGCAGGTCTGCTCCAAGTAAGATGAAAAGCCATAAATATAGAGGCAATAGGAGAGAGGAAGATGATGGGCATGCCCTTGTGCTGACACATTTGAAGGAGGAAGGCAACTTATGTGGGGAGAGGGAGGAGTGCAAGAAGAGGAGGAGAAAAGGCAAAATCAGAGAGCAAGTAGATGACTCTGATCTTGAGCTGATTGACAAGTCTGAATTCGAGAAAAGCTGTCTAAACAAGAAATCTAGCCCGAGGAGAGCTCAATCACGAGGTGAGACGAAGAAGGTGCAAGGGCAGAGATTCCTGCACCAGTTGAGTAGAGGAAAGAAAGCAGTGGGTGAAGATGGTGCTGCCAAAAGAAAGCCAGATCATAAGATCAAGGAAGAGAGAGGTGGAAAATTCAAGGTGGTGATCAAAAAAGAAGTAAAGAAAGAAAAAGAGAGGATTTATCAGGATTCTGGCTCGAGGAATCAAGCTCAACTGGGCAAGGAACTCGCGGTGTGTGGCCAGAAAGAATCGAAGAATGTAGTTTCGAGTATGAAGGCTGGTTTGGGAAGCTGTGCTGTCAAGAAGGAGCCTGATCAGTGTGTGGAAACTGGTCTGCGTATAAAAGGAATCCATAGACGTGTCAAGTTTGCTGAAACTATTGCTGCAGAAGTGGAGATCCTAGACCATGATATGGTTGTTAAGAGAAGAATCTCAACCCCTTTTGTTTCATGTGAATTGCATTGCAGCGTACGTCTTCTCTTGAACACAACTTCACCCTCTTCATTCTTGGTTTTCACCGAAAGTTAAGTTGTGTTGCATGTAAACAGATGTTGGGTGAAGAGACTCCGCGCCATGGCCTTCAAACTGCATCTGATGTGTTTCGGAAGGAGGTCTTGCAGGCTATGAGAAAACCATATGATAAAGAGGAGTACAAGAACTGTCAGGACACAATCCAATCTGGATCCTACCTCAAGCTCGATCCAGGTTAGGAACACTCCAACTATGTCAAGAAACAAGATTTGCCTTCACAATTCTAATGTATACTTGATGAAGTGAAGATCTCCGTGCAATTCTAGCAAAATTCAGATATCAAAAGGCGAAGCGTTTGATCATCATACGTGGGTATTTGTTTTGGCTTCAGGTTGGTGAATGGGTTTTTCTTTGTTCAATCACAAACACTCATGATATGATACAAATGTTGGGGTGTTTTACTATTCAGAATTTGAGCCGTGAAGGAGCATTTTGTCCTTGGGAAGATGAGGAATGCCTTGCGGTGGAGATACCATATCCCTAATGCTCAGTTCAACTATATTTGAATCAAGGAAAGTGAGAGAAACAAATTCTTCGAAAAAAAGAGTAGATTTTGTTGCAGGTTTCATCTGTCAAGACAAAAGTCATCTGTGGGATCAAGAATTAGAATGAGCTTATCTATTTCTTGTCTCATCTTTTCAACATATTTGCCTCTCTAATACCACTTGCCTCAATAGCTAAATATATATCTCATTCTTTTTCTTATAAACCGATAATCAAAGCACAAATCCAGGACTAAATTCAAAATATTCAAATTTTCATTACTTAATTTGTTCTTACAAATCCTATAAACTAAACATAAGCATACATGTATGGTTTGCATCTCCCAACACTGGAGACGATTCTATCTTTCTACACTATAAACTAATTGATGATTGATTATCTGGGCAGAGTTTGCTTCTGGTAGGGTTCATCCATCCTCACTAACATCTAAGCTAATATAATCCGGGAATTCCCCTTCATGGACAATACTGTCATCCTTACCTTCTGTGGAGAGCTTCTCGGTTGGTGCGGCGCTGCAGTCGGCTACTTCAATTAGTCCACCATCAAAGTAGCGCCCTCTGACAATCCTTTGCTCGCTTTCTGGGTTGTTCTTTTCTGCTTTCTTCTTCGGATGGTGTAGCTTGCAAGTCGACGCTTGAGGACACACTCCGGTTGCTTCAAAATCAGGACAGACATAGCTGTGTTTCTTCCGGCACTGCAAGTTAAGAAACACAGTCCATTCATAACACTAAGAATTGTTGCGTTAGTGTGCATGTGAAGCGTGTTTTGGTAAAACCCATGAATGGAAATATCCTGGTGACTTTCACTGCACGACCAAATCCAGCTCTCCAGCTTGAAGAGGTCCAGTGCAGCATTACTGATAAAAGTTATTATAATTTTGTTTCACAAACATACGTCGAAAACTCTCTAATAAAAAAATGTTCAAGATTCAAACAGAGATCTTCAGGAGAAAGACGTTTCTTGTGCCCAAAACAAAACAGCATCAGTCTAAACATGAAAACATCATAAGTCAAGACAAACAGTACCTCATTGCCAGCAGCACAGTAACCTCTGAGGAAACTTTCACAGACAGTTGAATCGGGATCAACATGTACATGTCGATACGGACAATTGTCATTCGAGCAAGATCCTGTCGAAACACAAATGAGATACTTGATGCTTGATTTTAATTCAACACAGCCAAAATATGAACCATTCTGTACCTTTCAGAAAATATGAACAATCTTGCATCCTCTCAGGAATAACCTAAATCACAAATATGTTACTGCATAAATATAAAAATATAGAAACACTAAGGCCACAAGACAAAAATCACTTATTACCTTGTGTGTCAATTTGCAGTTTACATTGGTGCAAGATCCAGTTAGGAATTTAGTACAAACTACTATTTTAGATGGATCGTGGATGTACGGACACTTCCCATCATCCTTGTTGCACTTTCCGAATCTAGTGAAGAACTGACAATATTTTCTCTTTCTGGCCAATTTCAATCGGGCAGTGCGCAAACTCCACCGAACTTTCTCACTCGCAAGGACACGCACTCGTTTCTTTGGATCTCTAACCAGCTGATTACCATTCCCAATACGAACATATCTAGACAAATTGCAAGGTATCAAATAGAGCATACATTTAAAAAAATCTCGAAGTCCGTCCCTGAATTGTGTATTCATAGCTACTAGAGGTAAAAAAAAAATTGTTTCACAGACTTCTTCAATAAACCACACAAGACCCTAAATGAAAGCAGAGTCATGTAGGAGAGCTTACTCTTCGTTGCCAATTAATAATCTCCTGGGAATGTAAGATTTCTTTACATTCTTTTCAGATTGAAGCGCAGCTGATGATGACGATTCTTTCTCTGCCAGATATGCATGAAGAGATAAGATTCTATAAACAGTGGTGATAGAGATTTTCATATTATTGTGACACATACAAAACCTAAGCAAGTTCTCATATTCAACAGCAAAGAAACCAAAATATAACAATGTTCTTAGGTGTTGAACAGAAATAGATTGCTTCCAGTTACAATAAATGACATACAGCATTAGAATTATGGAAGTCCAGCTTGTAAGCAATATTATTCGTGAACAGCACATTACAAATGGCACGGAAATGACAAGTAGTAAATGAAGGGGCCACCTGTTATCCTGTGAAGAGTCCTCCTTGTTACATCCATTTTGTATCGCTCTGAACCAATACGAAATATCCGTTCTCCTGTTCACACGATCCAAATATACACACCAGGTGTTATATAAACTGAGAAACCATACTGAACAAAATCTAAAGTCAAGTCACAATAACTACCCCACATTTTACATCTTATATATCTTAATTTACTAAAAAAACATCTTTCTCAACATGCTGCATATTTAAAATGCCACACCAGGATAGCAGAGTGGCGTACCTGGACGCAGCTTTACATTAAGAACCAACTTACGAGAAACATGATTTCTGGTCTTTGAAGCAACAGGAACAGCACCCTTTTCTTCCTTTTTCCATTTCTCAGCAGCAGCAGCAACAGCTCTTGTAGCTTCCTGTTATAAGGCATAGATAAATAACCACTTACATGATTCAAGCTTTATACCGATACTCAAGCTCAACAAACCTCATTGGCTTTCTTCGAGTTCCTTTCAATTGATTTTGACCACTTTAAACTAGAGCCACCAACACTCAAGACTTTCGACATCTTAAGAGAATACCCATGACTTGATCTAGTGTAAATGGCACCTCTCTTTCTAGACACCAGCAGTTTTTGGCTACACAACTCAGACACAGAGATAGGCATGCAACAGATGCATCATTAGATTAGCTCCAACACAAATCCCAGGAATGCAGAAAATATTTCAGTTACAGCAATAAATAAGGGAGATGCAAAAGATAACCACATACCTGATGTTGGAAAGGGACGGTTTTATGCCTAGTATAAGACTTCTCCGATAAGCAGCTCGTTTATGGGTAAACAAATATGGCAAGAATTTCCGGGGTCCCAAAGAATTCTTATGTTTCTCCAAAGACTGTGCATCATGTAGTTTCCACACAAATGAGAATTTCGAATATCTACAAGTCTTGGAAAAACCAGATGGCTTCCTGGCAGAAGTCTTGGAAATAATTGAGTGAGGCAACAGCCTAGACACATTAGCAGTTGCATTCCCTATTTTATCATGACTTTCTGGTGATGCTCTTACAAGCTGGTTTCCTCTACTCTTGTAGTAGCCATCAGATAATTTTGATTGGTTAATATCGACCTTTGATGTGGATGTATCATTGGAATTAGATTTTGCAACCAATTGATAAGATCTCCTCTTAATATAGACTATCTTCTTCTCCAAACTCCCTTCTCCAACTGTATTCTGGCTATCTGAGTTGATGGCTGAATCAGTATGGCATTCAAGGACCAGTGAAGACTTGGTCCTCTCCTCCATGGCATCTAAATCTTTAGAAGGACAACCATTGTTGTGAGGGTTCCTCGTGGGCAAAAGCACGTCCAAATCGCAAGGAGCACCGCTTAATGAGTTCCCACTATGATTTACGTTCAGTGCTTTTGTAATTTCAGAAGTGCTTGCCTTCCTTGCTCTCTTTAGATCTGGTGCATCAGCATCACCAGTTTTGTTATCAGTTGCCATATTATTCTTCTTAGTAATTGTACAAGAGCTTAGAGGATATACTGAGGAACTGAAACCACGGAGTCCAGGTGAAGTGTCATCTGACAGGGAAGGTTTTCTCACTAGGCTATTACCTTTCCGTATATATGAACTCTGTATAGATGTGACTGCATTTGTTCCACTAATCTGAGCGGGCGAAGGTTGTAATTTTGGTTCTGCAACTGGAATGGTGGAGTTAACACTTCTACACCACGTCCTTGATTTTGTAACATGAGAAGAGTATAATTTCCTCGTGTTACTAGAACTTAAAGGATGCTTTGCAGGAAAAACTTTAGTAATAGCAGAAGGATGCTGGTTTTTACTCCAAGTTTGTTTACCAGGTGCAGGATATAGTTTCTCGACCGCTCGACTTGTATCCTTCCGCAGATCACTCTGACAAATCACTTCATTATTTGAGAGGCATGCTGTTGCCTTGGTTCCTGAAAAACTCAAGCCTGAGAAAACATGCAGCTCTTCTGGAGAGGTTATGCAAGATTGCATATCAAAGCCAGATCCTGACTGGTCATCACCAGAATCAGAAGGACTGAGACCATTTCTATTTGAACATGATATGCCACTAGCAATTAAAGAAAGATCGTCGCCATGTGATTTGTTGTCATCTACCAGATTTACGACATACAATTCATTGACCCCAACGTCACCTTCCACATCAGTAAATCCACACTGATTGATGGTTGTTGATGCTGACGAAGTGCCTTCACTTTGCTCAGCTCCATATTCAGATCGCCTGGTGGAATGCATACTGAGCCCATCTGCAATTGTATCATCTTCAGAAAGAGTTGACAAACTCGATCTTGGGCTGGAAAGTTTCTGCTTCTTCTGGGAGCCTAGAAATGAGTCAAACTCTTGAAGTGAATCTTCACGTCCAGAGGTGCCTTTTTTTATGATAGTATCCTCCTTATTGCTAGCCTTCTTTCTAATAATGTCACCTTCACCATCGATGGATATAATTGTTCCAACATTCACATCAGACTTTCTATCAGAAAGACTCAACTGATCACCTCTATCTTTCCTCTTCCGAAAACCCTTGGATAAGCACGTTCCTCTATCACTTATCACCTTGGGGGAAGAATTGTCAACAGATAGGCAAGTTTCTCCATCACTTGTCACCTCAGGAAATCCTTCAACAGAGTCAATGTTATATGAGATATCAGTTTCCACATTGTTAGGAAAAGATATATCAAACTCGAGCAAAGTTTCTTTATCATTTGTTGAGAGAAAGCGGGAACTGACAGAAACATCAAAAGCAACATCAGCAAAATCTGTAACAGCAGCGCCTTCTAAACTTTTAAATTCATTTGCATCTATAATAACTTGGGGCTCACTACCCTGGTTTGGGAGTAAGTCATCTGTGTCAGCATCTTCGGGTCCCACATCAGAGACAATAGCATCCTTTGCTGTTTGCAATACCCCACGATCAGGATCAGGCCTTAGAGATGAAATCAATTCTTGGATTTCTGAGAAATAATTCTCAACCTCAGGAATCCTTGTCCCCTGAGGTCCTGATGAACCTCCAGTATGATGATCATTAATGTGTACTATATCTTCAGAAGGCCCTTCAGTAATAGAGCTTTCCAACAACACTGCCTCACCAGAAACAGAGAGTTTACTAGGATCATCTACCCAATCATGTACATATTTGTCAACGCTGATCACATGCTGACTGGACCCCGAACTGTCTTCATAACCAGTATTCCCATTAGGTAAAAAGTTCTCGTGTGCATCATAGGTGACATCATTAGCTCTCAGTTGGCACACACGGTCAGCATCATCGATAGTAGTTACCAGTCCCTCTGCACGACCAGACCACATAGTAATTACATTATCAGGCTCATGTGAGGAATCTGGGGATGATGTGTTCAAACTGCTTTTTCCCTTCTTCATCTTAGTGACAACTGAATTACAAGCATCAACACTCATGCCATGGCTATCTTTTTCCATCAGCAGATTGGTTTCAAGGAAAAGCTGCTCTGTAACTCTTTTCCTTTTCCTTAACCAGCTTGAGTGTGTTTCCCCAGAGCTGACCGTAGTGAGTCCTTTGGGACTCGAGACTTCCATATGTGCATTCTTCAGAGCGTTTTCACCCAAATCTCTAGCACTGCTGAGAGTCTCACTTCCACTTGCAGAAACAGCAGCTTCATCCTGGTGGCCTGTTGAAGTTCTCTGTGAGTCAGATCGGAGATCCGAAACTACATCATTTTTGGATGCAGACACATTACACCCTAATCTCTTTTTTACTGATTTGGACTTTGTTCGCGATCCATCAGCTGGATGAGATGGCACCTGAATAGCCTTAGCGACAAGTGCATTCGACTTGAACGAAATAGCAAGCTCCACAGGACTATGCTCCCTCACCCTCTTACCTTCCATTTTTGTCTGTATCTTCCCACATCCTTTTTCATTGCCCTTGAAATTACTTCTACTTGAGTCTTCTGAAAAGTGATGACCCTTAAAACCACCAGTGTGCCTGCTACGAACTTTACCTAATTGAGTCCGATTTAATGCATTCTTTTTCTGCAATCTTTTCTTCTTATCAGGCCTATTAAACACTCCATGATGAGCCCGAGCCCCCAACCTACCACTAAATCTACCCAAACTCAGATCATTCTCACCAAATTCTGGTTGCCTGTTTCCCAATCTAGACAAAACTCCACCTGGACTCGGAACATTCTCAGCTAAATCATGTTGCCTGTGTCCTAACCGAGACAAAACACCACCGAAACTCAGATCATCCTCAGCAAATTCTGGTTGTCTGTTCCCTAATCGTGACAAAACTCCACCAGACCTGTTGGGCCATCTCCTCTCATCATCTTCCAACTGATAATACAACTCGCAACCCTGATTCTTTATACTGCTATCCCATCTCCTCTCATCAGAACTACCCTTCACATACACGTCAGGACTCCTCTCATTCATACCACTGTCCCATCTCATCTCATCACAATCATGCAACCTGTAAATATCACGACTCCTTTCATTCATATTACTGTTCCATCTCCTCTCATCGTAATCAGGCTCCCTATTCAAACCACAACTCCGATCATCCACATCGCTATCCCATCTTCTCTCATCATATACTCTCCTGTTTGCCAAGTGGCTACCCCAATCACTGGTTCCACTTTCCCAACTCCCGCTATCATCCCTATTTCTATACAACTCAAAACGCTCAGAAATCACATCGCGGTATTTATCACGACCGCCTGCATCAATATTATGAACTTGTGTAGCACCCAGAAACGAATCACGACCCCAATTTTTAGGTAATTCGCGTATATTATCAATACGACCCCGAGGGGAAATACCATCTTCGAACATAGGATTTCTCTTGGGATAATCATGAACAATACGCAAGGGTATGTTTTCTCGCGGCGGGGGAGGAGGGGGAGGCGGAAGAAGGGAAGGGTGGAAATAGGGTTTTGGTTGAGGATCGAATGCGCAATGATGGGATCTATCAATTACAGTGTACCGCGGCGGAGAGAGATGAAATCTAGTAGGAAAACGGGGAGGAGACATGCGACGGATTGCTGGAAGAGGCGGCGGTGGTGGAAGATGAATATTCGATGGATGAGATTGCGGCGGAGGCGGCGGGAGGTGGTGACGATGGGGAGGCGGGGGAAGGAAATCGGGAGGGCGCAGAACGTTTTCATACCTGAGATTGCCATGGTGGTGCCGGAAAAGAGGCGGAGGCTGCTGCGGCGGCGGCGGGAGATCCATACGATTGCGCGTAATTGTTTTCTTCTTTCTTTGGTTCAGTTTTCAACTCTGGGCGGCGGAAAAGGGAAGATTCTGTGCGCGTTTCCTCAAAAAAATCTCCATTTGGAGTTATCTAGATATCACAATTAACCCTTAATTCATCTTAATCAATTATGAAAACGACGCCGTCAAATTCAATTCCAGTCTAAATCAAAAAATTGAAAAGCTTAATTACTTTGTAATAATTTTACACAATCATATCTTTCCTATATCGAATAATATCATGGATAAATTAATCTATTCCGATTTGGAGAAGAAAAAACAACTCTATCATTTCATATTTTATGCAAGTTGATTTGATTAAATATCGAGTAGAATATAACGCTTGAATAAACTCAAATTGACTCAAATCTAAATTAATTAATTAATGCGACGCATTTATCTACAACCAATGTTTGGGCCTACATAATTTATGGATTGGGCCTAGTAGCATGCAGATCAAAAAAATAATTGCACAAATCTTTTATATTGGCTTCCATTTATATTTTCAAATATTTTTCAATTGAAAATTACCTTCATACCCCTTTTTATTTTTATTTTTATTCTTTTCTTTTTTACTTAGTTTTAGGCATAACTCTACTTCATAAGTTTAAATTGCATAAGGTAATATTATAGTAAACTAAGTAGAGTTAGTAACTTTTGACACCAGACGAACAGCCACGATAATAATGAGTATGAAAATGACATGGTTCGTTAAGTTTTCAATACGAACACGGTAACATATGACACGATAACGGTACAACACACAAATTATTAGCTCTACACGCAGGGCTAAATTTTTTTGGCACAACTCGAATCCGTACGATAAATGAGTATGAACATAATACGATCCATTAAACATAAATATGATAATCTTCGACACATTAACAATCTGACACGTACTAATTATCAGTGTGAGACCAAGTATCAATTTCATTTTCTTGTTGACTTCAAATATTTTTATGCATTTATAATTTAAAAAAAAAATTGAGTGACGGTGATTTTGATAGAAATGTAAAGTTTCCTAGACAGAGAAACGCAATATTATTGGTGAAAGGACTAAAAAAAAAGAGAGAGAGAGAGAGATTAGATAAACATATTTTTATGTGGTGGAGGAGTTAAAGAGTGATCATTTTCAAACCAAAAAAAGTGTTGCGTCAAGGTTTTGGCCACCATCACTACAACATGACATGTTACAATTATCCACAACTTATTACCACAACATCAAACAATTTGAGAGTGTACAAATCAAAGTCGGATAAAGTTTGAACTCGATAATTATCGAGAAAAGTAGGGGTGGTAAATGAGTCGGGTTTAAGTTGGCGAGTCAAGTTGCAACATAACAATAATACGCGACACGTCAATCTGAACCCTATTCGTTTATATTCTCGGATCAAAAAATTCAAACCTAATCCGACTTGGGTCAACTCAAAAGTGACCCAAATGATCTATTTAATTATAATGAAAATTTTAACTTATTACACAACATGACCTGTTAACACAAAAATATTCGAAGATGAGCCGTAAATGACACGAAAATTATATAATTATATAATAAAATTAATTTATTTTGGGTCAAATGAGTTGGGCGGATTAACCCGAACCCAACATGAAAATTAAATGGGTTCGCAGATTCGACCCGAAAATTAAATAGGTTGACTTAACCCGCTTTCTTTTGTGTAAGATTTGTGTCGAGTTGTCGTGTCGATTCGGAGATTGCCGCCCCTTAAGAAAAATAAGAGAGAAAGCACATTTATTATGTAAAATGTACACTTTGATGAGATGGGAAGATCCAACAACCAAAACACATCAATTTCTCAACACATATTGCAACTGCAATCACTATCCCATTCTGTAAAAACACAAACCAGACAAAAAAAAAATGAAGCCTAAGGGAAGGAGGAGGGAACAGACCTACAAACAACCTCACATCCAAGCCCACATGGATGAATCAATAACAAAAACACAACATACATGCATGTTGGAAAATCTATGGTTAGTCGAAGCTAGACGAGCGGCTCCACCTACCTCGTAGATAATCCTCTAACGAGACGCTCTGCTCAATGCTGCTTATGGAGAGCGAGTCTTCCTCCACCCCGAGCATTGCAAGGTTGAGGTGGGATTGAAGATTCGATTGCGAGAAGGTTTCGTCGTCTATGGCATCAGCCCATTCCTGAGAGTTGTTAGCCTCGATGTGAAGGGACCCCTCGGATGCATTCACTTGCAGTCTTGCCCATTTCACGACCTCAGGGTCGCCTCGGAGAAGCTTCAAAACCTATTGACCAGAAAGTTTTCATACAGTTGCTATTCTGTAGGAAACAATCTTGCGCTGTAATAATTATTAAAAGAGGTCATTGAAACTTACATGGCTCATTTGGGGTCGAGCTCTTGGTGCGCGTCTGATGCAGAGTGATGCAGCAAGAACCATCCTCTCCACTTGATCATGATCATAGTTGCTTCCTAAGTTTGGATCCAGCAAGCTAGTAGTGAATTTCTCGGATGTCAAAATTGGCTTTGCCTGTAAAATAATCGAACCGTATGTTTACATTTGATGTCTAGGTAAATATTAACTACAATGACTATTCTCATCCAACAAGCTTAGAGAAACATACCCACATAACAAGGCTCTCCTGTCCTTTCAGACAGTTGCTGCTTATCGGTTTTCTCCCCGAAAGAAGCTCCAGAAGAACCACGCCATAGGCGTAGACATCAATCTTCTCATTTACTTTTCCATACATGAAATATTCAGGAGCCAAGTATCTGAGCAGCAAAGAAATGTTAAGCTACAAGCTAGTGCTAGCAAGAAAGCTTTGTTTTCTAATCCAAGAATGCTCTTGAACAGAAAAATGTACTTACCCGAAAGTGCCAGCAACATCGGTGCATGTTATGTGTGTTGAATTAGCCGATGCCCATTTAGCAAGCCCAAAGTCTGAAAGCTGAGAAATATTATCAAATAGAGGTTATGAGTGTGGATCCACAGGAAAGAAATGAAATGTGTGGTTGATAACTATTGTATCACCTGGGGCTCGAAATCATCGGATAGGAGTATGTTCGATGACTTGACATCCCTGTGGATTACAGGCTGACCTTCTCTGTTGTGAAGATAATCCAAAGCCTCAGCTACACCAATAGCCACCCTGTATCTCTCACTCCACCCGAATGAATATGGCTTTGCTTTGTTACCTAATTTATAATAAACCAATATTTCTCTTAGGTAATAATGTAGTAACCAGAAACCAAGAATCTCTCATTTTGGTGGTAAAATTTGATTGTTTACCATGAAGATTCTCTTCAAGGCTTCCTCTTGACAGCAAATCATATACCAAGAGAAGATGATTGTCCTCGAAGCAGAATCCGAAGAGTGAGATGATGTTTTTGTGATGTATGGTGGTAATGATCTCTATTTCAAGGACAAACTCCTTCAGAGCATCTTCAGATGGCTTCAAAATCTTCACCGCAAGTTCCCTTCGGTCGGGAAGACAGCCTCGGTATACCTGGCTACTGCCTCCTTTACCTATCATATTCCCTGCAAATTTTCCAGATATGAGTTTGAAGTTCACGTCTCCAATTGTCCCAAAAAATGTTTGGGCTAATACCTGGTGTGAAGTTGGAGGTTGCTGATTCGAGTTCGTGGAATTCAAACAATCTGCAAGTGGCAGAGTACTTCTCATGAAGCCCTTCCAGCTCCTCGGGTAAGGATCTCGAGAGGCGGTCGGGATAAGATGGAACAGAAACAGTCTCATTTCCAATGGGAACAATTGCACCAGTTTCTCCATCTAGTTTGGAGGACTGGTCTTTGTCATGATTTGGATCACTGTCTTTCCTAGTTGAATGCTCAATAAACAAGCAATATCTACTCGGTAATCGCATCGCCCATTGAACCACGGAGATCTGCCTCACTTGAGAATTGTATGAATCACTTCTGTTTGGCATAATGGCTCGACGAAGAAGGGGCCAACCAGGTTTCAGTTCAGGCAATTCCCTCAGCAACCGTGAAACTGAACTTGATGCAATCTCAAGTTTCTGTACAGGGACGATCGCCATTGAATTCTTTTTATCATCATCAGTTGAAGGCTCATCAGCTGATTGACTGCAGGGCTGATGCCATGTCACCGAGCCAGGAGAGCAAATCGAGCATTTCCTTTCGAAAGCGCGCGCCTCAGGACTAACCGAGGCCATGTTTGATTTACCACAAGAAACTCCATCCCATGTCAGCATTGGCCTTATGGGACTGCCATCATTAAGCACCTCGATGTTTTTGCCGAATGATCTCTGGAGCGCACTGAGTATACCATTCCTACGATTGTTTTCGAGTTCTGCTCAAGTCAAAACCAAGACACATAAGCAATGTGAGTGTGATAAAATGCTGCCAACAAAAGATCATGCATGATCAAGAAACACTACCTTTGACACTGATCCGAGATGCCAGATTAGCATCGCGGTGAAAGACGATTTTCCCATTGTTAACAGCTAATACCGAGCAATCCCGGGACAGTTTCTTTGCACAATATTTAGCAACAGAAGCTGAAGAACGTATGGTGTGATGAGTTTGAGCCGTCCCTACTATAACCTCCGAGGCGTAGTAGGATTTAGCTTCACGAACAAGGATTTTCTGAATCGATGAGCCTCTGCAGATCTTTAGTTTGAGATCAACCTACAGCATCATGCAACAAAATCCCAAGCTTCAGACACATTTGCTACTTTAAAGTCCCAAAACATCAAGGGTAAAAGAAAAACTCAGTTTTTAACTAAGATAAAAGTGAGGGGAAGTATACTAAAACATGAATTAGTTCACAAAAGTTAACAGAAGTCATAAATGAAATGGTAATAAAGTCTTGAGCCTAGCAGCTTAGATCCACCGACAGAGTTTTGGACATACTATTTAACCTATTTGGTTCCAACACCTACTCTCTTATTTATGTCAAACAGCAATAATATCAATAGGAAAGGGGCCACCGCTAGATTTCTGATAATGGAACATCATAGGATAAATAACTGCAGTTTGTACCATGACTTGCAGTAATTTTTCTAACAAACTAGTAACACAGTAATGAAAATCAAAGTACGGCGTTTCAGAAAATTGCAGGAAAAAAAAATGATCAATATTTTACCTGTTTCAAATTGCAGAACCCTTCGTAAACTTCAAGAATTGAATCAAAAGCTTTAACTAGAGAGAGAAGGGATGATCTCCCGTCGCGATCAACAATTTCTGCGGAATCCCGTTTCGAAAATAAATAAGATTTCACAACAGAACTCCCCCAAAAAAAGAAGGGGGGGGGGGGGGGCGAAGAAGAAGAATTCATTTCTTGATTTTGCTTTTGCTTTATCATAACAGACTTTCAATCAAGAATGTATTTCTGTTTGTGTTGTGAACTCCCAATTTCAAGAATTGTTCAATAAAAATGATCCCACTGCCAAAAAAAAGGAGTAGAAAACATTGAAAAACAAGAATTTCTGCGAACCCACTGACCATTATTCTTGAGTACATGAAGCGCGATGACACGATCACCAGCCTGAGCAACTTTAACCAGAGCCCACGTGAGCAGCTCTCTACTGTAGGAGTCGAGCTTCACTCCCACCACCACAGTCCGACCGCCGGAGCTCTCTTCGCCGCCGGAAACCACCATCTGAAAGAGATTTTCAGGAGCCTCGTTTTCGCCACAGTTTCTCTCTCAGCTACCGGAGGGAATCATGCAGAAGAAGAGAAGGGGGATTCCCTTATAAAGAAAGGTCGTTTCTTGCGGTTGTTCAAATTGTGTGTAACTGAAATTAGCAGTAGTTTCTTGGTTTGCTTTTCAAGAATCAAGCAGAAGTTGGATGTCAGAAACTCATATGCCTCTGCCCACCAAAGAAAAAAAAATGAAAATTAATAGATAGGAAAGTGTTGGTGTGGTGCTCTGTTTCAGTTTTTACGATTCACAATGAGATGCTTTGCTTTTCGGCCTTCAAATGGGCCATATCTCACTTTCTCTCACTCCCTCTCTCTTTCTCTTTCTCTCTCTTTTTCTGCTTTTTTATTGAGGGGTGGTATGAATAATGAGCGACTTAGCAAGTGGAAATATGAGTATGGTGACGATAACATTTAATGGTCAGAAAATAATGTGGATACATATTTTATAAATTTATATTTGTTGGGAAAATAATTTTAATACTAATGTAATATTATTGGCTTTGACACGAATAAATTCGTATTATTTTATTATTAAGTATATTTCCAAAAAAGCATTCATATTAATGAAATTATGTAAACTCTTGTTTTGAAAAAAATTAAGGGCAAAATATTAATTTTAGTCTAAATTATCCGAATTTTTTCAATTCTAGTTCCAACTATTTTATTTTACAATTTTATGTTTAAACTATAAAAAATTACTTAAATTTAGGATGAATAGATTTTCCGGCATCAGAAAACTGACAGGGCATGCCAGAAAGGCAGAAACTCATGCCATATTAAAAAAATGACACGTTGTAAATCAAATGATGTGGATTTTTGACATGCTCCGTCAGCTTTTTGATGCCGAAAAAATTTATTTGTCCTAGATTTGAATATTTTTGTATAGTTTGGACTAAATTTGAATAGTTTTTGTTAGTTTGGACATAAAATTGTGAAATGAAATAGTTGGTACTAGAACTGAAAAAGGATGGATAGTTCGAACTAAAATTGATATTTTGGCCAAAATTTTATCATTCTCCCAAATTCAAGGACCATGTACTCGTGAGTCCGTGACCTTGACCACATGCTCGTGGTGTTTTTATTTAGGTGTGAATAAATTGTAACGATTTTTTTTATGTCATCTTCTAAATACCTTATTCTAATAGAGTTTGCGTGGAGGTATCCAAGGAATTTCACTATTCGCTTCCCAATATGATATATGAGTTTGTCAAACCCAACAAATCCTCCTTTCAAACTCAAGGATCACACCACATATTTGTGGTATTCTCTCGAGCAATTCAATTGCATCACTATCCACATAAGATTTCCCGCGTGCACACAAGAGTTCATCACAAGCTCGGTTCCCAAGTTCACTGAACTTGAGTGATCGTGAGTTTGTTTTATCGCATATGATGCCGCTTGTTGAGACTACAACTCTTTCCGATATGGTACATGAATTTGTCAAACCCAATTATTCTTCACTCAAACTCAAGGACCACACCACATATTTGTGGTATTCTCTCAACCAATTCAAATGCATCATTATTCACATAAAATTTTCCACGTAAACACAAGAGTTCATCACAAGTTCGGTTCCCAAGCTCACTGAACTTAAGTGGTCGTGAGTTTGTTTTACTCTATACAACACCACTTGTTGAGATTACAATTCTGATATTAATATGTACGATTATATTAATATCGAAGTTGCGATTCAAATAATATTATTATTTTCAATTAATGCTCATGATTGGTATTCCTATAATATTGCACAATCCTTGTATATATGGAACACTTTTAATTGAGCAACTTTTTGGGTAGCTAACACCATGGCGGGCGTAAATTTTGAACATATAATATAAAGGAAATAAATAATTCACAAAAGAAAATGAGGGACTTCCAAAAGTTAAAGTAAGTATGAAAAAGTGGAATTTACATATAGTTTATATTGATAATACTATTAATATTAGAGAGAGAGATGTCACGCAATTGAATAAAATTGTATATATATATATATATATATATATTATTGAATAAAATCGTCAATAAATAAGTAGTAAACATATAATCATAAAAAGGAATATTCAAATAATTAAATTTGGGTTGAAATTAATTGTTGCTTAATTACATAATTATTCATTCAAGTACAAAATGGCTTGTGCCACATGACATCTTAATTATTACTAATGACTCAATTACTAAGATTTATAGAAAATAACGCTACCTATTTAAAGTCAAAGTAAGTTATTACCTTAATTAATTTATAGGTGGGTTCCTTTGATATTTCAATTATAGATTTATAGGTTAATTACTAGAGTTTGAAAAAAAAAACTAAAAATACTCCACATTACCATAAAAAAATAATGGGCTTCACAAAATTTTTATTTATTCTAATTAATTTTAAAATTTGTTATGTAATTTGTGTTGATTTAGTTTTATTAATCAGAGCAATGTTTTACTTCTTCTATTTTTCTTAAGTTTGTATTTATAATAGTATGTATAAATTATTTATTATATAACTACACTGGCAGAGGCCACCACATATAAGGGGGGGCTCTAACCCCCTTCAAACAAATTTTATTTGAGTTGGTCTCTTGAGAGATAGTTTCATTTTTTTATTATGAGACAAACATTAATATATTATTTTAATAAGATAAATGCATCATTTTATTTTTTATAAATTATTTTTTTAACTGTAAAAAATTACAATATCTGCAACAACGAATTACATTATTTGCGATAAAAAAATACATCATTTCAATAAATTAAAATATATCATTCGATTTGTCACACAAAAAAAATGATAAAGTAAAACTTTCTCATCTGAAAATTTACCATTTTATTTTTAGTAGTAAGATGTTCTAAATTTTTATGAGATAATCATATTTACGACTAGAAAATGAAGGATCGGGGGATGAAGAGGAAATTATAATTTATCCATAAAAATCGAATAAATTCATCTTTTAAAAAAAATATGATTAGTCACTGCCAATAATTTATCTATACATGAAATTAACATAAAAAAAATCAACATCTCTTACATAATTAATGATGGTTTTCACTTTTCACCCCATAATTAATTTGAAAATTAGCTGTTAATAGCATCATCATCCGTATTAGTTGCAATAATAGTGGTGCTTTAAAAGGTAGTAATACTCAAAAGCATGTATATCCTAAGACATCACAATAATAAATATTTTGTATTAAAAAGTTTTTAAATAAGAGATTTGAAATCTACCTTTTTTAATTTTGTTAAAAAATTATTCAAAGCATGACAATGACTAATTTTGAAATTTAAGGGAATATTTGGTAGTTAATTATGGCAAGTGGGAAATAATTTCAAAACAATAGTTGATGACATCAATTGAGACAACTGAGATTATCTCCAAACTCAATATTGTATATATTTTGTATCATAGTTAATGATTATATCTGGACTAAGTTTGGCACAGACTGGTTGAATTATTTACAATGATGGATTCAAGAATTTCATTAGATTGTTCGTAACAAAAACTCAATAAAATATTTTACACTAAAATTAATATTAATGCTATAAATAAATTTAAAGTAGAAAATATTTTGGCTATTTTAGTTTTCTTTACCGGGGCGGATCGAGCTCTAGCCCCCCTAGCTGACATTTTTTTCGGTTTTAATAATAAGATATAATATTTTATGATATAATTCTCTTAATCAGCATGTTAAAAAAAAGAAGGGAGTTTGAGATTGAAGAAAATCTGAGTGTCAAGGGGAGATAAAATGAGCCGGAAATTTTTTTGCTTTTAGTTTTAATATTTTGAATTTTTATTGAATAAGTAAGATCAGTTGTAATATATAAATTTATATATATTTTTTATTATTACTATGAGCTATTTTTTACTTAATTACATAATTTTTTTGTTACGTAAAAATTTAATGAAACCTCCCAACAAATTATTTCTAAATCCGTCCATGTTTCCTTTCCATATCTCCATTAATACATAAATAAAATAGTATACACGAGATTAAATATTTATCAATGAGGAAGTGATTATTTTTTAAGTATTGAATAACACCATGCCTATTATTTAATAATTAAGTGAAAGCGAACTAAACCCAATGAATACTAAAAATTTAATTATAATTAATAATGAAGAAAAATAATGGTAAAAATATGTAGTCAATCAAAAGATAAAATAAAAAAGTAGAGATGGCTCTTCATCGAAGATCGAGTGGCTATTAAATCTCATAGAGAGTTGCAACATTTTATAATGTTTGACTCCTTCCAACTTGGATCTTATGTCCCTCCATTTATCATTTACAAATTTAATATTTTTTCCGTTGTTATGAATAGGGGTGTATATAAACTGAGTTGAGTTGAGAATTACAATGCTTGAGTTTAACTCGTTTAGTATTGAATCGAGCATCGATTTTTTTTTATCGAATACTTTAAAGTTCGCGAACTTAATCAAGTCTTACTCGAACCTAAACGAACTTTCTAAAAGAATAAGTTATTTATTCCAAAATTAATATCATAATCATGCTCAAATTCAATTTTTTCTCATAACTATAAAAAATTTATCATTATTATTACTCTTAAATCATGAAAATATAACTTTTATAAAATTAATTATTTTATTTTTCTTATTAATTATGGTTAACGAGCTTGCTCGCAAACTTACAAGTCGAATACAATAAAGCTAAAGTTTAGTTTGTTTAACTAACGAGCTTGAACTAGTTTTTATTGAGTTGAGATCGTAATAGCTTAGTGAAAATTTAACTCGTGTACAGCTCTAATTACAATCAATCTAAAATTCGATATTTTTAATTTATGTATATTTAATAAACTTATTAAATCTAATATGTATGTGCAAATAATTGGGGGAGGGTGGCATTAACTGTGTGGGAGCATTGAGCAAACCGACCATACGCCATCCATACTCACGTGATCCACCAACCAAATGCACACGCGTGGCATTTTCTTCTTAACACGTCAACCATTAAGCTTTTACTTTTTAATCTCAAAAAAAATAAAAAAATAAATAAGCTTTTACTTTTTATTTTGATTAATATTAAAACAAAAATATATATAGTGAGAGATATTTTCTCCATTATTATGTATCTAATTTCATAAAATATTGAAGTCCATAGAAAATGTATTCCTAGGCCCTAGCATGTGGGACTTTTCCAAGATTAATTGCATGTGACAATTTATTTAAATTATTAATTTTGAGAGTACATTAGATTTTATAAAAATTTTAAAAATGTGTCCCCCTTTGATGCATTTTGTCGGTTCCACTAGTGTTTTCACGTGCAAGGTAGGTAACATCAATGCATGCAACTATGTAATCTCACTTAGCACTATTTCAAGATATTATATATCTATATAATATATTACAGACATACATTCATATCAATCTATTTTTAAAATAATCATTAGTGATTAACATAAACAAATCACATCTTTTATAGAGACATTACATAAAGGGCAAAAATTTGCGTTACGCACGCCTAAACAGTTTAGGTGGGTTTTATCCATACTTAAATGGGTTCACCCATCCCAAATAGGGTTTATTAATTCCCAATGGGTTTAGTTTGAGTTAATGGATAAAATCCGCCTAAACCGTTTAGGCGTGCCTAACCTGAGACCTTCCCTACATAAAACCCTGAAAGATATCAGAATTGTATTACACAGTACTTTCCTTTCACCAACTCGATAATATGAAAATTCGATTACCAAAAATTCGCGTTTCTCCGTTGCAAAAAAATTTGCGATCGAAAATTGAATCCATTGCAAATTTCTGTCGCAAATTAATTTCCTTAAAAAAATATATTTTAAGTCTTTTTGAACTGGCCGGTCCACCATCTTGAACCGGCCGATCCAATCACCAAATTTCCGTCACAAATTAATTTCCTTTGAAAAATTAAATTTTAATTTTTTTGAACCGGCCGGTCCACCATCTTGAACCGCTATCAAATTAGGGATTCGAACTCAGCACCTCCCGCACGCATGTTGCGCGCGTTACTGCTAAACCAAACACTAATCTGATTCATTATTCATACTAAAAAATATACATATTAAAAAAAAAAGAATTTTGCGACGGTGCGACGGAATATTCCATTGCAAATCCGTTGCAAAATTTAAAATTTTATTCCGTCGCTAGTCCGTCGTAAAACTGCAACCCAACTTTTTGGCCGCAAATTTGCAATTTTTTTTTTGATGTTCTTCTATGTAGGACCCTAGCTAATTCTATTTGACATGGGAGAGAAATCATGATGGGAAGCCAATGATCTGGAATATTGTTTGCTACTAACTTTTTTTTTTCTTTGTAGATGATGATTATGCTTGAATTAAATAATTAAAATATAGTCCCAATTAAAATTATGTCACGAGTTGAGAAAGGTATCCTAAATCTAAATGGGTGCATAATTTTCATGGTGAGGTTAGTTGAGAAGTTGATTTTTGTGCTGTTAAATGTAATTATTATAATTGCTTAATAATATCACATAAGGTATCAAGTCTCTAACAAGTTGTTTGGACTACCAAAGATGTCACATTTACCGAATTAAACATAATAACAACAAATTCAGAATTAATTTATACTCATTTCAAGATTATTACAACTAAGATGCACCATCAAATCACTAAACAGTTTATCAAATGATTATACAATTTGAAACTGATTTTGATGTGAATGTTTTCCAATCAATCTATTGAATTCAGATTTTGAGCTTGGTGGTTTATTTTTATTTTTTTGGTTTTAACTTCATGTTAATGTCACATGAAACATAAGTATACAAATAGTTAATTTGCTGCATACTACTCCCTCCGTCCCATAACATTAGTTTTGTTTTCCTTTTTCGTCTGTCCCAAACATTAGTCATCTTTCCTAAAATGAAAAAGTAATACACATTCACCAATAAAATATTAATTTCCTCTATCTCTACTCGCATTGGTATCTGTGCCGGAATGAAACAAGACTAATATTATGGGACGGAGGGAGTATATATTTCTATATAACTAGAATTCAATATAATATATGCAGTCCTAAATAATGGTGCCTTTCTACATTTAGGTAATTAAATACATGATCGATTAACAAAATAATATTTATCAAATAACTTAGTACTCAACTCTTTGATATCATATATTAAAATAAAGGAATATTGTTAATTCAGAATCCGAATGATAGGTTTAATTAACAATTTAGGATCCGAAAGATGAATTACTAATTGAAAACCTGAAAGATTACAAAAATTATCAACTCAGGACCCGGAAATTTATAAAATTCTCAATCCAATACCTCAAAGTACAAATTTTCAGGTCCTGAATTGAGAATTCGTCTTTTAGGTGTTAAAGCTAAGCTTGTCTCATGCATAACTCGGCTCGACTTAATTCATTTACATAACACATATCTACTTATGCACGGTATATATACACAGGGGCAACACTGTATAGAGGCTCACGGGGTCGGCCGCCCCCACAACATTTCGAAATTTTTTTTATATGCATGTATTTAAAAAAAAGATTATATAGTATTGACCCCATAAAATTGCGATCGGGCCTCCACAATATTCGAGCTCTACATCCGACTCTGTATATACATACACCGCAGAATAAATATAGATGGAGTTGCAACCATTAAATGGCAACAAGCTATGTCTGATTTCATGTGGTCTAAATTTGTTACGTGGCTGAACCAAGAGATGTTGGTCACGTTTTTGGGGAAAAAAATGATATCAAAGTTGAGATTGAAGTTGACATTTCTTGTATAATCGAACCATATTTCACATTCATTCACCACATTTAATTTTTAATCCTATAGTTTGGTGCATCCGATTTATGTCTCCATGCTTGTGAATTAAATGATAGATTTTTTTTTTTTCATAATCTTTCGATTTTTTGTCATTGGTCATTTTTTTTTATATTATAAAATCTATTTGATGGGCCCGTATTCAATTCTGTATGGGCCGCGACAAAGATAGGACTCCGACAATTTTTTATTTTTATTTTTTGAAAAAAAAAGGATAAATTCATATATTAACTAATAAGATTAAAGGGATAGAAGATATCTAATTATGAAAAACTTGCAATTATAGATATCTAAACTTGTATTATTTAATTATGGATTATGGTTGTACAATGATCCGGTTGTAGTTATTATTATTATTATTATTTAAATAGAATGGCATTCATAAATCTTACCCCCACCCAAATGCCTACTTGAAACTCAAACTCATGATCTATTAAAAATATGTAAGATGTTTAAAGGAGTTTTATCAGTTCAGGATCCGAAAGATAGTTTAATTATCGATTTAGGATCCATAAAATTAATTCTCAATTTAGGACCCGAGTGATCACAAAAATTCTCAATTCAGGAACCGAAAGATCATACAATTCTCAATCCAGGATGTTAATGACAGGTCCAGAATTGAGAATTGTATGATTTTTCGAGTCCTGAATTGAGAATTCATCTTTTAGGTCATGAATTAATAATTAAACTATTTTTTTGGGTCTGAATCAAAAATTTTCGATATTTAAATCACATGTGCCGGGGATAATTTAACAATTAAATATGGTACATGTGGATAATTTTAATGATATTGGGTTTAACTAGAAAGCCATTTTGAATTTGATACGGAAAATCGAGAGAATAATCTCTGGCCCAAAACAGGAAACTTAGGGCTTACAAATATGAGGCCCATTAAAAATATTTTATGGGATGTGTAAGGGCCCATTTTTACTCAACGTTAGCCATCATATTAATTTAAATAATTTAAAACAGACTTATTTATTGTTATGGTTTGATCGCAATTGGTAATGACTAATGAGGCTCTAAGAATAATTATGATGATAAACAATAAAAGAGAAAATGCAAACCAAAAAAAAAATAAAAAAATAAAATGCAAACAATTCGACAACGTTTTTGTTTAAGTAAAAGGAATGAGTGAGATGTGTTAAAATAAAGGAATGATTTCTTTTTATAGACACAAGGAGAGAGCTCGGTTTTGAGTCTAAATTAATTTTACCAAAAATCTCGAGACCTCCTCCTTTTTCGTAATAATTTATCAGACGGCTACTCGACCACGAAAATTGTTATGAGCATCTTAGCTATGAAGATGGGATTTGAGTGGTTGAAATCCTTGAATTTCTCAAACAAAGACAAATTAGCTATTCAGAATTATTGAACATTTGTTGGAAAACAAGTTAAATGAGTGATAAATTTAAGTTTGAATTTTACTAAAATTTAATATTACATTTCATTTTTTCTTTAAAAAAAACTCAATTTTCAATGTTAGTTCAACCATATTCCACTAAATAAAAAGAATGAGAATGATCAGTCTATAGATCTTAATAAAGGAGATATTTAATATCAAAATAATGCATATCTTCGCATTTAATACAAATATATGGTATGTTAAGATACACACAACATCAATTTGCTGTAATCAGAGCTTGAAAAAAAATAAAAATAAAATCTTTCAAGAGTTGAGGTTGAGGTGGAGGAATGGAGGATTCTTGAAGGGGGTGCGTGAAGGTTATCGTGGTGGGGGTGGGGGCGGCAAAGACTGGTTGACCCATTTCAATATAAAAATCATATGGGTGGTGGAAGTTACCTGTTCCCTATTTAAGATATTATTTTCGACCTGTCCTTTTCCATGAATGTATGAGATTCTCAGCTGCAAACACAAACACACTCTTCTTTGTGTTGGCATCATTCTTCTTAAACCTTTTTCCGCTCTTCTTTATCTGTTTTTTTGCTTTGTAAAGACTAAAGAGATAGAGAGGGAGAGACCCTTTAAGCTTTTGATCAAAGGGGTATCTTTTTTATTCTATTTCACGTGTAACCCTTAATCCCTCTAAAGCCCATCAAATTCCTGAAATTCACTCCTTGCGGGGGGCGTTTGTTGCTTTTTTCCTGATTATTTTCTTGGTAAGACATGCCTGTTCCTTCTAGATTTGATGATGATTCTTGTGTTTTCGGAGATACTATGTTGTGTGTATCTGTTTTGAATAGTGATTGGGTTTGAGGTATAAATCTCATGGGAAATGATGGCCTGTTTGGACACAGTTATTTTTCTTTTTTGCTATGCTTTTATGTTCTTAATTTCTATGGTTTTTTTTTCCTCCTCTTCAGAAATGAATCAGCATTAATGTGCCATGACAGCTTAATAGTAATCATGTTTCTGCTTTGAATATGTAAAATTTGTGGGCATGGAGAAAATGTGAGGAAAGATTATAGGTTGCTGTTACTGTTGATAATTGGAATTTAGTCTCTGTTTAGCCTCTGTAAATGTTACTTTATACAAGTTCTGAAAGAGAGATAAGTGGGAGAAGTGATCCAAGTTTAATGGAGACTAATTTTTGCTTTACACAGACAGCAATACAGTATAGGATGTGTTTGTAAAACAATGGTCATGGTTTATAGAATCTATAAGATTGAGGATTGGTTTTTGGGTATGCTTTGTTTTAATCTTTAAGATTGAGGTTGAAGTCTGTCTTTGTATCTTGATCCTCATTGATACTCTCTCTACTGTCTTACTTTGCCTGTGTTTTTCTTCATTCCTTCTACCTGGTACGAGCTTGATCCGAAACAGACACGAATCATTTAGACAACTGATGAATATTTTGGATAATGCATCTTTCTTGTGTCTTTAAACGTATTCGCCTTCACCTAAAAGTACTTGCAGCATTAGGATGCATTTTTATGAAAGCCTTTCATTTGCTTCTCTTCGATGTAAGTTTGATTTTCCCATAATGAACACAGTATAAGTTAGAAACTCGCGTCACATTTAACATAGTTAAGTTTCATTCGCGATCCCTTTCGTGTCTGTTGATGCTCAAGGTGTTGTCTGAGAGATCATGCAACCTAGTCTTTTCTTCTAAACTGCATTGTGTGTTACCTTGAAGGCCTACTTATGACTAATGATTGCAGATACTTGTTAAAAGCAGGCGACGTTTCAGAAAAATCGATGTTGGTAGCATAATGCAGCTATATCATCATCCATATTCACTGGACAGCCAGAAGGTGAGGCTTGTGCTGGAAGAGAAGGACATCGACTATACATCATTCCATGTCAATCCTATCACCGGCAAGAATTTTGACTCGAGCTTCTTCAGGAAGAACCCTACTGCAAAACTTCCTGTTTTCCAGAATGGTTCCCACATCTTATACGACACTATAGAAATCATTCGGTACGTCTGTTTCTTTGATTCTTGGACATTTTTATCTTCAACATTGGAATGATGGTGCCCACAATGTGAATTTACTTCTCATTTTTGAAGCTGACATTGTTTAGTTTAATGATATAGAAATTGTAATATATATTTGCTCGAAAGGAAAGTATGGCCAACTATAATTTCGATTAATTTTCTGCAGCCATAAACTGAACATACTCAAAAGTTATTCAGTGCTACTCACAACTATGATCTGATTTCTTGATATATAGTTTGCAACAGTTGAGATTTCCGTTCATGTTCAACTGCAGGTACATAGAAAGAATCGCGATGGTCTCTTCTGGAGGAGACGAATCCACACTGAGTGGCGGAGAAGAAGCCGAATGGATTTACAAGATACAGCAATGGAATCCCAAGTACTTCACCCTCTCCCATGTCCCTCCCAAGCATCGCCTCACTGTCTCCAGATTCCTGAGGCGCGTGATCATTGCCAGGATGGCCGAATGTCCAGAGCTGGCGAGCGCCTACCATCTGAAGCTGAAAGAGGCATACAAAACAGAAGACAAGTTGAAAGACCCGGAAACTCTAAGACGAAGTGAGATGCATCTCGAAAGCATTCTTGATGAAGCAGAAAGTAAACTGAGCAAAACGACTTATCTACTTGGAGAGGAGTTCAGTCTTGCTGATGTTGTCTTCGTTCCTGTTCTGAGCCGACTGGCCCTCCTGAATCTTGAAGAGAAGTACATAGCTACGAGACCAAGCGTGGCCAAGTACTGGAACCTCGTGCAGAAGAGGCCCAGCTACAGAAAGGTAATTGGGAATTTCTTTGATGGATGGAGGAGGCATAAGGCACTGTTTAAAACCTGGTGCTTTGTTCAGATCAGAAGTTTGCTTAAACAATATTAGGGAACTGAACTTCACCAATTTTGCTTCTGTAAATAGGATTTGCATCTCTTGTTAAGTCAAAAAAAAAAAAAAAAAAAAAAAAAACCAAGTCTCCTATCTGCTATTTGGGAACCTTTGTATTGTTTCATTAAGGATGTGAACAATGTTGTATGCTATGTCAATGGCCCAAATTTATCTTTTTTAAGGCATCCTTTTTTGATGGATAAATGTAAGAATGAAGAAATCCTTCTATTCCTTGGAATATGTTATTCTGTGGACTATGCTGCAAAAGCCTTTGTGCATCCAAAATTCTTAACATCAATTGTGAAGCCTGAATGCATAACAGCAATAAGTATGAATTCACTTTATATAGTGCAGAAAACTTCTGACACAAGACTAGGAGAGACCTCTGAATGGAGCTAACTGCTAAGAATGAAAATCCCTCAAAAGGTATGAAGGTATTTCACATAAAACATGAAATCTTCATGTATCTGCTTTGCCTTAATGATGAGTTGAAATTGTTTTTGCACCTCTAAGTCTATGTTCTTCATCGATTACCTTTCTTTAGCCAATGAAATAGTCTGCCACAAGTTGGTATGTGACTGGTTAAATGGTATGCTTCTACAGATGTGCCATTGAGCCTCTCACAGGCTAAGGATATTCATTTTGCCTTTGATTTCTTATTTCTCTCCCAGCATGTATAATAATGGTATGATCATTTGTAATATTTACAATACCAGCACATACCATAATATTATTATTTTTATTTTAAATAATAATTAAAATATTTTTTTTATTACTTTTATTAGATTATATTGATATAAATAGATGTTTTAATAAATTTTAGCGCAAAATAGCACCTCACTCAATTTTTTCTAAACATATATTTTAATAATATACACTATTCATAATATAATTGAGAAAATTATAATAATTAATGTTATATTTAATACTCTATCCAATATTTTGCATGTTTATAAAAAATTATAATTATGGTAATAATAGCTGTGGTAAAAAGATTATGTTAGGTAGATGTGTAATTTTGAAGTATAATATTTAAGATAGAATAAGTGTTTTGGATTTTGTATAAAAAAAAATTGCAATGATCTTTTATTTAGAAAAATTAAAAAAGAAAATATTTTAAAAACACCAAACAATTCTAAAAATATAAAAATAATTCATAATGGATAATTGAAATTAGTATAAAAAAATTTAATAAGAAACACTACATTAAAACCAACTAAATAAGCAGCCCGCTCATTTTTTTTTTTATTTAAAAATAATCAACTAAAATAGCTGCGAGGCTCAGATATGTATCTATCAAGCAAACGGAGGCCATACACGCCATGGCTGCGATCACCGGTTGCTCGTGGAACCCACGCGCCGTCCGGGCCGCCCCGCCAAGATACGGGTCGGATCTCCGCATGCCCGATCAATTAGCTTAGAAAATCGGAAAAAAAATCGTCACAGCCTCTGCAGTACTAGATCCGTCGCCAGTCCAAACACAAACACACACACCACCACCACCACCATCGCCAACTCCCCTTCAGAGTCGGGAATGCAAAATCCAAACTGAGATTCATATAATCGCGCAAGCAACAGAACAATCTTCGATAACGTTGATTTCTCAGTATCGAAAAGGGCGGTTTGGTTTCCGAATTAAAAAAGAGATAAATCACCGGCAAACCTAGACGGGCAACCGCCCTGAAGAAACCCCGCCTCACTGTCGCCTCAATTTTCTAATTTGATTTTTTTTTTTCTGATGAAAGTGGATTATATAGTGACTCCGATTCCCGTTTTACCCATGCCCAAGCTTCGAAATTCCGGTCAAACAAACGCTGTTTTGGGATACGCAGGGGTATTTGTGTAACTGACACTCACAGATAACGATCTCATTTTATTATTATTTCATTTCATAGCTGAAAAAGAAAAATAAAATAAAATGAGAAAAACAACAAATGATCGGAGCTGCCGACTGCCATTTCTAGACTGTTAATCTTTAAACCCCATTTGTTTTTACTCATTTTCTCACTCTTAAGCAATCGAAGCCAAAATTATATTCATTCGAGAGTTTCTGGGTTTTTGATTCTGACATCGATCCAATTAAAGAAATTTAAACTAAGAGAAAGGGTTTCGTGATTTCGACGGAACCCGTACTTTTTTTAGGGGGTTAGTAAATCTGCATTGATGCTTGCTGCATTGGGATTGGATCCCTCTCTCTTAAAGAAGCTATCTTACTCGTTAGTTGGCGTACGTTAGCTGAGCTACGATGGAGGTTTTCTACTCATGCTGTTATTGACGCTAACCCCTTCTATCGGTGGTAATTCACACTTATCTTATCTACTTTTATTTTGTTTTTACTCGAATTCTGGATTTGGGCTAATCCCATCCAGATCACAGCGGATTGGACTCTATTAAATATTGCATGCTGTTGCATTCGTGGTTGGTGTTGGAGGGTTATTTAATTTTGTACTTGTGGTTTGTTATTTGTGCATTGCAGATTTTAGGATAGCAACTTGTCGGAAATCAGTATGGTGTGGTCTGAGAGGATTAAAATGAAATCGAAAATTAAATGGGCAGCGCTTGCTGGACTAGGGTTATCATTTGCTTCAATATTGGTGCATTTGTTTCTTGCAAAGTCGAGTGCCAGTCTTGTGCTGTACAGTGCAGTTACTGCTTTCACCGAGGATTTGAATCACTTTGACGGTCCCAGCAGAAAGGTGAGAATTTGGTGGATGTTTTATTTGATTGACTTCTTATTAGTTTGATGCAGGATGTGATGAACAATTTTTTTCATCTATGAGTTTTTCTTTTTCCCTTTTTAAACTATCTTGTTGATGTTTGCTATTTGTGGATGTGGGTGAAGGGTGCTGGTTATAGGAGCTTGTGGGGAAAAGTCAATGCCTTGGAGCCCCTATTGCCATATGCAAACCCGAGAAGTACACCATATCTTGGTAATGTTTCTGAGTTGATGCGATTGGGTTCATGAGTTTCTATTGTACACATACGAATCATGTACTCAATTGAATTTATTAGTTATCTCATGCATAATTTGGGATGTTTACATTTATCCTCTAATCTTATAAACCTTAACTCAGTATCAAGCTTTAAAATAGCCTCGAAGTAATGTTGAAGATAAAAAAAATTAAGTTATTGAATTTCTCTACTCATACATTTTGAAAACAACTTCTGGATTGAATGAATTGATGTATAGCTTATGCACAGAAAACATATTGCAATATGACAGGGCAAAGATAGTGATATTAGACTAGGACCGGCAATGAAATATTTGCTCGAAGCCTTTAACTATGTAATCTGAATCTAATTAGGATCCGACTATAAACCATGTTGGAATTTATTGAAACAGCATCCATATGAGCATGCTTGAATTCATGTGCTCTGGAAGTAATATGTGCTTTAATATGTGCTTACTTCTCTCTCACTTTCTGTGTGCAGTGTTCATCTTTTACTTTGTTGACCCTATATTTTGAATAATATGCATCTATATGCTCAAGAAGATCTTTCTGAACTAGTAGAAAAGCCTCCGTTTTGAATGTTATTTTCACTTACTATTCGTTGTCGATACACTACTTTAAGCTTGGTAAGAACTCATTATTTTAATCGTAGTTAAGCAAGCTTCATGCCCCTTTATTCAAAACTTTCACTGCTATATTGGAATCTTGCCCCTTTGCCCGAGTACGTGGCCCATTATCCTGTAAAGATTTTTCAGTTTACTTCCATAAGCACTTTAAATTATAAATTATTTCAATGAGAAATTCCACACTCTGTACATGACCTTGTATGTGAACTTCCTCTTTTCCTCCCTGTCATCTGATATTTACTGGCATCTTTGTTTCAGTTCCCAATGAAAAGAACAATGGTTTCATTTATGCTAAAATTTATGGCGGCTTTGAGAAGATTAGAACCTCGGTATTCTCAGTTTTTTTCTTATATAATTATACTTCTCATTCTTGCTTAATGCGAAGTTTTGATTATCTTTAAAATTTCTAGATCTGTGATCTTGTTGCTGTGGCAAGGCTTTTAAATGCTACTCTTGTCATACCAGAGATCCAACAAAGTCTTCAATCGAAAGGCATCAGGTTTCTGTTGAGTTTGAGTTTAAAGCATTAATAAGCTCAATCGGCATTTCCATCTACTGAATTACATTTAATACAATGCAGTTCCAACTTCAAGAGTTTTCCTTACCTTTATGACGAAAAGCATTTCGTGGAAGCTCTGGCTAGTGATGTGATTATTGTAAGGAACCTACCAGCTAACTTGATGGAGGGCCGGAAACAGAAACAATATCCAGTCTTCAAACCCCACGGTTCTTCTTCTCCAAATTTTTATCTGCGTGATGTTTTACCAAAACTAAAGAGTGCAAAGGTCATTGGCCTAATACTTAATGATGGAGGATGCTTACTGGTAAAGAATAAACAAAAATTTCATATTCAGTACATTCTTTGACTTGTCATTAAGAAATCATGATTTTAGTTGAGGTCGTATAAAGGAACACTAAGAATTGAGTGGTGAGGTCGTATCATATGTCAATAAGATTGCCACCTTGTTTTAGAAAAAAATAGTTTTCATATTGGTCAAGCAATACCGCCACAAGTTCTATTTGATAACACATCTGTCCTGAGAGTAACACCTATCTTAGATGATTTGCCTTGTAATCTTTCAACTATAATTGCATTTATTGGCCCTGTATGTCTTCTCAGCCCACCCTTCCCTCAAGCTTGGTTGAGTACCAGAGGCTCAGGTGTCGAGTTGCATTTCACGTGCTGCGTTTCCGTCCAGAAATTATGGAAGTTGCGCATCAAATGATAGCAAGGCATGTAACCTGAATACTTATAGTTTTGTTTTTCATGGTTCATGAATTCGGTAGATGAATTTGGTGTTGCTAACTAACAAAAATGAGGACTGTTTTCATTATTTTATCTTTTGAGTGATCATTACTTTACATAAAAAATTAGAAAGTAAGAATCTCTCAGTTATACAGGCTACGAGGTTCTGGTCAACCATATCTTGCTTACCATCCAGGGCTGAAGAGAGAAACCCTGGCATATCATGGTTGTGCTGAACTTTTTCAGGTATAATAGGGTTAAGAAATTGTTTTGGCTATTGTAATTAATAATTCATAATTTTGGAGAATGTAATACATTGATATAATATGTCACACAAAAATGTTTTAATCTCCGATGGAAGAATTTGAAATGAAACAGAGTGTTACTCTTGGAAATGGAGATAAAATAAATAAATAAGTGATGCATAATAAGTTCTTTCACAAGTTACGGGAGGAAACCAAATTGCTGCAATCACAATATTATTTGATCAATTTTGTCCTGACAATATTATTCAAACTTAATCTTGTCCTAGTAGGATGTACACACGGAACTCATTCAATACCGTCGAGCACAGATGATTAAACAAGGATTAATTAAAGATGGGCTAAGTGTTGATTCATACTCTAGAAAAGGAAATGGTTCATGCCCACTAATGCCAGAAGAGGTATGACTTTCTCTTTTTATAGCTAATCCTTTCCTTTGCTTCTTCAACCCTGTATATTTATGTTTGTTTTTTCACAATTTAGTTGGGATTATTGGATCAAATTTGTATTTCGTCATGCTCGTATTTTGTGCTTAACCCTTGCCTGCCATGTTCGTGCTTAGTTTTTTGCTTTCCGGGTTCTAGATACTTATCTGCATAATTTCTCACTGTAATTTGCTTCTTTTTTGCCGTGGGACGTTTCTTTGCAAAAAACTAATTTTCAGTCACGTCTGCTGAAGATGCTATCAAGTTAGTTGTATATGATAAAAGGGAAAAGAACAGTAGACTCAGTGAAAAACTGAAACATATGGCTTATGGAACTGAACGAGATGTGATTGCTGAGTTTTCCATAGTGGTTGTCCGATAGTATTTTGCTAGTATATACTCCTGCTTGAAGCATGATACTAATTTCTTATCCCAACATTTTAGGTTGGTCTTCTCCTTCGAGCTATGGGTTACCCTCCTAGAACAAGAATATACTTGGCAGGTTCTGAAACCTTTGGTGGTCAAAGAGTTCTGATTCCTTTACGTGCCATGTACGCCAATTTAGTGGATCGTACTTCTTTGTGCAGTAAACAAGAGTTAGCCAATCTGATTGGCTGGGAAACCCAGCTTCCCACGGATTCATATAAATTCCCACCAATAAAGAGTGCAAAACAACTAAAAGAAGAATGGGACAAGGCTGGTCCTCGTCCCCGTCCTCTCCCCCCACCTCCTGACAGACCTATTTACCGACATGAGAAAGAAGGCTGGTACGGGTGGATTGCAGAAAAAGATTCAGAACCAGACCCTTCCCCAAATGATTTACGGGACCTAGCTCATCGTTTGCTATGGGATGCTCTTGATTATATAGTCTCTGTGGAAGCTGATGCATTCTTTCCTGGTTTTGATAATGATGGTAGTGGATGGCCAGATTTTTCCAGCTTAGTAATGGGGCATAGGTTGTTCAATATGGCCTCGAGCAGAACATATAGACCTGACCGGTAAAATGCCCTGTGTTATTATTCTCTATCATGCTGATCTGATTTACTTAGCTCTCTCTAGAAAATAAAATTAAGAATCTGTTTTATGAATTGGGAACATCTTGCTTTTTAACTTGTCAAATATTTTCCTTGCATTTAATTTCTCCCCCTTCATTCATGCAGGAAATATCTTACTGAACTCTTAAATAGCACCAGCGATCATCTTTACCGGCCTCCACGCAATTGGACTCTTGCAGTAAGAGAACACCTCAACAAAAGCATGGGAGAAGATGGCGTCGTGAAAGGATTTCACAGGGCGAAGGCAAAGTCTTTCCTTTCCCACCCCTTGCCCGAGTGTTCATGCACAGCCATCAAGAAGGCTGATCTGGTGCAGTTGCAAAAGAGCAGTAAATATAAGATTCTATACCAAGGACAAGATGAGTGCCCTCAAGGAATCACACAAGGTCTTCAAGTGGTTGCATCACGAGAGAGCAGCGCCAATGAAAATGAACCCCAAGAAGATGAAGTTGACGCATATATGCTGGACTCAGATGACACTGGCCTACCGGAGACAATCCCCTCTATGGAGCAGCAGGACGAGGAAATGGACCCCGATGATTAAGGCCACCCACCGTATTGATTCGAGTCATTTGTTCTGAGTTGGGTGCTTGATATGGCCATGGAAATTTGTTTATCAAGTCAGAGAGTGGTTATTTTCTTGTAGAGTCGCCTTCTCAAAACTGGTGCATTGTGATTTTGGTAGAGGCTTATGGAGTTGCACAGGTTTTTGTTGGTAGATTTAGTTGAATAGAAAGCTAAAGTTGCTTATTTTGCTAGCCCTTTTTTATACTTGATAGGTAAATACCTCATACAGATTTTTCAACACATAAAACTCACAGCAGTGTATATTTTCATACGCGACTTTAATTTTTGAATGAGTTTATATTTGGAGCTCTCCCTCTCTCTTCGCTTTTCTTTTAAATATAGGTTAGGAATCAAGTTTTTTAAATTAAGAAATTGTATAATTTTACAATTTAAATCTAAAAATGGTTTGGCAATAATTAAAAAACAGTAAAAAAAGGATATTTTAGTGTGAGATATCGATATATTTCAATTGGAATGCGCTATTTATAAATGTATATTTTATCGGAATGTTTTCAACTCTAATCAAAATTAGGGAAAACTATGAAAAATACCATAAAGTATTGATCAACTATAAAAATATCTTAATGTTTTTATCCACGAAAAATACCCCTCACGTTGAAAAATATTCTAAAATTTTTTATATCACTGAATTGTACCTAATATTTAATTTTGTCATTTAAAAATATCCTATATGGCTATATCACTAACGATGTCAAAATTCAGATGAATCACACTTTTATTTTAATACAATCTATATCATATATATACCAAAAAAATGAAATGTCAAGCATTATTTAATGTACGATTCATCAAAATCATTAACGATTGAGGGTATTTTTAATTGTAAAATCAAATATTAGGGTATAATTCAATTATAAGAGAAATATTAGGGTATTTTTTATAATTGAGAGTATTTTTAATTAATAAAATGAAATATTAAAGTATAATTCAAGAAAGAAGAAATATTATGATATTTTTTATAATTATATAATACTTTATGGTATTTTTCATAATTTTCCCTCAAAATTATATTGTTCTAGAAAAAGGCATGTTTTACATGAGACTCACTTGAAGAAGTGAATGTTGGAGAAATATAAGAAGATTTGGGGTTGAAACTTGAATTAGTAAAAGATTTGTGGTTTTTTTTTACAGTTTTGTAGTTAATTGCTTCAACTATAGCACCACCGATCTAGCAAACCTGCAACCGTTGGTCCGTTGCACATCCTATAACAAGAAAAAAAGGGGAAACAAAAAAGAGAAATTCCCTTGTCCCACCCCGGCACCCCCTCTCTCTCTCTCATTCAACTCCTCTCTTAGGGTTTTTCACCCGAAAATTTCCCTCTCTTTCTTCTAATTCCCGAAAACTTAGCCTTCGCAATTCGTCGGTAGAGCACTGAATTAATGGTGGACGCCTGCGTCTCGGAACCGGTCTCCGGCTCGAAGCCAATGTCCACATGCGAATCACAAGGCGGCCGTCTCCGGTTTCGGGTAGAGCTCCGGCCCGGAGAAACGACAATCGTTTCTTGGAAGAAGCTTTCGAAGGAGAGTTCCAGTAAGTCCAATGGGCCCAGCCAGACACCTGCTGCTGGCCCATCTTCGGCGGCCCATCAGCAACCACCTTCGCAGCCACCGCCTCTGCCACCTGCATTGGCGTTTTCGAAAGAAACGACCGAGAATGAAGTGAGTGACCCCCAGGGTCAGGCCGGGACGAACCGTCTCAGCACCGTGATTGAGAAAATCGAGCGAATGTATGCGGTATGTGTTTTCCTTGGATTGATGGATGAAGTTAGTCTTGTTATGTCGTTTGGGTATACTCTTATTTATTTGTTGAGTGCTTAGTTTAGGGAATGTGCGGTTTGTAGGCTTTGAAATGGTTAATCTTCATGAATCATGATGGCACATTTACTATTTTCTTGCGGAAACCGTGGTGCACTGGTGTTTTTTTATTGAATGGGCGCCTAGATTCCTGATTGGTGATATGGCTGATTCTCTATTCGCTGTAATGAATAATTTATGTTATATATGTGTGGGCTTGTCAGGGTGATGGAAGTAGTGAAGACGATGATGTTTTTCTTGATGACGTTCCGGATGATGATGAATATGATACAGAGGATTCGTTTATTGACGATGCTGAGTTGGTAAGTGATGCACCTTCATCAGTTAGATGTGCTGCCTTCTTCCCCCATCTCCGCTGATTATATGCATTGTTGGCTATCAGGACGAATATTTCCAGGTCGACAACTCATCAATAAAACATGACGGGTTTTTCGTTAACCGTGGGAAGTTGGAGCGCATGTGAGTTTTCTTTTGATTTACCTTTGATTTTTATTTTCTTAATAATATTAAACCTATGTTGTAGTGTGTATCTTGCTCTCAAATGATTCTTGGTTCAGTTAGATATATGGTAATGTTACTTAGTATTATCGATCTCAGTACCTATTTTCACTTGAATGTAACTTCCATTCTAAGGCAAATCTCTTCACCTTTTCATGTAGTCATGAGCTTTGACTTCCTGCAAGATCTGTTTTATATTGTAAACCGAAATGAATCTAATTGAAGTTATTATTTGAGTTATATGTGGAGTAAATAGTGACTTGTTTATGGACTCCTTAGTGATACAATGTTTTGATTAAAACTAATCCAAAGGTCCCTGAGTATGTTTCTCCAATTTATATCCAGTATTTTGATCATTGCAAGTATTTTCTGCTTTTATTGCTGGTTATGTTCATCTTTTGTTGCTGCACTAATTGATACCACTTGTTACAGAACTTTTACCATCTTTTCAGTTTTATTAGTTGGCTCAAGGTTTTTCCCTCCAAATGTGCAGTGAACCTGCCTTATCTGCTAAACAACAGCCGAAGAAAAGGAGACGTAAAGATGTGATAAAAACTCAAAATGAGAATGAGGATGAACAAAATCCAAATAAACTCGTGAAAACAGGAAATAAAGGAAGAAAACCACCATCCTCAATTGAAAGAAATTCAACTAATCTGTTAAACATGCAGAGTAGTTCAAATGTACAGGAGGCTTCTAAAGTAAATGCAGCTGAAGTTTCAATTAAGAAGAAAACTGCAGATAACAAAACTGTGATGGACTCACCAGGATCGTTGCAAAATAAGGATATTGACCAGCCACTTCAAGATACCTCAGCTCAAAGGCTGAGTAGTTCAATTGTAAGCAAACATCACCATGGGAAACTAAATACTGCTACTGAGCTTGATGGATCTGTTCAACAAAAAGAAAAAAATGGGCCTGTTGAAAGATTTGACCTTAATGTGCCTCCAAGCAGAGACTTGCCTCAAGTGACGGTGAGTGGTTCTTTTTTTTTTTTTTTGAAATGTATTCATTGTGCTCTTGTTGTCCTTCAAGTAGTCATCCATTCTTATGAATGTTTAGGTCTTGTAGTTGTATAAATGTATTTTTTTCTCACAACTACTGTGGTTTGGACTTGTTTCTTTCAAGAACTTTCAGTCTAGGGAGTTTAATAGCAGACTGTTATTAGAGTTAACCTACTCATAATGACTAATCTCTTGATGAATGAGGTTTAATCAGTATTTTATATCTCTTGAATTCTGTTTCTTGAGTAAAAGCTTAAAGAACCATATCTCATTCACATGTGCTATATTTTTAGCCCCGTCCTGTACATACTGTCTATTACTTGTATATTCCTACTTTGCACTTGTCAGTTGTCTCAGAAGTTATAGCAAACTGTGAACAGCTTAAATCTGATCTAGATCTATCTTTTTCACATCTCCCCAATCTTTTGCGTTTAATTTTTTTCTGTTATCACCTGATAAAGTCTTCATACATATCTTTTCCAGAAGGGCCCCCTCGTTCCAAGAAAAGAAGGATCCAATGTTAGACCGAAAATTTCAATGCTCGACAAAGCCATTAGAGAGTTAGAGAAGATAGTTGCAGAATGTACTTACAAATTCCTCCATGGTGGTTTTCTTGCTTTTATGTGATATTTTGGGCCATTACTTACTATTCCTCGTTCGTGTTTGAATATTACAGCTAGACCACCTTCGACAGAAGTTCAGGATCCAGATAATTCGTCTCAGGGAGTCAAAAGAAGATTGTCGCCTGAAATAAAACAGAAGCTGTCTAAAGTTGCTAGATTAGCGGTACTTTATCTATAAGATGCTCTGAGTTCATCTATATCTCTAGCACTATATTAATTACTTTATGATCCTCTTGCTCTGTACTTTTTTAAGGTTTTGGCTCTATTTATGTGTGAAGTTAAACATTTATATTTTGGGATTGTTGCAGCAAGTGAACCATGGAAAAATACCAAAAGATGTGATCAATCGTCTGATGAGCATCTTAGGTCACTTGATGCAACTACGGACACTGAAGGTATCTCCTCTTTTGGGAATTAATTTCTCACTATAATGCCTCCCCCTCCTCTCTCTTTCTTTTCCCCTCCTTAATGGTTCCTACACGAGGGTTTGGTGGATAGGGAACGTTGTAATGGGTTGTAATTGTGATTTAGTACTGACATTAAAGAATCTTTTTTGCTCCTTTTTAGTCTCAACTTATTATTTATCTCAGCAGTTAGCTGAATAGAACTTGTTACATTTGATCTGTTTGCTATATCCCTGCTCATGAAGTACCTTTTTATCAGAGAAATCTTAGGGTTATGGCTAATTTGGGATTGTCAGCTAGACGAGAGAAGGATGATCGGTTGCAGAAGACAAAACAAGAAGTTGCTGAGATGGTTAAGCAGCGGGTTCAATATATGAAATCCAAAGTATGCTTTTTACTTTTATGTTCTAATTACATTAGTTGTGAATAGATTGCTATAGGTGAAATATATTTAGTTTCCCATGTAACCATGTAAAAAGCAGATAAAAGTCGCTAACAAGTGAATTTCTCCTGTTTGGACTTTGGAATGCATTATCAAATCCACAACCCTACATCTTATCTTCTGCTGTATACTGATTCCAATTTTTATGTTCTAGTTATTAACAGATATCTATTTTTTTTTTGGCAGGTTCAGCAACACACTGCAAATTCAGATGATTTTCAAGAAATTGGTCACGAAGAAAAAGAAGCTTTGAAAAAAAAATACAGCATGGACGATGCATTGGAGAATAAAATTTGTGACTTGTATGACCTTTATGTTGAGGTAATATATCAAATTCCATTTTTAATTGGAGTTTTCTTGGTGGATCTATATTTCTACCTCACGTCATTTTTTTTACTCCAGAGACTAGAAGAAGATTCAGGACCTCCTGTAAGAAGACTTTATGATGAGGTAATCAGCATTAGTTTTTATTATTTTATTTGGAACAGGTAAAATGCACGTGTTATTATATTTGGGAAGCTATGGACTGTGCCCCTAGGTTTATTCTCATGTCCTGTTGGTAATTAATTTTTTTTATGGTAAGCTGAAGTATGAGGAATTTTCGTGGCCCACTTATGATGATGCTACCATGTGTTTTGCTATGGGTACCATTCTTTTCTCTTACATAAGAGAAGGAAGATCTTCTTTTCCCACAATTAGGTTTATTCAAGGATCTCACACATTTTAGTCTGAGATTCTTTGGTAGATTCTTCTCAGCTAGTCTATGATACTGCCTACATTAGCATGGAATGTTGTTACTAGACGTACTAGCAGAAAATCTGTCCATGTACTTTCGGTCATTCATGATTACACTCTAGACAGATGACATGGATGGTTGTCACTCACCTGTTATTTTCCTAATAGAGAGGGAGGGACGGGCAGGGAGAGAAAAATGACATGTAGGTTCTTCCGTGTGTTCTTCCTCTCCATTCTTTGGCTGTTATAGAATCAATAATCATTGCAGACCGTCTAGTATTATCCAATTGAGCAAGGGGGGCTATGCATAAAAAAATTGATGTTTTCATTTCTGGGTTGCAGCTCGCAGCATTTTGGCCTGGTGGAATCATGGACACTGATGGAATTAAACGTGCAATACATAAAGCAAAAGATAGGAGGAAGGTGTTGGTTATCCGGCGGAGGGTATGCATATCTTCTGCTCATTGTACTTGTTTTTTCTCTTTCAAGAATGAAATATGAAGGATTTTGGCTCAATGCTCTGCATATTTAAGCCATAAGACGCACTCAAAAGTTAAATGCATACCTTCTGTATTTATTGCGACAGGAGGAATAGCTTCTGAATACTTGTGCCATTTGCACAATTTCTTTTATTACTAAATTTAGGTATGGGAATCACTGTAGGAGCATGATGCAGAAGTAATTCTTAGTTTGTATGATGAAAAAGCTTACTAAACTTATGCTCAATGATCAATCTCCCAATTTGCTAATCCATGCATGTTACTCTTGTGGTTGGACATATGTGCTTGGTTTTGGTATATTTCCAATCGACTTGTGAAATCTGCCATGTCCTTTTCTTTTAGCCTTGACGATGTTTCAGTTGTCTATGACATTTTTAATAGTATTTGGGATATATGTCGTGACTCAAGAACTCTTGAATTTTCCTTCCAGCCTTTTACACCCACTGACTAAACATCTCTCTCAGGATCAAGAAAAGATTAAGAGGAAGGTGTTTGCACAAAAAAGAGAGGATACTATCCCAAGGGAAGCTCTCACTGTTGTTAATCCAGCGCATGAGAAACTTACGTCGGATTCCCTTGACCCTGTGATGACTAAGCTGGCCCAGAGTGTTGCTGCATCTCAGCCTGAACCTTATGTGCCACTACCCATTGCAAATATCCCTAACGTGGACAAGCCAAAGCAAGAAAGAGTGAAGGTTATCCCCAACAGCAACTCCACTGAGGCCGCGCCAGTGGAGGTACTACCCAAAAAGAAAGTAAAAAAGAAGCAGAACCCAGATGCTGTCGAAGCTCCAGTTCGCATTGAGAAGGTTTTGGAGGCAGAGGAGAGGCACAAACACCATAAGAACGCTGCTGTTCGTCCCTCCAAATCATCAGGCTCCGACAACCCTAGCTAACGCGATGCATCGTTTTGAACCATAAATTTATGTGCCTGACTTTTGTTCCTTAGGTTCCTTTTTCTGCTGTAGATTATCGAAGAGTAGTAATTTTTGTTTTTTGAAGCAAGATTCAGCAATTTGTAGATTAGGATTGATTAGTTCATATGAAAGAGTTGCTGACACAATCACATACAATTTGTGGCCACTACTCCAAGTTGAGCTTGCTTTCTGTATATATATATATAACAATCACATACAATTTGATTTTGCTCTCTTCCTCTGCTACATATCATAATATAATGAAACATAATATCAAAACTGGACAAGAATTTTGTGGAAACGATAACGACTACCTTTTTTTTAATAGTTTGATCTATTCTTATAGCCAATACAAAAGTGGAAAATAATCAGAGAAAGTCATGGTCCCTCTTTTATTCCCCTTACCACATTTGTTTCCAAAAAAAAAAAAAAAAAAGAATTTCATGAAAGTGAAATTGTGAGACTGAGTGTCTTTGTCCATTACATTCTTGATCACATGCAGATAATTATTTAAGTTGCTGCTAGGCTACTAACTAAGTCTTTAATTACAAAATACGAAATTATTAATTTCGATATTTAAGCATGCATGATCACAATTTGCTATATATAAGAAAATATTGAAACTTGGGGTTAGAGTTGATAGCATAATAGTCTATAAAAGTTATGCACCATATTTATGATAATGTTATGGTCCAACTCCAGAAATGGAAAATTATAAATTTGGTGGATAAAAATGGTAAAATTCAGGAATATTTGGTAGGGAAAGAGCAGTGGTGGTTAGGCGTCGACGTCAATGGAGCATTCCCCTCTTTCCTCTATCACATTGCGTGACAACATTTTTCCCATTTCATTTATCCTCAATAATTCACCCCCACATTATCAATATTCACTATCACAATATACACTCATTATTCTTCCATTTGGATACGTACATTAATTTATTTATTTGTTGCAGACTTTATATATAAAAAAAAGGCTATAAATTTTTCAAAAAAAGAAAAGAAAAACCCACAAATCTATGTAATTTAGCCTTATAACGTAGTGTGTCAGTGTTTATAATATCATGGGATGCATTAATTGTTGATGAGAGGGATTGAGCACCCACCATAATACATACAGGAGATCCAGAAAATTTTTGTATGAGTGCTGATTTTTATTTTTTTATTTTTTTGTCTTAAAATCTTAACTTCAACCTCTTCATATCATATTTTTTCTTAATACATTCATTTTTTTTTTCGCTAAAAAGGGGTTATCTCATAAAATATCGAATCACGATACTAAAAGGAAAAAAAAAATTCCGGCTAGAGGGCTGGAGTTCCCTAACCCCAAGGTAGATCCGCCAGTGTATACATAGGAGTGTAAACGAACTTAGTCGAGTCGAGTAGTAACACACTCAAGTTTGAAACTTTTAATATTGAATCGTACTTTTTTATCGAATATTTTGATATTCACGAACTTTATCGAGCTTGAACCAATTTTTTGAATTTAGAATATAATTAAAATATTTATTATTATTTTGAAAAAAAATATTTATTCCAAAATTAATATCAAATCCATGCTCAGATTCAGAATTTTCTTACTATTAAAAAATAATGAAAATTTATCATTATTGTTACTCTTAAATAAAGAAAATATCACTATAATAAATTTAATTATTGTATATTTCTTACTAATTTTAACTAACGAGCCTGCTCGCAAACTCAAGAGTAGAATACTATGATGCTCAAGTATGAAATATTTAATAAACGAGCTTGAACGAGCTTTTATCGAGTCGAGATCCGAGTTACTCACGAACAATTTAATTTATTTACAACCCTAATATACGTGTCCATGTATGCAATTTAAGATTTTAATTTGTCCAAGAAAAGTGTGTAATAAAAGATGTTTCTTGAAATACTTGTAGAGAGATAAAGCATACTCATTTGTCTGCAGGAAATCGAATATGCATGTGCATGCCTATAAACTATACGTGTATATATATGTGTATGTATATAATTTGATCAGCAAAGGAGGCATGCAGACGCAGACAGATAGAGAAAGAGAGAGAGGAGAAAAATGAGCCATAAAAGGGAAGATAAAGCTTGTTTGCTCACTGCCTATAAAGATAGAAGCTAAAATTCACTCGTAAATTCCAAGAGCAGCACAGAAGAGCAAGGTAAACACAGTTTAAACCTCAAATTCTTCCTCTTTTAATTCCTCCCAGTTTTAAACATTCCTTTTTCTTCACCCCGTTTAAGAATCTTTTCACACAGAATTGCAGTAAGTTTTTTTGTTTACCATTTCTGATTACACTTTGTTTCGATCTGTTCGTTGCAGAGGCTAAAGCCTCAATTTAAGATATACAATTTTGTGGTGTTTCTTTTCTCTAACAAACTTGACCTAATTATTGTCTGTATTCTAATACTGGATTATTCCTCTTGCTTTGCCCTAATTAACGAGTAGTTCCAATTTTCTTTCTTCTTCAACTTGTATATATATGTGGTTTTTGAAGCAGTAGAGGGAGAAAGTGATCAAGAAATGGGGAGAGGGAAGATTGAGGTGAAGAGGATTGAGAACACCACAAGAAGGCAAGTCACATTTTCGAAACGGCGTGCGGGTTTGATGAAGAAGACTCACGAGCTTTCAGTGCTTTGTGATGCTCAAATTGGCCTCATTATCTTCTCCACCAAGGGCAAGCTCACTGAATACTGCACCCCTCCACTCAGGTCTCACCATTTCATCTCTCTCATGTTTGTTTCTAGAGAGAGTGGCAGCATTAGGGCTAGGTCTAGACTTAGTTCTTGATGTGGGTTTTTTTTTTTGTTGGATCTGATTATTGATACAGAAGTAATGATTCTATTTCTTGACCAGCCTCACTCTCATTGACTCTCTTAATTAATAACTATTTATTTCTTTTTTTCAATTTCTTGATGTTGGCAGCATGAACCAGATCATAGACAGGTATGTGAAGGCGACAGGGATCTCAATCCCGCAAAACGACGCCGGACCATCAGCTGCATACGATGTAAGCTTTTGAATTCAGACCATATCTCTCTCTCTCTCTTGATCATTAATATTGTTTTGACATATTAGGAGCATGTGCAGCAAGAGTTTGCTCGAATGAAAAACGAGACACTGAATCTTGAACTCAGCCTAATTCAGAGGTATAAAGGCGATGACTTGAGCGGTCTGCATTTTGAAGAGCTGGCTGTGCTTGAGCAGCAGTATGAACACTCCCTCCAGAAAGTTCGAACTCGGAAAGTAAATTTCTTTTTCATTTATTATCTAATTTCACTCTAGCATTCATCGTTAACTATCTGAAGAAGGAAAAAAAATGTGTTTTTTTGTTATACCAGTTTGAGCTTATTCAAGAACAGATGGAAAATCTGAAGAGGACGGTATGCATAATATATATATCTCATTGATTTCTTGAATTTACATTTCATTGATATTTTTGTGAATATTTTGATTATAGGAAGTTCTGATGGAGAAGGAGAATCAAGAAATGTATCACTTGGTATGAATTTAAATGATGATGTGTAGTATATATATATATATATATATATATATGTGAGTGATGATGTGTATGTATATATGTTTTTTAACAGCTGATGAGCAACCAGATGCAGAAGCAAGCAGAAATAGAGAGAGAGCAGCAGCAGTTGGCGATGACAGAGCTGAGGCTTGTGGAGCAGCAGCCATTGATGAATCAGTTTTCTTTTGTTGGAGAAGATCTGCAGCTTGGAACCCTACCTTTTCACACCCACAACTTCCGCCTTCAGCCTACTCACCCTAATCTTCAAGATCCTCTTCCACACTCTGCCCCTATTGGTATTACATATATATACATATATACATATATACATACATATATATATGTTCATATGTATGTTTATTTTTATTTTTTTTGCAGGATGATTATAATGCATGGGATTAATGAAGATGATGCTAGTTTGTTGGTGCCATTTATAATCATACTATATATGATGGACATATTTTTATACCTTGCTATTCAATATTTAGGTTGACATTATTGTGTACTGATCATGATATGTAGCTTTAAAACTTGCAATTGAATATGCCCTCATTGAATATTTGTGTGTTAGAGTGGTGTATATATTATGAGTAGAAGTGATTACGAGTCGAGTATGATTAAGTTCAAGTTTAATAAAAAATATTCGAGGTTTGAGCTCAAGTTTTTAAACTCGCGAGCTCGATTGATTCTTCAAGGTTAATGAAGAAAATTTAATTATTTATAATTAAATAATAAATATAAAAATTAAAAAACCTTAAATTTGATAGGGCTCGTCAGCCTAACTTGAACCCATGCTCGACTCACGCTTGAATTCGATAAGGCTCGGGAGCTTATCAAATCATGAATCATAAAGCTCAAGTAGCTCAAATTCGAGCTCGACTCAGTTGATATCAAGTTAACTTTGAGTATTTTCAAGCCGATTTCAAGTAACTCACGAGTTGGTTTGACTCATGTTATCACCTCTAATCATGGAATTATTGTGTGTTCCTTAATATGGGAAATTTGTAAATCAGTACATTTAAAGGGACTCATTATTAATTAACTCAAAATCCTCAAAGTTTGGTGTCTTGTGACGCTTTAATTAATTGCATGCAATAAATTAAATGTAATTTGAATGTGATGTTTCGATAATTTCCTACAAATTAATGGTGTGATGCGAAATTACGCACTTGCCATTGATTATCTTTCCTTAATGATTTGAAGCTAATTAAGCCCAAAGTTATTGGGCCTTGAGTGAATCTAATTCGCAGGCCCAACCCCAAATCATTGCATGCGGCCGCCGCATACGTCGGACCTGTACGGATCAGGCGGCCTGGTAAATTTTATTATTTTATTCAAAATTAAGCTTCAATAATATTTAAAATTTTAATGAACTTATAATATTCATAAATATTTAGTTTTTATTTATTAATTCTAAAAGCTTATTTTTAATTTATAAAATTTATTTAATTTAGACTTTGTCAGGCCAAAAATCCAGAAGCGGAATGTTTCCGATTTCTGTCTATATCTTGACTTTTTTTTTATATTATTATTATAATAGTTTTTATATTGTATATTAACTAAAATGACATTGAATGGGACAACAATTTTTATCTAATTTCTTTTACACGATATTTTTTTTATGAACTTATATTTTAAGCACGTCACACCTACAATTGACAAAATCTTATATTCATGAACCAAACCCTAATTCTTTCACTTGACACATGATTTATATTATACTAAGGGTTTGACTTAACTTGATATAGAATCAATTTAATAGAAGAATTATCGATTCAGGATCCGAAAGATACTTTAATTTTTTTTTTATAAAAAGTAATTAATAATTCAATGATGTGGTAGTGATGGAATGATGGGTTTATAATAAGAATTCCACTAATATCAATATTATGTGTACATTTATGAATACAAATATATACCCTAAAAATGAATATAGTATTTAAATAATAAAGTCAATTTTGATAAAAGAAAAAATAATATATTACATCTTATCGGTATAAACGTACCTTTACGTACTCAACAATTATTTTTAGGCCTATATATCATGCAATGTGTCACAAAATTTATGGTTAAAAAATAAATCAACGTGCAAGCATGTTTAGCATAAATTCACCCACCAAAGAAATAAATTGGAAACTTTTGATAATCAAATATAAATCGAATTTAAAATGATGATTTACGTGGCATGAGAATTATATGCATACATATAGATACAAATACCCTAACTAAACGTTACATTTATAATTTTATAATAGAGTAGAAGTCAAAGAGTTGGCAAATGTTGTGAAGCTAATAAATATTTGACTTTCAAGAATTTTTTTATTGTGGAGTCTCCTTTCTTAACCCTTAAACTATGATAGTTAATTATTTTATTACATCTAATCTCATGATAAAGAAGTAAAGAATTTGATATTAATGGTGGTAAAATTTAAATAAATGGGCTGCTTTTAGTCGGCAGAGATTTAAATATTAAGTAAAACGCTGTCACGCCACATGAGTTACGCAAAAATGTTTGCCGAAAATAAAGTGATGATTAAATATTTATTTATATATTTAGGTATTATTTTCTTGGTTTGGTTTTAAATAAGGGTAAATAGGGGAATATACCCTAAACAATTGACTTTTTCGAAAAAATACCCCAATATATTAGAGTTAGTTAAAAATATCCTAATCTTTATTTTCCTCTATGAATTATACCAAAATGAATTAACACCGTTAATGTTTTATGACTCAACCGTTAAATGCCACTTGGCTTCCCACGTGGCATCCTACGTGGCAAATCAAAACATAATAATACCCTTATCTTTCAATATTTTCGGAAAAATACCACTATCTATTGATATTTTTGGAAAAATACCATAATGTATTATTGTTAGTTAAAAATACCCCGATCTTTATTTTGTTTATGAATTATACCAAAACGAGTTAACACCAAATATATTCAAATGCATGTACCTTCTTGAAGTATTTAAAACTCATCAAATACAAGATGGTGCTCACCCTATAAGCTCTAGTTATTTATTTATTTTTTCTCTTTCGGTGGACATTGATAATACAACACCATATTCATCTCCTTGAATCACAAACTATAGAAATAAATAAAACAATAATTCCTAGAGCGATTATCCAAATCTACAGAGATTGCAATCTCAAACCTTCAACCCAAATGAAGGTGCGTGCACTGTGTGCGACATGTGTATTCAAATTGGAATAAACAATTTGCTTGTAAGAAGTACAAAGAATTGTTCTGGGCAGCTGTAAAGGCCAGCAATTGGTCCACATACAATGCCAACATCGCTAAATTAAAGTATGACTCCAATGAAGTTTACAAAGAATTTGAGCAAAGAGACCGTACAAAATTTTTTAAAGCTTTGAAGGATACAATGTATGAGTTGCAGGTTTGAAATTGCAATCTCTATAGATATGAATAATTGCTCTACGGATTATTGTTTATTTCTATAGTTTGTGATTCAAGTAGATGATTATGGTTTTGTATTCTCAATGTCCACCCAAGGGGGAAAAAATAACTAGAGCTTATAGGGTGAACACCATCTTGTGATTTGATGAGTTTTAAATACTTCGAGAAGAGAAATGCATTTGAATGTATAACAAATAATATTTCTACAATCAAACAGAGTTGTTGGTGTTAACTCGTTTTGGTATAATTCATAAACAAAATTAAAGATTTGGGTATTTTTAACTAATAGTAATACATTAGGGTATTTTTCCAAAAATATTAATAGATAGAGGTATTTTTCCGAAAATATTGAAAGATAAGGGTATTATTATGTTTTGAGTTGCCACGTAGGATGCCACATGGGAAGCCAAGTGGCATTTAACGGTTGAGTCATAAAAAATTAACGGTGTTAATTCATTTGGTATAATTCATAGACGGAAGAAAAGATTAGGGTATTTTTAACTAAATGTAATAGATTGGGGTATTTTTCCGAAAAAGTCAATAGTTTAGGATATTTTTCCCTATTTACCCTATAAATAATTGTTCAATAATTGGCTAGAATACTCGTATAGATTTATTAATTATTTTAATTAAATAATGTGAATTTAGTATATCAGAACCAAGATTTATTTAAACTGTCTGCTTAATTAGTTGACGAATTAAATTGTTAATATCAATCATCATTCTAGAAGCGTTATATTGACAAAAATAAACAAATAAAAGATTTAAATTTATAACGCATCTAAAACTAGAATTAATAAATTAACCATTGAGATGTTCACCCCCTGCATTTCAATTTTAGGTCACAAAAATTAATGAATTAATTAATTGAGATCTAAGAAATCGTAGTTTACGATAATATATAGTGTCAAGTATTAATGATGACTAGACTTGTTTGTAGTTTCCGTAATCACAATTAAATTAACTTTAATCGATGTAATAGTGTTGTGATTAGAGTAAATGGCGACTTTTATTATATGATTAATTAAAGAAGTGTTTAGTTGTGATGAGATGTTTATAATTCTGCTGTGGGCCAGAAAATCCACATCAGTGACATGCACAAAAATTGATCTTTTGTAGATTTAATATTGAGTAATTGTCATTCATAAATCACACAATTAATATTGAGATAAAAACATTCATAACATTTTAATTTTTAGGAATAACTCTATCAGTCCCAAACTCCCAATTATTTAGTTCATATTATTATTTTGAGATATTCCATTTATATGATCTCATATTTAAATTTAGTATTTTTTCTTATCCATGTTTACAAATTTACTCATAAAGAATTTTATAAATTAAACACAATTAATAGGGTTATTATTAATAGTTATTGCTAAATTAATTCAGAAAATTTGTTTAAATATTTAATACTTTTATAAATGAGTTTTGACATTCGTGTAAGTTGAAACATGACCAAATAATTGGGGACGGAGGGATTAAATAGTATAATGCTAACATAGTACTCCCTTTGCCTTGGTATATTAGTTTGGTTTTCCTTTTTTTGATCTGTTCCTGTATTAATCATATTTCACAAAACCATAATTTTTTTCACGCTCAATAATAAATTATTGATTCAACCACACTCATAAATATTGATTATTGTGCTCGATCAAAGTAGATTGAGGTAGTAAATTAAATGAGAGATGGAGTCAGCCTCCGGGAAAATTGCTTGTGTTGTGGGAGGCAAGAACATTGACCTTTTCGAATTTTCTTACAATGTGACACCGTCCATTGCATGAATTATTGGGCATAATTCATTTAAATAATGGGAAGCGCTGACATTCCAATATGGTAGGAAAATCATTGCCTTGCTATAAATAGGCCTACAAAGTTAACCATTTCATCACCATTCCATTCCATTACTACTACACTACTACTATTAACTTCTTATTCACATTCTTGATTGTGTTATCAATGGCGATTCCGGTGATCGACTTCTCAAAGCTGGAAGGAGAGGAGAGAGAGGTTACTCTGGCTCAGATTGCTCATTGCTGTGAGGAGTGGGGATTCTTTCAGGTATGTAGACTCTTCAAACTTGCTTTAGCAGTTGGTGCATGAACAGCATTTTTGATATGTTGGTTTATGGCAGTTGGTCAATCATGGGATCTGTGAGGAGCTGCTGGAGAGGGTGAAGAAGGTGGCTGCTGAATGCTACAAGGTGGAGAGAGAGCCCGGTTTCGAGTTTTCGGAGCCGGTGAAGAAGTTGAAGGAGGTGGTGGAGAAGGAGAGTGATGAGAGGGTTGAAGATGTGGACTGGGAAGATGTGTTCTTGCTCACTGATGACAATGATGAGGACTGGCCTTCCAAAACTGCTGGTTTCAAGTAAGCATTGTGTTATTATTTTACTACTCCTTTCCTCCTGCCAGATAGGGGTGACAATTCATGTCATTCGTGTTGGACCTTATCGTGTTCGTGTCATACTTTTCGTATCGTATACGAAATTTTTAGTTTTAAGTGTAGTACTAACAATTTGCGTGTGTTTAAGTATTACCGTATTTCGGGTCTGGTTCGTGTCATTATTATCGTATCGCGTCGACAATTGCCACCCCTATCGCCAGATTAGCCTCATTTTACATTTTCGTCTGTCCGTTAAATTAGTCATGTTTCCTAAAATAAAAATTAATTTCCTCACAATAAAATATTAATTTTACTATACTCACTAATATTGATTACACACTTTATATGTCTCCATGGAAGCTCGAACCCATGACCTATTAGTTATAGTAGATTGCTTTTATCACTGCACCCGAACGAGAGACTCGAAAGCATGGTTTTGATGAAGAGTTTGATGGCAGGGAAACCATGAAGGAATACAGGGTTGAGCTGAAGAAGCTGGCAATCAGAGTGATGGAAGCAATGGATGAAAACTTAGGCCTCCCAAAAGGGTACATCAAGAGGGAATTCAACGCGGGGGAAGACGAAGACGAAGACGCAGCCTTTTTCGGGACCAAGGTGAGCCACTACCCACCGTGCCCTCAGCCGGAGAAGGTGAACGGGCTGCGTGCACACACTGATGCAGGAGGGGTGATCTTGCTGTTCCAAGATGATGAGGTGGGTGGCCTCCAAATCTTGAAAGATGGGGTGTGGATGGACGTGCAGCCAATCAAGAACGCGATAGTCATCAACACGGGTGATCAGATAGAGGTGCTGAGCAATGGCAGGTACAAGAGCGTGTGGCACCGAGTCCTGGCTAAGCCAGATGGGAACAGGAGATCTATTGCATCCTTCTACAATCCTTCCATGAAGGCCACCATTCAGCCTGCACCTCAGCTGCTCCTCGAAAAACTCGAAAAAGAGGCCGTGTATCCCAAGTTTGTGTTTGGAGACTACATGTCTGTTTATGCTGAGCAGAAGTTTCAGCCTAAGGAGCCCAGATTCCAAGCTGTCAAAGCAATGTAGTGTTGTTTGAAGTTGGTAAAGTGGGAACTGAATGCATGTGTAACAAATAGTGTATGATTTTATGTTTCCTATTTTTTTTTTCCCCTTTGTGTTTAGTAATGAAGTAGTTCCTCAAGCTAAATGCTATGTAGTGAGCTGCTGTATTTCTTTTGCATCATGTGTGTAAGAAGGTGGTTGAATATATAAATGTCAAGTGTCAATTGTAATTTGCTTTGATTTCAAGTTTCTAATTTGCCAATCACTATAATGTTAGACACTCCTAACTTCTTAAAAAACCATGATTGAAATTGTGGATCCGAGTCCACACCATAACAATCCATCCCCCTTTCAAATCGAGGCATCTTCGCTCCTCGACATTCATGCCCTCGGCAGGTATACTTCCCACCCCAACCGGGCATCCACGGACTGAAGAGCAGGGCCTGACTACCACGACGGGGCCTCCTCGCCCCTCGGCGTTCATGGCCCCGGCAGGTCTTTCCCCACTCCCTTTTCCGTGGAAAGTTAGGTTGACAGGTTACACCAAATTGTTAGGCATGTAAGGTGAGAATCTAACTCCACCCAAAACTATAGTCAAAGGCTAATAATTAATCCCCGCTTATATATCCATCTACATTGTGGTGTGAATCAGATATGGTTCCATCATAACATATACAAACCTCCACAAAATCAAGGAAATAAAAAATAGCAACAACCCACCAAAACTCAACAGGCCAACATCTTGATTGGTGAATAATATGGTCCATTTTCTGGGGAGAAAGTACTCTATGACAATGTACAGTAGGCTGAATATTACAGCCTAATACAATGATATCAGTTCAGCTCTCTGGCTTTTTTCGCGGTATACGCTGTACAGTAATATATACAGGGGACTGGAAGGAGAAGATGATTATAGAGTAAACAGTAAGGCTCTCAGAGGGCTTTCTGGTCCAGCCTCTCGTTCCAGTTCAGGCAACGAATCAAGCTTCGAAACCAGTCACCTGTTTGATCAGATTTATTCACAGTTGGGAGTGGATGTTGGCTCATAGATATCCGTACAGAATCTCCTCTTGAGAGTTGTTGCCTTCGCTTCCCATCAAACGATACCCAAGCATTGCTTCTTGCATCCTCAGGAATCTGTTACAGTGCAAGGTAATAATATCAATATAAGCACTCACACATTTTTTTACATCTATTACTGATAAAAGAGCCATTGCCACAGAAAATACACAAGTGCTGAAATATACCTTTAATTCGAGTCGAGCAGAATCTGGAAGTATGACTGGTCTGAATGAGAGAGAATGTGGACAAATTGGGGTAAAGAGCATGCATGGAACATTTGGATGTACCTGCAGAAGGGAATAGCCTCTTTCTTATACTTTTTTACCAGTTATTTATCTCTAATAGATATGGCAAAAATCTTCTTTTTGCTAGTAAGATAGAACTGAAATCAAAGTAGTAATCCACCTTTCAGCAGTAAAAAGAACCCCCCAACACACACAAAATAGACCCATATAAAAGCAGCACATATTTCATTGAACGCAATAATCGCACAATGAAACCGTACATTGACAATACCAAATCCCAATTACAGGAGTCACATGAGATTCTTTGTGAGCCATATCCATAAACCGATGTGTTTCCTCATAATTAACTTGCATACTGTCCGGAGAATTATTCAAAACTTGAAAAATAGCATTAGCTTGTTGAGTACGTCTATCTACTAAAACTTATATAAAAAAATAAAAGAGATTAATCTTCAAAGACATTCTTTTTCTTAAGAAATTTAAAGTATATTTCTGATAACAGCTTACCATAGAACCTCCAGCAGCTGTGGAATAAGCTGTACTTCCAGTAGGAGTGGCAACTATGACTCCATCACCTTGTACCTATTTAAAGAAATGACGGAAACTTTCAGAGACCCAAAACAAGTGCTTTTCTTAACTCTAGCAACGCTCCTAATCCTTAACAGTAAAAAAAAAAAACGGATATAAAAGGTACATGGCTAATATAGTAGAAAATCGTATATATTAAACCAGGAAAATAAGTATTTCTGGATTCCCCAGTCAAAAATAATGCACCAAACCTTGGTTATGAGGCGATCATGTTCGTAGCACTCGATTTTTGAAAGATACGGATTAGAACCTCTATCGACTACAACTTCATTCAGGACATCAAATATCTTGCCAGGCATAGCTTTCCCATTTCGAAATATCTCACAGCGGAGACGCATTCTAAGAGTAATATAAACACCATCAATCGTGTTGTTCCCATGAATCACATGTCTTAGATCACCTTTAAAATCATCAAACTGCAAAGAGAATTATAGGGGTCAAGAATAAATGTGTGAGTGAACTTGCACATTTGTCATAAGGAGTTGTGGGAAGAGACTTACTGTGTGAGAAGTTAGAAATCCTAAAGATCCAAGATTAAATGAAACAACAGGCGGAACAGCACCTCTGAATAAATTCGATGCATGAAGTATGACCCCATCTCCTCCTAAACAAGCTACTAAATCAACCCTCTCATGAAGATCACTGCAATAGAGAGACATAGTAGGGGTTTAGCTGACCCCTGAATTAAAAAATTGATGATACCAAAGGTAAAAGATAATGCCTAAAACTTGATCACCTTGTATCTTGACTATAGAATGTCTGGACAAACCCAAATCCTGGAATCCTAGCAAAAACATCATGTACCTCAGGTTCAACAAGAATATTCATCTTCTCTTGGTGATACAAGAAAGAGGCAACCTGGAGTGAACAGAGAACTCACAGTAAGATGACACGCACAAGGCTAAAGGTTTTTAAATTAATGAATAATACGACATGATAATTACTAAGCAAGAAATTGACAGCTACAAATATAAGAGAGACTTAAATATACAAATGCTCATGTATTCATATCAAATCGCTCACAACTAGAAAACTCCAGGGAGAAAAAGTCCAATAGGTGACAAAAGTATCATGGTTTATTTCAAGATTAGTAATATCGGTAATGACATCTGCAGACTGTTTTCACAGTGAAGATAGAAATCAGACTTACAGAAGGTCGATGGTTAGTAAGTACATGAAAAACCCTCATTCAAAACAATCTTCTTTAATGAAGGGAAGGCATATGCAAATATTAACATAATCCCCCAAGCATAAGGGTCAGACATAAAACTTACTATGTTGTATTGAAAAGAAGTTAAACATTCTGACATTCACATTAATGCATACATCATGCATTAACTAAACTAACATATAACGGACATCGACAAATATCTAGTATTACCTAAAACAAAGCACATACCTCTTTAGCTTCTTCCATGAGTTCTGGCCCCAGCTTCTTTAATAACAGCACAGTCTTTGGGGTAGATTTCCACAAAAGCATCTGTTGCTGAGTGCTAGGATGAGTGAATGCCAAGGATGACTCGGTTACCTTCTCTCTAGTGCAAGAAAACCCATCTGTTCTAACTAAGAACATCTCTGCTTTCTTTCTTGACTGCACTCGTACAACACCAGTTGCTGAAGCACACATATTCTGCTCAATTATTTCCAGGTTTTCTTCATCTGAAGAAAGATAGCTTTCAGCACTGCTCCGATTCTCTCCAGTAACCATTACCGATGTGGGATTCTTATTTAGGTCATTACTTGTCTTTATTGAACCATATTCCTTACTCTTGTCATAACTCGCACCATTATTGGCCTTACTTGGAAAAGTCATGGGTCTTGAAAGAACAGTGGGAGTTTGATGTAATCCATTACTGATGGCCGTACTTTGTGGCTCTGATGTCAACTTCATACTGCTAACTGATCCATTCATAGTCTCCAATTTATTGATGCTTGGACTAGAGTTGGATTCTTTCTTCAAGACAATCCCATTGTATTTGTACTGTAAAGCTGACAACATCTCCAATCTTTTCTGTTCATGACTAAAATATGTTCCAGGGGAAATCTTTTTATTTCTGAAAAAACTGGACATTTCTCTTCTGGAGAAAATGTCGAGAGGAGGTATTTGGGACTCCATTGGTTTCACATTTTTATATGAGTCAATGGTTGATTCTACAACACCATTAACAGAGACCAAAGCAGTGTTGTCAGTGGTTAAAGGGGTTTGTTTTTGTGTGGAAGGAATTTCTAAATCATTTAATGCCACTGCATTAGCATAAGACTTATCAGACTTTTGTAGGAGTGACCCATTCCCATTATTAGAAGATTTACCTTCTTTAAAGTTCATAGAGAAATCAGAATCTTCAAGTTCTTGAGTATCTTGAGTTCCAAGGTCACTGGTAATGGCTCGCTTTTTTACAGATGTAACACGATCAATGTATTGCCTCCACCTAGATACCATAGAAGAGGTCCTCCGCTTCCCTTCCTTACTGTGTAGATAGATGGGCTTTTTGCTTGAATCTGACACTATAGCAGCGAACTGCTCTACCTGCTCCACTGAAGGTGTAGTCCCAACTTCAACCGGAATATTGATCAATTCAATGTTCCCAGACGAAATAGCTACATTTAGAACAGATTCATAAAAATTGTCCTTCACAGTTTCTGATCTAAGGTCTATAATGGTTCTGAAGCCTTTCTCCAGAAGCCAATTCAAACTTTCTTCCGTGACCTGCCCACCCTTCCAAAACGCAACAGCCATTTTATCTGACAGCCCTTCCTCTTTGGAGGTAGTGAGGTAAACAGCACTCCAATTTGCTAACAATGTCTGGCAAGGGTGACCATCCCCTCGGGGAAATCCAGTATCATAGCAGACATTCTTCAATCTCTGCAACTTTCTCCAAACATTTAAGCTTCGATCATCACCAGGCACCAAATAGTTCTCCAGGGCAACATGCAAACTTTCACAATAACTCTTCATCTCATAACGGAAATTTGCAAGTGGAGGGAGTTTATCATCCATCCCACTTTTATCTATATCGCGAAATGAATTCATGATGGATGATCTTCCTACAAGGACATCTTCCCTTCCCTTATTTAGGAGACACACCATGCAACCAAGAACTGACACTATTTTTTCTTCCAACAATGGCTTATCCTCTGAGGGTACGTCATATGAAACACTGCATTCACCAGTCACTGGATTGCATAATGCATCCATCAAAGCATTATGAAACCGCTCTGCCGCCCTAAAGATTCTACAGTAAGCCTCAACCTCCGCGATATCCCCCGGGAGAGGTCCAGCCCATGGCAAACTTGATGAATCATAGCTGTAATTACTCTTCAAATTCACACAAAAACATCTTAATAAACGCCAATATCATAAATAGACACCCATCTCCATCAATACATAAAAAACAAAGCTTTAAATACAGTTTCCTACAATGAACCATTTTTTATACAGGAATAAACATATAATATAAATACAATAAGCCAGTTAAACATAATCGCATCACAGAAACTGTATCAAATAGAACGAGAATTCAGCAATAAATCGATATGAATCAGAACAAATCAAAGATTTTAACACTGGAATCACAAATTCAAAACCCCCCAAAAAGTAATCCAAGAGAGAGAGAGAAATTAACCTGAGAATCCAAGCCAATGTCAACTGACAAAGAGCTGGACAACTCAGCACTGACGAGAAGCCCGAAACGACGACGTCCGAGCTCCAACCACCTCTGCTTCTTCGACTTCGGGAACACGAAGCCGAGGCCGGAGCCGGAAATCCTGCCGCAGCTGCTAATCTGGCAGCAAAACGACAGCGTCCCAACGGCCCGATTCATGTGGAATTGGCATAGGCAGTTACGATAATTATTAGAAAAATAATGACTGGATGCCGCCATGCCACCATCAAATTCCCAATTAAAATTGGTTTTTCCTTTAAGCCCACCAAAATTTCATAAATCTTTGGCATATAAATCTCATTTCTGTACTAGTTGTGTGCTTGATTAATCTACATGCATCCATTGCTGTCTATATTTTGTCTATTTTTTGTGGATATTTGGCGGATGAAAAATATTTTGTGTGGATTGTATCGAGAGGGAGAGAAGGGACAAAAATCCAATGGGGCAGCACTCTATCTATCATCTTTTCAAATATAATCCCATTTATATATGTGAATTCATCACACTTTTATTAAATTCTTATCAAATCGTCAAATTTGTGATACGTTACTTTCATGGTTCCAGTCAATATATAATTTTTCTTCTTAATTTTACGGCTACGTCTACGTCTACTATAGTATTTTACAATAATACTCCCTCCGTCCCATTAGATTAGTCTAATTTAGTTTCAGCACAAAAATCAATATTTGTGAATGTAGTTGAATTAATATTTGATTGATGTGAGTGGATTTTTTTCCATTTTAGAAAAATGGACTAATCTGATGAGACAGACGAAAATGAAAATATGGACTAATCGGCGAAACCGAGGGAGTATTTCTTAATTTGAAGGAATATATTTCTTGTACATATTTTCCTTTCGATAAATCTATAC
>JAPKLW010001127.1:206620-257673 GCA_026898455.1 Plectranthus barbatus
GAAGGAATATATTTCTTGTACATATTTTCCTTTCGATAAATCTATACATTTTTGTATATAGCCGAGTCTCATGTGAAACGTGTATTTTTGTGAGACGGTAAAAGAATTCTGTAGCGCATTCCAATCGGAATGACATAAATCCAATCCATTGCGTATTATGGAATTATGTCATTCTGGTCGGAAATTGCTATGTACATTGGAATGCGACAATATCTTGCCGTCTCGCCTAGAAATACCGTATTGTACGAGTTTTTGCCTTCCTAATATCAGCAAGTCTTAAGACAGAAGCCATTGAGATATGTGACAGGGAAGACTGCTAAACTCCACAGTAGACCTGCCAAGATTTTCATATATCAGCAAACATATGGCTTTTGATCCGACGCGATTCGAACTCATGATTTTAGACGATTTTTAGGAAAGGAAGTCGTGATAGCAACTACAAGATCCTTACCTTTGTGGTTGCATCAGCTTGTCCAACAAACAGCTTCCCATGGCGATACACCAAAGCTGTTATCGGAGAGTTACACGTAATCGTCCCGACAGAGACGACTTCCACCCCGTCAGCATCTTCGGTTACTTCCTGCAAATCGAAATCTTGATTAACAAACCAAAGGAAATATGAACTGAAAATCGAAGATGAATTCAAACTGGATCAAGCTGTTGGATGATGTTGGATAGTTTGTTGGTTCGACGAATTTACCTGCACACTGATTGTCTTGTTCCAGCCCCCGCTGAATAGCCAGCTCCCGTTCTTAGCAACCGAGAAGATGGCGCCTTCGCGAGTCAGCATGGACTTCACGAGGACGTCGTTGTGCCATATCTGTAAGAAAGCAAAAATCAGATTAAGATATGAATGAGTAGAAGAGGTGGCCATATGGAACGGAAACCGCCCGAACCAGCCCACCAGTTCAGAGCCGGAACCGCCAACTACGGTTCGGAACTGGAACTGTAACCGTTTTTGGGCAGGCCGGTTCAGGTTCAAGAATATTACCGGAACAAGACATCCCGAACCGTCGAATTGCTAAAATTTAAATTTGAAAAAAAGAATTTTAAAAAATTTTAAAAACAGTTTGAACCGGTGGTTCCGGTTCCAAACCGTTTGAACCATTGAACTTGAAATTTTAAACCGGCCTATCAGAGAGCACCACGTCACCCCAAACCGGCGGTTTCAAACCGGAACCAGTGGTTCAATAGAAATTTTTTAAAATGAAACTTTTCAAACCGCCCGTTCGGAACTGGAACTGTCTGAACCGGAACCGCTACAGTAACGGGCCAGTTAAGATTCTATTTTTTGGAACGGGAGCCGGAACTGGCAGTTCTGAACCGAAACCGGAACCGTGACCACCTCTAATGAGTAGTGCATTGAAGAAATTAGACAGCCCTTAGCTTTTGAAAATTCAAGAATTCGAGAAAAATAAGGGAAGCTTCACCTTGATGTCACCATTCTCATGACCAACAAACAGCAAATTGTGATCAGCAGAGAGAGACAAGACAGAGACTAGGTTCCCAAGTTTGTCCTCTCCCAATACTGCTAAAGGACTATGATCACCAAGAGACCATAATCGGACGGTACCGTCCCAGCTTCCACTGTAGAGGACTCCACCGTGAACAACGAGCGAAGATACGACTGATTTGTGACCACTCATTGTACACAGCAAGGTATGATCCTGATAATTTAAATACATTACGTATTTCAGTTCACGCGTAATTTTTAAAGAATATAACTAAGGGAAAAGGTTTGAAGACCTGCAGTGACCATGCTTTTACTAATCTATCTCCACTGCCTGTGTACAGATACTCAGTACCAGAATTCGCCATTGCGTGAATGCCACTATAGCGCCAATCCTTATTCTCGTACAGCTTCTTCATCGGCACTTCAGGAAAGGGAAAACCGGCTTCCCAGATGCATACAACACCTTCATTATCACCACTGATGCACAGTGGTTGATCGCAATCCACAAAAATAACAGCCATTACTCTATGCTCATGACCTTTAAAGGAGTGGACACGAGTGAAGTCCTGAGATTAAGAGGAGAAATAAATAAGTAATCAGAAATGAACTTCTGCAATGGATAATTACTTATATAATTGGTGAAAGTGTGGCATAATCGATCCTTTAATCGCTAAAACTAACTATATTCTGTCATTATATAATTTTGAGGATGAGGAGAGTACTTTAAAACTGTGTACCTGCAGAGACCATACGTTGACTATCTTATCATACGAGGAGCTGAACAGAAAACCCCCTACACAAAAGAATAGATGGATATAAAAAGCCAATCTTGCACGAGCAAACCCAATAGTTGTAGATTAAATGGAATGAAAATAGAGCACAAAGCCTCAAAAGAATAGATCCAATCTGATTTCTGTTGATTGCCACGAAACATTATTTTCACAAAAATTAAGAAGCTCGTCACTCTAGCTTTAATTAGTCAGTTCAAACTCCTCAGTGATCATGTTTATTGAGTGCCATTCAAAGATCGCGAGTAGTTATTGAGATGACATCCATAAAACTACGAGTTTTTCATGTTGTCAAAGTTTAAACAATTATACTAGATGGTGAGTGTCTTGATCAAGTTGATCAGTTCATGCGAGAACAAACTTCCAGTCTACAGGTAAAAACCTCGAGGAATTGCTTCTATATATCAACCGAGGAAAACTTGTTTGCTAATCAGCTTTATGTATAGATCAAATCTAAATATTGCAATTCCCTTTCTATCTAGCAAAAGCAAATAATTCATGAACTGGAGACTACATATTGAAAATCTATTTTTCAACCCTTATTACATCAGAGAATCAGATGTCAAACCCTATTTAATCATACTAAGTAACTATATCCCCTTTACGAGTTTTTATAGGGGGGAGGGGCATAAAATCTGGTTCAAGCAGCCACACAAGCATTCCTATAGGATATATGTAAACACGGCCTCGCAGAATACAATGTAAACTTAAGTATCAACTTCATAGACATGTAATGATTATAGAACTGAAAGGCACTTATAGATGATTGGAAAGCCATACCTCCAATAGCTAAGCCTGTGATGAAACCAACATGACCTTTCATCTCTATGCATTTGAGATGACCCCGACTGATACCATCAACGACATCTCCTTCAACACTCAATCCCACATCATCTATGTTATCCACTTCATTTCCCTTCAAATCATCTTCATTTTCCGCAACCATGCAACAAACATCTCCAAGTATTATATAACCACTTGATTCTTGATCCGTCCCTTCCTGCTTTAAGCGGAGTTCCATATCGAACTGAGGTCTGACGATCAACCCCCTGAAGCATTTCCATAGTTCAAATACTTTTGGCCGATGTCCAGGTTCTAACTCAAGGCATCTGCACAAAATATCCTGCAAAGAAGCACACCCCGAGCCCAGTTTGCCCTCCAACAAAGCTGCAATTTTCTCCATCCAACCTGAATACAGACCAGAATAATCACAATCCTTTTCATCTTTAACAGCATTGACAATGAATTCGAAGAGAGACTCTATCTCTTTAGCGAAAGAGCTTCCAATGATAACCCAAACCAGCAAAGAGGCCACTGACCAAACATCTGAAGCAGGGCCAACTTTATGTCCATTTATCGAATCCAACTCAAACCCCTTCTTAACTATTAGTTGTGACAACATCTCAGGACTAAGAAACACAAGGTTTTGATCCAATAACTTATCCTTCAAACCGAAATCCGAATCTTTGCAAGCTCTCCTCACTCTTCTACCCGTATTGACAACCTCACTTAAGTCTACACAAACCCGACCAAAATCATCGAAACCAAGACAATTCAAACTCAGATAACCAATAATATGCCCCTCGAGATGCAAACGGCTCAAGATTTCACACATTTCCATACCAACCATTCCAGTAACATTAATATCATCCGCAGTGAATTCTTCCTTCTCATTCTTTGTTCTATTTAAAACAAATTCAATAAAACAAGACGAAGCAAGCTTCTCGCAAACAATATAAACGCACTTATCCTCCTCACTATACCAAAAACCATAGGCTTTCCCCACATTACTCACTCTATAGCTTGCATTCAAGAAAACCCCCAGTTTAACTCTCTCCTCCTCCTTCATCCCCCACAAAACAGTCAGAATTCTCGACTCATAGCTAGGCTCAATCAGCTTCGAATCTACTTCACCTTCCACGGAAATCCCAACTTTAATAAGACCCACATTTTCTTTCTCTCTCAAAACACACCCCAACACACGATCACTCTCAATAAACCTCAGAACTTCTCCATCGAGAACCCCACCGTCATCATCCAGACCCGTTGCCCCAATCAAAATACAGTCTTTTGGCAGTATCCATCTTCTCCATTTACGATAGAACTCGTAAGTCCATGGCTTCACGGCCGACGGACACAAACCCGACTCTTTGACCCCAAACTCCGCCGGTGAAATCACGTTCTTCTCCTTAATCGGGCTGCTGCGTTGTAGGAGGGAGGAGAAGTAGAGGAGGTCGAGGTTCTTGGGGAGTGAAGAGGGCGAGTTTGGTATTTTGATGAGGAGGGTACAGACGGTGCAGCGGATGGTATTGGCGAATGGGCGGGGAAGCAGCTTGAGGCAGGCTTCGCAGGTCGTGTGGCCGCAGCTGAGGACGCGCGGTATAGCGGTCACGGCGTCGTAAAGCTGCAGACACACCGGGCACTCCGGTGGCTCCGCCTCGTCCATGGCGGGTGACTTCCATTTGGGATTTTGCACAAGGAGGCATATAAGAAACACATTATTAAATATTTTATTTGTAATTTTTTTTAAATTAATTTATTCTTAGGAACTATAAATACAGTAAACCTCTATAATAACTTTTGGCACTATTGAAATTTTATTAATTTAGAAAAAATATTAATATTTTATTAATTAAAAGAGGTTATTTAAATTCTGCAAATTTAAGTATATGAGTGATTCTAAACACAACCATCATTTTACTCCTCGCAGCCACTTAAAAAAATTAAAATATGATCTTCCATTTTTGCCCTTACAACTTGAATTTAAATAAAATATCTAATATTTAAATATATATCAACTAAAATACAGCCCCTAAAATAAAACCTCCTCAAATAAAAACCCTATTGTGTTTCATGGTAGAATTTGAGTGGATATTATCCTCGATTGTATGATGATCTGCATTCGGCATCACCGGCTCACTCTTCGATCTTCAACAGGAAAATGAGTCGTTTCAATGCCGATTGTTAAGAATAATGAATGTTGTTAACCACTTTCCAGAAGAATTCATTTTCCGATTAGTTAATTCAAGGTAACTTTCTTGCATAGGTGATGACTACCACCTTCTCAAGGATATCTTGATATTCAGAATTCCTTCTCAGCATCCTTATCATGGAATCTGCAGACAATATATAATCATTGACTTCAAAGCCATTGCACCGCTTAAAATTTAGGAGATGCATCAACTTTTGTCAAATCTTTAAACGCTTCTAAAAATAGATAATTTCAGGTTGAGCGAAGATTGAGAAAATAGATGGCAATTAGAATGGTGGAAGCAAAATTTTGTTTCAATTTTGATAGAAGACGATGAAATCTTGAAGGGGATTATTCAACGGGATTTCATTGAGGGTTTTTATTTGACAAAGGCTTTGTTTTTTTGGGTTGTATATTTGAATACTTCAAATTTTTAATTAAATGTATAAGGATAAAATTGACAAAAAAATACTTTATTTTTTTAAAAATAGCTGTTGTAGGCTGTAGGGAGTAAAAAATTGACTGTGTTTAGAATTACACTAAGTATATAGGTATTAAAAATAAATGAATTCATATATTTTAATTAATTATATTCATGCATCAACAAATATTTTATACTTATTAAATATATGCATATATAATATTAATTCATTGTACTAATATTTATAAATGGATGATTTTGTTATCTTATCTAATTTGATGGTTTTTTTACAAAGATCCACGTCGGAATTGGAAATTTTTATTATTTTAAAAGATTTATTAATTTATGAAGGTTTTACTTTTTCTAAATTTCACTATTTACATATTATGTGTTTATTTATATATTTTAGAATGATAATATAATATAAATCTTAAGAATTATAAGAAAATTGGTGTGTATATATATTTAGGAAGAATAATTAATCTACACGTGGTGAAAATAATTTAGGTGTTGGAATATTTTGACCATGAGAGAAAGCTTTGAGTTGATAATCATAAAGAAATCTCAAATCTGCACACTTCAAAATTGAATTCAAAGCCAGTCCTAAAACAACCACAGCAGCCAAAATTGATGCTGACCAAAACCTCTTATCCTATTCTTAAACAAACCAAATCCATAATCTTTTTTTTCAGACAACAAATCTCCACCAAAAATGAGCAACTCCCATCTCCCCCTCTTCTTCATCTTCTTCATTTTCATCAGCATCCATTCTAATGAAGCAGCAAACTCTTCATGCCCCATCAATTTCGACTACGTCCAAACCTTCCCATGGGACACCTCTCTCTGCCGCCAGCCCCTTCAATCGGGCTGCTGCCAAACTCTTCGAAGCCTCTTCGGCATCGGGCTTGCCAACCACTTGAACCAAACCTCTACGTTCTATCTCCCCGATGCCAGCACTTCATCTTCCTGCATTGCAGATTTTCAAGAAAAGACAGTATCCATGGCTATCCCCAGCTCGTTCCTGTTTCCTCACTGCTTCAACGACACGACCGAGTTCATGAACAATGTCTTCACGAGCTGTGCGGGAATCGTGACGGTGCAAGATTGGGATCAGAGAGTTGACGCAGTGCGCCCACTGGAGTCATCCTGCAATGGAGATTTGACTGGGCTATCTCGGTGCAGTATGTGCCTTGATGCTGGGCTGAAGGTGAATTCTTACCTCGTTTCTTTGAGTCCCAACTCCACGAAATGCTTCTTTTTCGCTGTGTTGTATGCTGCTGGTGTTGTCAATGATTTTGGGCCGGAAGATGTGAGGTCAGCTGCGTGTATATTTGGTCTGCCCATTTCGAGATCTGTTAATGGTGGGGAGTCATCGGATAACAGCAGAACCCTAAGATTTGTGTTTGGGTTTGTGGGGGGTCTGGTCGGAATAGGTGGTGGTGTGATTCTTTTCATGGTTTACAGAAAGTGGGATAAGAGGAAAAGGCAAGATTTGATGCATGAGAGGTATGTGAGCTCTGTGAGATCCATTGTTTTGCCCAACGCTGGAGCCAAATGGTTTCATGTTGAAGAATTAGAGCTTGCAACAAATGGATTCTCGCAGAGGAATTTGATAGGGCAGGGTGGGTATGGAGTTGTATACAAAGGAACACTTGCAGATGGATCTGAGGTTGCAGTGAAGCAGCTTCTTGATTTAGATTCAAAGGGAGATGATGAGTTCAAGAATGAGGCTCTGATCATCAGCAAGATTAGGCACAGGAATCTCCTGCCTCTCAGAGGATTCTGCGTTTGCAGTGATAGATTTCGAGGGAAGAGGAGGTTTCTGGTGTATGATTTCATGCCTAATGGAAGCTTGAATGATCACATTTTCATTTCAAACGAGAAGCAGCAGCATTTGTCTTGGCCTCAACGCAAGAGCATAATTCTTGATATAGCAAAAGGGCTTGCTTACCTGCATTATGGGATCAAGCCCGCGATATATCACCGCGACATCAAGGCTACAAACATTCTTCTGGATGCAGACATGAAGGCCAGAGTGGCTGATTTCGGGCTGGCCAAGCAGAATGCAGAGGGCCAGTCCCATCTCACCACGAGAGTTGCTGGAACTCATGGATATCTAGCACCAGAGTATGCACTTTACGGACATTTCACTGAGAAGATTGATGTGTACAGCTTTGGAGTTCTGATTCTTGAGATCATGAGCAGCAGGAGGGTGCTTGATGCATCAGATGCATCCACAATCTTGATCACTGACTGGGCGTGGGGGCTCGTCAAGTCTGGGAGGGTGGAGGAGGTTTTTCATGAGTCTGTAAGGAAGGAAGGCCCAAAGGGAGTGATGGAGAGATTTGTGCGTGTTGGCATTCTGTGTGCTCATGTTATGGTGGCGCTTAGGCCTACTATTGCAGACGCGTTGAAGATGCTCGAAGGCGACATTGACATACCCCGCCTGCCTGACCGCCCGTTGCCTCTTGGTTACGACATGCTGCAGATGCCCTTCAATGGCAGCACATCCATGGCTACTAGTGAGGGATCAAGAGCTACATGGAGCAGCAGCAGCAGCTCTTGAACATAGATAGTTTTTCAATAGCATTGAATGATGTAGTAATTGCCATTTTTTGACAATTGGTAGTTTGTTTTCTGTTGCAATACATATATTCTAGGAGTTTTCATACACATTTCATAGAAAAAAAGTTACAGCAGCTCACTACATTGCTTTGACAGCTTGGAACCTGGGTTCCTTGGGCTGAAACTTCTGCTCAGCATAAACAGACATGTAGTCTCCAAACACAAACTTCGGGTACACGGCCTCTTTTTCGAGTTTTTCGAGGAGCAGCTGAGGTGCAGGCTGAATGGTGGCCTTCATGGAAGGGTTGTAGAAGGATGCAATTGATCTCCTGTTCCCATCTGGCTTAGCCAGGACTCGGTGCCACACGCTCTTGTACCTGCCATTGCTCAGCACCTCTATCTGATCACCTGTGTTGATGACTATCGCGTTCTTGATTGGCTGCACGTCCATCCACACCCCATCTTTCAAGATTTGGAGGCCACCCACCCCATCATCTTGGAACAGCAAGATCACCCCTCCTGCATCAGTGTGTGCACGCAGCCCGTTCACCTTCTCCGGCTGAGGGCACGGTGGGTAGTGGTCCCGAAAAAGGCTGCGTCTTCGCCTTCGTCTTCCCCCGCGTTGAATTCCCTCTTGATGTACCCTTTTGGGAGGCCTAAGTTTTCATCCATTGCTTCCATCACTCTGATTGCCAGCTTCTTCAGCTCATCCCTGTATTCCTTCATGGTTTCCCTGCCATCAATCTCTTCATCAGAGCCATGCTTACAAGTCCCTCTTTTGGGTGCAGTGGTAAAAGCAATCTACTATAACTAATAGGTCATGGGTTTGAGCTTCCATGTAGACATATAAGGTGTGTATTTAAATTAATGTAAAGAAAAATGTGCTTCCAAATACTCCCTCCGTCCCGACTCCCGAGTCATTAATCCTACTTTGACCGGCACTATAATCAATAATAGCAAGTGTAGTGGAATTAATATTTTATTGATGTGTGGAGATTAATTTTCATTTTAGGAAACATGACTAATCTAACGGATAGACGAAAATGTAAAATGAAGCTAATCTGGCGATAGGGGTGACAACTGGCCGACCCAAAACACGATGATACTTAAAACACATGCAAATTGTTAATACTACACTTAGAACTAAAATTTCCGTATACAACACGAAAAGTATGGCACGAACACGATAAGGTCCAACACGAATGACATGAACTGTCACTCCTATCTGGCGAGAGGAAGGGAGTAGTAAAATAGTAACGCAATGCTTACTTGAAACCAGCAGTTTTGGAAGGCCAGTCCTCATCATTGTCATCAGTGAGCAAGAACACATCTTCCCAGTCCACATCTTCAACCCTCTCATCACTCTCCTTCTCCACCACCTCCTTCAATTGCTTCACCGGTTTCGAAAACTCGAAACCGGGCTCTCTCTCCACCTTGTAGCATTCAGCAGCCACCTTCTTCACCCTCTCCATCAGCTCCTCACAGATCCCATGATTGACCAACTGCCACAAACCAACAGTCCAACACATCAGAAATGCTGCTAGCTCATGCACACCAACTGCTAAAGCAAGTTTGAAGAGTCTATATATACCTGAAAGAATCCCCACTCTTCACAGCAATGAGCAATCTGGGCCAGAGTAACCTCTCTCTCCTCTCCTTCGATCTTTGAGAAGTCGATCACTGGAATCGCCATTGATAACACAATCAAGAATTGTAGAATGAAGATGGAGTAGTGATGATCACAGGCTTGACTCTCAAGGCCTATTTATAGTTCCAGTGAATTTGGAATGTCAGCGCTTCTGTTATTTAATTATTACATCACGTCGTTAATTATTGCAGGGCAGCCATTGGAGTCCTGCAATGGACGGTTTCAATTTGTCAAAAATTCCAAAGTCAATGCGTTTGCTCAAGCATATATTCAATTTTCTTCCCTTCAACCGGAAGCTATCTTTTAATTTTGTATTTATCTCATATTATTTTAATACTTTACAAGAATATATTTGGCTTTATTTTCATGCCTTCTAAATGTCTTAGCATAGTTAAATCCATGTTATATTTATATATATAAAATAAATATAATAATAATAATAGAGTTTATTGTATTTTATTCTCGTATGATCTGTAACGTAGAATAAAGGAGAGATGGGAGATGGAAGTGTGGATTAATAATTAATTCTTGAAGGTCAAACATTATATTAATTAGAATTTGGTAAACGCACAGTCACCTCACCGCCCCTTCATCATTATTAATTATAAACTCATGTTTTCGAATAACATGACATGCAAATATTGTTTTTTTTCTGGTTACTAAAGAAATAAGTTCATGTTTATGAAGTTAATTGTTTTTTTTTTATTTTATAGTTTCTATTGGGTTTGATTTGTGATGAATATTGGGACTCTCAGATAGTCAGATTAGTTAGTGAAGATTATAAATAAACTGCAAAATAAAAAACGCAAAGAAATGAGAAAATAAATAAAAGACATGAAATGTGGTTGAAATAGCAATTCTTTAGACTATCTCTAACAGCAACTAGGGGTGATCACGAGCCGAGTATGGTCAGGCTCGAGCTCGACTCAAAATTTCTAAGCTCGAGCTCGACTCGGCTCGATTGTTTTAATTTATTTTAATTTTTAATTAAAAAATTATATTATTTATTATTAAATAATAAATTTAAGAATAAAAATTAAAATTATATTAAGCTCGATAAGACTCGTGAGCCAAGCTCGGTTTAAGCTCGAGCTCGATAAGGCTTGCGAGCCTGTCGAATCGAGTATCACAAAGCTCGAGCTCTTGCGAGCCGACTTGACTCATGCTCACCCCTAACAGCAACCACTCCGACCATCCAACTACTCAACCACTTCAATATTTAATTAGAATCTTTATCTTCCACATCATCAATATTCAGGGGCGGAGGCAGATTTTAAGTTTCGGGGGGCTCGACCATATCACGATTGGATCGAGTCTTATAATTTTTTTGAAATATAATTAAAAAAAATTCCGACCGCCGGGGGGTCGGCAGCCCCCCCCCCCCCAACCCAAGGTTGTCTTCGCCCCTGTCAATATTATCTCAACCCAACCACAACAATTTTACATATTTTATCAGCAACCACCCAACCACAATATTATATATAATTTTTATTTGATTTTATTTTCAAAATTAATATTAATAATCATAATTAAAATAATAAAAATTATAAATTGTAAGTCGATTAAATAAAGTAAATTTTATGGACGGACGGTTTCGATTGATTATTTTTATGAATAGTATAGATCAATACGATAAGATGTATTATATATATTAATTTAAAAGTAATATATATATATATTAATCTATATTTATAGAGAATGAAAAATTAGAAATTTTAGTATAATTTTTTATTTATTTTTATTTTATTATTTAATAATTAAATCAATAAAATAATAAAAAAATTAAATGAAAAAGGTGGTGGGGCCAGAGATCATTTGGTTGAAATGGGATCCCTGGGCAACCACGGTGTGCAACTAGGGGTGAGCATGAGTCAAGCCGGCTCGCAAGCTATTCGGGATCGGCTCGAAAAAAACTCGAGCTCGAGCTCGAGCTATTCGAGTAGTTGTCGAGCTCGAGCTCGAGCTTTGTGATACTCAATTCGACAGGCTCGCGAGCCTTATCGAGCTCGAGCTTAAATCGAGCTTGGGTTCGAGCCAGACTCACGAGTCTTATTGAGCTTAATATAATTTTAATTTTTATTCCTAAATTTATTATTTAATAATAAATAATATAAATTTTTAATTAAAAATTAAAATAAATTAAAACAATCAAGCCGAGTCGAGCTTGACGAGTTTGACCTCGAGTCGAGCTCGAGCTTGAAAATTTAAACTCGGTCGAACCGAGCTCGAGCTTAGAAATTTTGAGTCGAGCTCGAGCTCGAGCTTGGCCACGGCTCGACTCGGCTCGTGATCACCCCAGTGCAACCACTGTCCGTCGGTTGCAACTGTTGTTTTTTTTTTTCATTTTATTTGCCTACGTGGAGACGCTGAGGACAAAGATCTCCACTAGAAGTGGTCTAGTGGTCTTAGCGTAATGGTATATTTAATATATCAATGTGAATTGAAATTACAAAGGTGAATGTCTCATTTTATAAAGGTAAAAACTTGCGTTAGGCAGGCCAAAACGGTTTAGGCGGGTTTTATCCTACTCAAATGGGTTCACCCATCTCAAATAGGATTTATTAATCCCTAATTAGAGTATATTAAATGAGTTCAAGTTGGGTTAATGGATAAAATTCGTCTAAATGATTTACGCATGTCTATTCTAAGACCTTCACTTTTATAAATTGTTAATTCCGAATTAGATTGCGGTGACGTGTCCAAATCCCTCTACATTAGGATTTTCACTTACAGGCTTCACTTCTCTGGGGTGCGTCGTGGACTTCAACTGATGAAAGAAAATCAAAATTTAGTCTAAGTTATCAGCCATTATAAAGAGATTTAACTTATGAGTTCTCACTCATACATACATCTTTAATAAATATTTGATGACGTGTAATTCATCAATATCTTGAGGGTAAGAACTCAATACCTATAAATGGGTGTTGATTTTTTTAAATTAAAATAATGATTATTTTTAATTTTTAGAATATTATTACAGTATTATGGATATTGAATATTTCTCTATAATAATTGACTAGATTTCTTAAAATACCACTTAGAATATTTTTCAGTAAAATTGCGTTTATAAAGTTGAACTCCGTGATATTTCAAATTAGTGACATAATTTTTTTTATTTTTTCCTTTTTATAATTTTCTACACGACAAATAAAAGATAAATTCTTTTAAAATTCACGAACTTTCTATAATTTTAATTTTTTTTACTTTTGACATATTTTTAAGTTTTTAAATGCACAATTTAAAATTTTACTAATTATATTTTAATATTATGAAATAAGATATTAAACATTTAATTCGAGGTTGTAAAGCTAGTAACAAAATAAAGATGAAGCACTACAAAACCAAATAGAAAGGAAATCGTTCTCAACTGTGGCATGATTAGCTCAAATTCTTTCATAAAACAAAAGAAAAAAAATTATGATCATAATCCTCTCCAGTTTTTGACACCATATTCTATTGGATTTATTCAACAATCCAAGAACATACAAAAGCAAAGATATCTAGTTCACAAATCTGGAAGAGAATTATTTGGAATGCCTTTATTATGCCAACAAAATAAAATAGCATGCATCTCCCTTGTCCATCAAGACAGCATCAACCAAGCACATATCTGTTTTATTGCTGTTTTTCTCCTGCTATATCTTTCAGTTTTTCCTTCAATTCACCATTCTGCATGACAAAAAAGACCGTTAAAAACACACAAAAAAAAGAAAGAAAGAAAAAAGGACAAAACCAAATGGACGAGGCAAAAACAAACGTAGGAAGGAAAAACCTTATGCATGTTAACAATGATATCGGATCCCCCAACAAATTCTCCATTGATGAATATCTGAGGGAACGTCGGCCAGTGGCTGCAAAGGGTGGCATAAAGCACACAAGCATTATATTCGAAATCAAGCAAGTTTTGTGCGAACTTTTCTGTGAATAGCATAGCTGTTTCAAACTTTGGCCCGTTTCTTTTCCAAATGCAAGTTGAAAGAGTACTCTTACCTTTTTCTTTGATATGAAAGCAAATAAGCAATCCCAAAATATGCACTCAACTATAGTAGTTAAGTATAAAAACCAATTAGTTTTTTTAGGTCTTCACAAAGGTTCTAACTTCTAACCACAAATGTCAATCTTATCAATAGAACGTTGAAGTACCAGAAGTTCGAAGGCACAAATTTGCAAGCGCTGGAGCCTAGCAATAGCCCATAGTTGCAAGCCACTAGTTACCATATATTTCCTCCCATGCTTAGTTTTAAAATGCGAGATGCGAGGTGATGCGATGAGGCCCCAAACCCGATGCGATGATGTGAGATGCGGTTGCAAGCGCATCAAGGATACGTGAGACCGTTTAATAAAAACATGTAGAAATAATATTTACATTATATTTATTATTCAATGACAATTTCAAGAGTAGATATATCAAGTATAAATCATAAATATATAAATTCAATAAACAAATAATCCACAAAATGATAGCAAACACAATACATTCAAAAACTCATGTCAACATGTGTTACTATCTTATAAATATAATAAAACTAGTATAAAGTAGTAATTTATTTAGAATAAAGTTAATAAAAACAAATACATGGATATCTTTTAAAAGGATATGTTATTATCATTAAATTCATATAAATTATATAAATTGGTCATTCTTTGAAAGAAATATAACATTTTTATTACTTATATTACCATTATAATAACATTTGTATAATATAAGGTAGATATTTATCCAAATATCATATCATGAACATAATCTGTGCCGTATTATAAAATATTATATACACATACATATATAAATATATAGAGTTATTAGACCAAATATTAAATAACATAAAACACTTTCAAAAATCATATATTCATTTATTATATATTAAGAGTTAAAAATAAATAAAAAAATTGCTTTCTCCGTTTCTTGCCTATCAGCCATGATGCGCTAGCATCCATCACATCACGCATCAGCTCGCATCGGACATATCAGCACCGCATCCTGGCACCTGCATGCATCACACATTCCGAATGCGAAATTCCATATGTGATGCACGCATTGATGCACACATTTTAAATCTAAAGCTCCAATGGCTTTAGGTTTAGATTCATAGAACTTTTAAAAATCTCTTTTATTTTTTCATTTCTTATCCTCTTCAGAAACCGTCGACAACAATTACTATTCGAAGAAATAAATAAGTTACCTAAAGGATTTTACAACATTCTTTAGCTCTGGGTCTTCTAATATATTTCTTGCACTCAGTGGAACCTCTGCAAAAGCCGTATAGACATAAAATAAGTGAAGATGGTAACCGAAAGTAGCATAGAAAAACTGCACTCATAATAAACAAACAATTTATATCATTTATTGACAACCAAAGATGTAGCTTGCATCATTTTTTTGCAAGAAGTGAATTTCAGTATATTTAAGCCAAAGCTAACAAAACTTGCGAGTGGATAATGCAAATAGCAAATCAAGCTTGAATTGCATACTTTAGCCAATGAAATTTTGGGCAGATAAAAAGGAATGGTGCAGAGAAAATGTTATGTTTGAAAAAGGAACACGGTAACAATGCACAAAAATGCATGTTATTCATAACTTACTGTATTCTTCTAAAACCCTCACTGCTAATGCACTAAATCCACATCGAGGAAGCTCTGGCACCCCTTTCATGTATATCATCACAGGGTTTTCTTTGACATCCTGCATATTCAGGAGTAAATATTTTACTAAAATGAACAGCACACCAGAAAACACAGGTACAAGAGAAAGCTCAAATGGAAAATAGAAAAACAAAATTTCAAAGAATTCTTAAATCTGCATTCACCAAGTTCTTCAAACACGAAGTGATTCAGATCACAACCATGCTGCAGAAGTTTGCATGGCAAGTAGTTTTACCTGCTCCACAATGTCCTTCAATGATAGACCAGAACTCCCAACTTTAGAAGTGGGTCTGAAATCTTCGTGCGTATCTGAATCATTGGGCACAGAAGTGGAGAAATGAAGTATGCCCTGATAGAAGGACCCAGATGCCTACAGGGAATAATACAATTTTAGATGAATTTCAGAATAATAACTAAGTCCCCATCATATTACAAACCCATTTACTGCCTACTGGTAGTTGTTTGGTTTAATCAAACACTTCTGTTGGCAAGCATGCATTTAGTAATGACTGGAATACGATATACTGAAACACTAATTCCAGGTTTAACACCTACCATGAATTTCGTGCTTGATCAGATAACAATACAAAAAGCTTTAAAGAGCTACAGATGAAACACATTATTAATCTCTCTGCTACATGAGCTCATGTAGTATCCACTCTTCTTTCCAATAAGGCTCTTTGGCAAGTTGTGGGAAATTTATAACCAAGGTCCACTTTTTAAGGTGGCTCAAATTCCCACATAATATGCAAAATTATATATTCCTCCAATTTATATTATACCGGCAAAGCAAATTGAATAAAATAAACCAACAATTCTCATCAAACAGAAATACTAAAGTTCATGTTTCCTATGTAAATGTGTAACAATCAAACAAACAAACCGAACCGTTTGGCTGTTGAGAAGTTGCATATCCCCAACTCAACCAAATAAAAACAGAAAATATTGCATGGAAAATGCATACAAGTTCTGGGAAATGCATACCATAGAAATCTTCGACTCATATAAAATTAAATAAACTTACATTCGATCTAGCAGCTGGAAATGCAGCAATGCCTTTGTAAATAAGATTAGCTAAAGATCTTGCCATTCTTCCAAAACTGCAAATCAAAACAATTGATAAAAAGGTTGTTCTACACTCCAGGCAGTCTATATGCATTTCAACTAACCAGATTTCACAAATCAAAATGGACTTTCAGTAATAGATTAAACTTTATATAAGTAGGATATTATGTGAAAAATATTTTGAATGAAGAACAAAATCATCATCCATTAATAACATTACACCAGTTGCAAACAATTCAAAGCAGAGCTCAGCAGAAGAATATTTGTATGCTCTAATCGAAGTCCAGATTTTAGGTTGAAACAAGACTGCATATTTCATGAGAAATTTAGGTGTATGATATTCTTCTTAATACAGACCAAAATTTCAATAACACTGACAAGAAGTGAGGATCATGAGAGTATCTAACCACAGCGAATAATGATAGAAGCCCTGATTTGTCCCTACTGACAAGAACAAGACGAAGCCCACTTGCTATATTTATCACGTATTGGTAAAGAGTTGGTCGTTTCATATTTAGTTCTATATATTCAGATCTTAGCCACCATAAAGGATGTCCAAGTCTACATATTGAAATTCGAATTACGAAAAAAGAGCGTATGGCTTCCATATTGCAAACCTAGTTCAATTGCATAATATTGAACAAAAACTCAAAAAAATTAAAAAATCCTGAAGTAGACATTACCTACTTTAGGCGGAATTAGGGTTTAGAAATCAAAGAGTTTTTCTTTAGAGGAGAAAGAAATACGCCTAAATTGAATGGAGGAGAGAAGAGAGAGGCGACGGCGATGGATTTCGGCTTACCAATTTGCGCTACGAGGGTCTGCTGAGTTTTGTGGATTGTGCTGAAGCTTCTAACAATATTTTTGGCATAAATATTTTTATTTTAATAGATTTTATATTTTTTTTTTTCTTTTTGGTGACAATTATTAATCTGTAATAGCATCAGATTTCTATATATATACTAACTAGATTACACCCGTGCATTGCACGAATTATATATTTTTTAGATTTAAATTATTAGAAAAAATAAGATTTTATGGTGGAGAAACATTTAGAATTTAGATAATAAAATATTTAAGATAAGAAGGATATTTATTTGGTGAATTTTTTTTTCTTGATACAAATGTGATAATACAACCCCTATTTATATAGTAATGAATGGTTGGGATTTAACCACCCTAGTTTTTAGAATAATCTTTACAATTCTATATCTATCTAATTCTATATCTATCTGATTTTTTAGAAAGTTCTATAGATTTTTGTAAAACTTAATTCTACAAAGTATTGCCCACAATTGAAATAAACCAAAGGCCAGCAACAACCTGACCTCAATGTCAACTATTGAACGAATGACAAAGTAGTTGCCGAGCAATCAACTAAATGAAAAAATTAAAATAAAAAATCCAGAAAAAGGGAATCAGATTAATTGGGGCAATAACCATAAAGAATTTTGAAAACATAAGCAAGATCCTAAATTGAATTGAATGTATATCTGACATTAATATGAAAAGATTGAGATAAGTTTCAACACAAATATAATCAATCCATAGTAAATGATAGATGATCGATTGGCTAGAGAATTTCTCAAGTTTTCTTTTAGAAACTATACATTCAATACACGGCCAAATATTTACCAGAATGAGTAAAGGTGTAAAAATATTTCATTTTTACGGAATCACCTTTACCGGGTGCCTGAGTAAGGGCTCAGCAGGGAGCACAACAGCGGAGGGGCGGCTGACTGGCTGTGTGCGAGTAGTAGTCGGCGGTGGCAGCACAGCCACAGAGACGAGCCGCTAGCCGACGGAGGGGCGACGCCGGCGAGCAGGGCGGCGGTGGGTGATGGGTGGCAGCACGAGCGGCGGCAAATCTTTGAGGGTGAGTGTCGTTTGAGAGAGAAAATGTTGGCGGTTAGATAAAATATTAGGGTTTAGATATTTTAAATAATGTATTTTTTATTTTTAAATATACTAAATTTGCACAATTAAATACTCCCTCCGCCCCCACCTCAATTGTCCCACTTTTCTTTTTCGTCAGTCCCACCTCAATTGTCTCATTACTTAAAATTTAAGGCAACTTTTTCACACTCAACAATAAAATATTAATTCCACTCAACTTACTTTACACTCACACTCCTTGGTTATTGTGCCCAAAGTCACCGGGACAATTCAGCCGGGACGGAGGGAGTATATATTTTATTTATAATTTTAAAATATAATATACGAAAGTATATATATTAGAATATTTTAGAAATGGGAAGGTCTTGGGTTAGGCAGGCCTAAACGATTTAGGCGGGTTTTATCCATTAACCCAAGCCCAAACCCATATAATATACTCTAATTGGGGATTAATAAACCCTATTTGGGACGGGTCAACCCATTTAGGTAGGATAAAACCCGTCTAAACCGTTTAGGCCTGCATAACGCAAGTTTTTGCCTTTAGAAATTTAATTTACATATATTTAATTTTTATTCAACTATATTATACGTCAAAACTATATATATGAATTTAATAAAAATAAAATTTATACGATTTGATTTTAAAATGATCTCATAAATGATACTCCCTCCGTCCCGGTCAAATTGTCCACATTTGACCGGACACGATAATCAATGCATGTGAGTGGTATTGAGAGTTAGTGGGATAAATATTTTATTGATGAGTGTAGAGAATTTGTTATTTTAGGAAAGTGGACTAATATTGTGGGACAGATAGGGATGTCAAACGGGCCAACCCGTCGGTTTTCGGGCTGGCCCGTCGGGGTGACTTAATTATGATTTTTTTATTTTTATTTTTTATTAAGATTAAATATTTAATATTTTATTAATATAATTAATTATATATATAAGTAATTATTTTTATGATTGAATACTAACATAAAATGTTGTATATTAAGACATTAGATAAATTAAATAATCATATTATTTAATTATACAACTCCAATAATATTATATTAAATAAATAAATTAAATATATTAATTATAAAAATAATATTGAAATATATAATATTAATAATAATTTATTTATATTAAAAATTTGATGAGGTCCCGCAATTATGTTAAATAATTTGTTATGACATAAAGTAAACTATAATAAGTATTTATTTAACAAGATAGAGTTTTACTAAATAATTTTATAAGTTTGTGAATCTAAACAATTCTAAGAATTTAATTTATTAAAATAATAATTAATATTTTAGAAATCAATTGTTTCTTAAATATTCTTTTAAATTATTTATTTAAAATAATATTTCTTAGTAGTAAAAATATAGGTATATCATTGTGGAAATATTTTTTTCTACCCATTTTGATAAAACACATAGCAAAAATACCCATTTGTTATAACACATATCTAAAATACCCAAAAGTACAAATTTTTACATGGGGAAGTGGGTTTTCCCAAATTTGATTCAATCATTGTTTACATGATAATGATATCATTACTTAAAATAGAATTTATAATTAAGATATTAGTTTCAGATTTTAAAAAAAAATGAAAAATCATATTATCGAGCCTGACTCTGAGTCTGTTTCGGTCTTACTCGGTTCAGGGTCATGAAACCTACTCACCCGGATCAGACTCATGAAACCTACTCACCCGGATCAGACCCACTCGTATAGTGCTTCAGTCCTGAAACCGACTGGAACCGACCCGATTCCGACCGGATTCCGACCGAATACCGACCCGATTCGTACCCGGGTCGGTATCTGATCGGAATGGGGTCGGTATCGGGTCGGTTCCAATTTTTTTTTTTTTTTTTTAACATTTACCATTTTTAAGTTCACTTTAGCATTTAGACCAAGAAAAGTGTAACTAATCCACTGTGGCTGCACAAATCAAACACAAAATGCAACAATTATGAAATATTCAACAAAATGCAAGACAACATGTATTTTAATTTAACAAAAATCCAACAAATATTCAAAAAAACATATTCGACAATAATTCCAATAAAAAAATCAACAAACAATTCCAACGAAAATTATGCAACTCATAATGTATTCTAATTTAACAAAAATCCAACAACAATTCAAAAAATGTTATTCGTTCCAACAAAAATTCCACAAACAATTCCAACATAAATTAATTCAACACAAAACCAAATTCCATTACAAAAATTAATGCATCACAAAACCCAATTCCAATTTCATTCCCATTCCCATTCGAATTATACATCCATTCGAATTATACATCTGTTCCCATTCGAATTCCCATTCGAATTATACATCTATCTCATTCTCATTCCCATTCGAATTAACCGACAAAATCGACCGAAATTTAAACGGGTTGGTGGAATGAGATTGAGAAACTTACTTGTTGAATATTGTCGGCCATGACCCTTACAAATCGAAATCGATGGAGTCGGCTTCGTCAATGGAGGAAAGGGGGACCAGTTTGCTCGACAATAATTGTGTGGAAAGGGGAAAAATTCACTTGCAGGAATAAATATTCAAATTTTTGACCGGGTCGGAATCGGTCGGTATCGGGTCGGTTTCATGTTGTCCGATTTCGACCCGGTTCGGACACTGAAGAAACGGGTCGGGTCTGAGTCGTATCCGGGTCGGTTTCTTTATTTTTATGAAACCGACCCCTTTATAATAGAAAGAAATTGAGTCGGTCTCGGGTCCGACCCGGTTCAAACTCCAATTCGGATAAAAACATTAATTAAATAATAATATTTTTATTTTTTTTTAATATATGTAAATGACATTTACGTCAAAAAGTGAATTAAAGATTAAATCAAAATTCATTGTTGTTTGGAAAAACAAATCTGACATGTGCAGAGTGTACTTTTGGGTATTTTTGATATGTGTTATAAGAAATGGGTATTTTTGATATGTATATTAGGCTAAATGGGTATTTTGAATTTCTCTCTCTATATCATTTGTGTAACATAAAATTTATTTAAATACTTCCATCTAAATATAAAATAAGTATAGTATAGTATAAAATAGTTGATATTTATTTTTCCAAGATTTAATAATTTAATTATATTAAAATATTTTAATATTTTTTAAAAAAATAGAGTGGCCAGTCGGGCCAACCCGTAGCCCGGCGGGTCTAGCCCGTTTAACCCGCAACTCGTTTAGCCCGGACCATTTAGCCCGATTTCTTACCGGTTAAGAAATTTTTAACCCTAACCCGGTATTTAGCTCGAGTTATTCGGGCCAACCCATCGGTCCCGGGCTAAATTGACATCCCTAGGGACAGACGAAAAAAAAATGTGGATAATTTACTTGGGACGGAGTGAGTATTATATTTATATTATTTAAAGACATAATAAATACAATAAATTAATAAGATCTAATATTTTTAAGAAAAAGTCAAAAATATAGTTTTGTTATATTTTTATTATTGTTTATTATATATCTATATTATACTCCCTACGTCCCACCTCAATTGTCCCACTTTCCTTTTTCGTCCGTCCCACCTCAATTATCTCATTACTTAAAAATGCAACTTTTTCACACTCAACAATAAAATATTAATTCCACTCAACTTACTTTACACTCACACTCTTTGGTTATTGTGCCCAAAGTCACTGGGACAATTCAGCCGGGACGGAGGGAGTAATAGATTTTAAAAAATAAAAATAAAAACTGATTAATGTGATTTTGGCGGGAACAGTTAATAGATACTATTTTCTTTTAATATAGTATATAGATATAGATAGATAATTGATGTGTATTACCTGCAAGCCTATTATAAAATGGGCTTTTGAACCCAAGGATGAGGCATGAGAGATTATTATTGGGCGTTCGAATTGAGAGAAATCGTCTCATGGCCCAAGAACACTAAAAGTGTATTCTGCTCTCTAGGGGTGAGCAAAACCGAACCGAAAACCGAACCAAACCGTAAACCGGCGGTTTCGGTTCGGTTCGGTTCGGTTTATATATTAATTTCGGTTCGGTTTGGTCTGGATTTTTTGAAACCGCCAAAATTCGGTTCGGTTCGGTTTTAACCAAAATATGGCGGTTCGGTTCGGTTTGGACGGTTCGGTTCGGTTTCAGTTCGGTTCAAGCGGTTTGGATATGAATTTATAGATTTGAACTTAGATTTGAATTATTATTTATGAACTTGTTTATTTGAATTTATGAGTTAGACTTGTTTGTTGAACTTGTGGGATTATATTTGGTGTATTTGGATTTTTAATGAATGTTGGAACATGAAAATGTATGTTTTAATTCAAGCATTTTGAAAAATAGGTGAAAAAAGTTCGGTTTAAACCGAAACCGTGCGGTTCGGTGCGGTTTGGTTCGGTTCGGTGCAAACCGCCAAACCAAACCGAAACCGCCCATTCGGTTCGGTGCGGTTTCGGTGCGGTTTACATACTCCTAGCGGTGCGGTTCAGTTTGGTTTTTTAGGATTTGCGGTTTGGCGGTTTGGGCGGTTCGGTTCGGTTTTCAGACCGAACCGACCGTTGCTCACCCCTACTGCTCTATGCAGATGTTAGATTTTTGTTTTATTTTTAATGATCTTAAATAAAATACGAAGTTTGTGGGTTGACTTGATTAATCTAACTCAAAAAATGAGTAAGGATTAAAATATTGTGACCAAAATAATTTAACCCGAGGTCTGCTAGGATTTTGCTCGATTAACCTACTTTATTTTTTATCATATTTATACACTAAAATCTAATTTTAATATTTAAGATCATATTTTAAATTATTCTTAAGTTATATATATAGTTGTTTTATTTTCAAATAGTTCTTAATAATAATTAAATTCTTAAAATTTGTTTTAAAATGAAGTTAAAAAACTTGGCAAAACAATATATATATATATATATGTTTAAATTGATAAATATATGAAGTTTGATACGTGAATCAAGCTTTTTTATATAAAAGAGAACAAATGTTTTATACCTATTTTATTATTTAGAAGATTATAAAAATAGGAAACTATTTAACAGCATAGAAAATCTTATACAATATTGAAAATTAAAAAAAAGTAATAAACTCATCGGCCTTATGGACAAGCTCGAAAACTGAAGGGCTAGGCCGAGATATTTTAGCCTGAAAAAATTTCAATCAGAACCGTATAGCCCAATAAGACTAGCCCAAAACCCTACGGACTAACTTGATTGACATACCTAATTTTATCGTAAGTGAAATATATATATATATATATATATATATAATAAATAACTTTTCAAAAAAAATTAAGCCATTTAAATAATAATAAAGAATATCAAATAAATATTATTACCTGATTTTTAAATATTAGTGTAATCTCAGCCGAACAAATCACAAATCTAATTAAAATAGTTCAAATTCTTTTCCGAAAACTTTAATGGAAGCAATTTAACTACCTTACAATTCAAATGAATTAATTTTACAATTTAATTGGTACATGTTTTTAAATAAATATACAGTGACAACAATCCACTCAGCATTTTGGGAGGAAAAAATATTTTAAAAATGATATCTATGAAAAAGCAAATTTATTGCATCAAGTGATTAAGTTAAGCTCCCACTACTACTGGTCTTGGCAGCAGCCGCCGCCCGCCGCGGCGGCGCCACCACCATTTCTTTATTTAGAATTATGAATGTATATAATATCATGCTTCTATTTTTACTCATTAATGAACGTGCACTTCAAAATTTTAAATTATATTTTACCAGTTGCCTTGCGTGATTACACTCCACATCTATTTGAGCTAGCTCTTCCAAATTATTTAAATTCACATACATATATATAAGATAATAATTATATGATAACACATCGCAAATAATAAATAATTACAAAATATGCATGCATCTTTAGTCCTAAATCTATGCATTTTTAGATATATGCATTTAATTAGGGATGCCAATTTAGCTCGAAACCCGTTGGTTGATCCGATTAATCCGAGTTAAAATGCTGGTTATGGTCGAAATATTTTAGCCCAAGACCGAATAACCCGAGGCCTGATAGGGATGAGCCAAAAATCCGATGGGTTGGCCTGATTAACCCGATTATTTTTTTATTAATATATTTATAATAATTATAGTACTAAAATCTACTTTTGATATTTAAGATCATATATCTTAATTAAATTTTAAGTTATATAATTGTATTTAGTTCAAATAGTATTCAATACATAATTAATTTTATTTACTTATGAATTTAGAATATATTCAAATATTGCTAAAATAAAAATATTGTATTTTTAATAATTATAAATCATTATATAAGAGTTTGTGATGTGTTTTGCATCTTTTATAAGAAAAAAGTAATCTTTTGTTTATTTTTATTATTTAGAATATTAAAATAGTAAAACGATATTAAAAATAAAAAATAATTAATAAATTCATTAACCCGACGGGCTAGTCCAAAAACCGATTGATTATGGTTATGACTGATTCAAAATCCAATGGGTTAGTGCGATTGACATCCCTACACATAACAAATCATATTATTTACGTTTATAATAAAAAAATATCAATTCCACATAAAAATTGTCCAAATACATCAATTTTGTATTAAAAATACTGCATCTTGCATTAATTGGTGTATTTTCCGGACAAATACATTTTATAGTTTTTATATTATTATTTATGAAGGTGTTATTATAGGATCACAACTTCCTCTACGTATTAAACATGCACTAAAAATTTAGCCATAGTTTACATGACGTCATGTGATGAGAGCGTGACGTATAAAATAAGCCTCATTTTATTTTTATATGTTAAAACTTGCAGTTAAGTATTTAGATATTAATTTTTTATTTTCTTGATAAATAAAATAAAATGAGATCGAACAAGGTTGACTAAAAGTAGCCTACGTAATAGTTATTTTTGGTAAATACTAGAGTATATCTTTATTATAGAGTGGAGCACTAACATTAAAATTATTAAATTATCGATTTTCAACTCTCAATTATGATAAAAGAAACGTGCATAGCTAGAATTTTATATTGATTTTGCATTTGAAGTAGACCTTAGATTTGCATGTGCTCCATATAATTAACAATTCATGCCTTTACGGCCAATTTGGTTACTTTTTTCCAATAATTAAAAAAAATTTAAAGAAAGAAAATCTCAAATGAAAAAGAAAAAAAAAATCACTCTTAGTTGAGCATGCATGTTGGATTTTATTTGGATTTTTTATTTAGCATTTAGGGATTGAGTGGATCTCCAACATTCTAATCTTTTTGTTCTTTTCAATCATTAAATTATAATTACATTTTTGAAAAGAAAAAAAATACATTTATAAATTACATCATTTACCTCCCACAAAATGTAAAAGGTGGTCTTAAATCACGAGTGGGATTTTTTTTTTATATTGGAAACACCAAACTCTAAATTACAAGATAAAATGTTTGATTATCTAAGAAGTCTATGTATCTACTCTTCTTCAATAAAATTTGAACTATATCAAACAATTATTCCACATCAAAAAGAAAGAAAACCTAATTTGATGAAGTCAAGATTCTCTAGTGGAAAGTTTTGTTGATAAAATGTGAAGATAAATTGGTGAATGGTGGTAATGAGTTTGTAGGATTCTTGATCAAGATCTTCTTCATCCTTTTAAGAGGTGATATACTTTATTTTCCTCCACCCATTGGAGTGGGTGGTTGAAGCTTATATAGCCATCCCATCTACTTTTACATTTGATGTACATGGTCAATATGAATGAATGCCAAATCCTTAAATGACTTATGATGTCTTTTCCTCAAAAATTTAAAAGTTTTTTTGGTTCATTCCCTTGCATTATTATAGCTAACCATTATCAAAGGGCAAGAATGGAAAGACACGTTCATTATATTTTATTACGATCATCTCATATGAGTAGGTGCGACAATATCTACGTGCTCACTATAGAATTTTACTTACTTATACACATTCGTTTTAAAGTATTGACATTGTTTCTATAAAAAAAAGTCTATGGAAATTCAAGGTGTTGGAAAATACAAATATATGACAATTAACTAATTAAAAAAAAACAACTTTAAAACGAATTTTTTAAGGGATTATAATTTGTAGAAATGGGGTGATATTCATGAGGTTGTAATGCCAAACTTTCCCTAATTTTTTTTGTTTGACTACGATATGTAGAGTAGAGAACTTTTGAAGATGATATTTAACATGGTAGTTAGTTTCTAACTAATCTTTTACTGCGAGATACAACCTTGCATTAACTACGTTTATACCACAAAATCAAATATATATTGGACTAATTTAAACTCTACATCGATTAGGTTAGCTAGCTAAGTGAATTAGTTGACAATTTCATTTATTGATAAATTATTTCACAAGTTAGTAATAAAACTCTATTATGATTAGGCGTGGTCCCATCAATCCTAGAGTTCTTACTCCATAACATTCCAAGAAATTTATCAATAAATGTGTGAGTGAGTTTTGATCATCTCTCCTTCCAATTATAAAACAATCACAAATAATTTTTTACCTGTATAGAATAAATATAACTAATGGGCGATTATGATAAGTCGAGTATCGAATTATTTGGTTGGCTGTTTGGTCGTATTCATACATATTTACATATATATATATATATTTATATATGTATGTATGATTGCATTAGTGCCTGTTTTCTAACAGACAAAAGTGCTTGATTTTTTAAAGATTTTCACCTTGTCTTGTTCGAATAAAAGTAATCTAAAACGGATTTTTTACAGACAGTAAAATCAGCAGGGAATCTTATCACTCGATTTCTAACACTATTTCAACTGAGAAATAGATTTGAAATTACATTGGAAAACCATGGACCCTTTTTTCCTTCTTGTGAAACTCTGAATATCTACAGCCTTTTTTTTTTTTAGGCCTTGTTATGAACATGAACTAGAGCTAAAAATCCCAACATTTTTTAATTCCCCCCTTTTTTTTTTACTGTTGTTTCTTGATCTTGAAAGAAGGCATTGGACTAATTGATTAAACTGAGCTACTTCTCATCAGTATGAAGTTTTGAAAGGCTTGTAAGTCTTGAGATCAGTAACAACTCCGGCGAAAGATCCGACGGCGGCCGCCACCGATATAATCAAACAAGCGCCGCTCAGAATCTGAAGGGATATCCATTTTGCACTCCATTTGGGGATCTTCTTCTGCACAATGTACATCTCCACGGGGAAGTAAACCGTGAGAGGCCAGAACCCGAACGCGCCGAGAATGCCGACGACGTCGTTGAAGAAAGGCATGAGCATGGAGATGACAGTGGTGATCATCACGAAGATAGTTCTCCAAACCAGTCTGAAAAGAGTGAGTTTGATTGTGAAGCCGGGGATCGGGAGTGTGATCTCTCTAGTGATGAATTTGCTGTCCGGGAACCAATCGAGTGCGGTTTTTTCGACGAAGGCGAAAAGGGGTTGGCAGTACACTTGATATGCTCCGATGAGGTGGATGACGATGGCGGCATTGGCTATGTCGAGAAGCCAGTAAGGGTTGAAGAACCCGAATCCGGTGAGGAGGTTGCCGGGGGATAAGTCACCGAATGCTGCGTAGCCGAAGCAGCCGCACAGCATGTAGAAGATTGTGGTCACTACTACGCTTAGTAGTGTTGCCTTCTTCATTGTCTTGTATTCGGACGGCGGCGATTTGATCGTGTCCTGGTATTGAAAGAGAAACGTCATTTATATGTAGGAACAGCACATTATAGAAAAGTGGAGAATTAAAAGTGATAGAAAAATGTTTGTACCTGAATTTCTATCAAGATGAGGGAGTAGGAATAAGCAAAGGCAATAGCTCCTAGAGCTTGGAAGCTTCTCCAAATCTTCTGTGTTTCTGTGACGGTTGATTTTCCGACCAGTGTTCCGATGCTTATTCCGGTCATGCTACCCTTCACTTTCCCAGATTCTGTAGAGAGAGAAAATTTAGTTAAAAATTGAAAAAAAAAAAATGAAGAAAGGGATTGTGAATAGTGGTGTTCTTGTTTTTGTTTACGTACCGGCAACTTTTCCGACGCCGAGGCCTAAACCAATGCTGGAGTAAGTGAACGACATGACCGCCGCCACGATCGAGAGCCAAGAAATCTGATCAAAATTGGGGATTTGGGAGAAGACGATTTCGATAACACCAAACGCAATCATGTAGGGATTGCTCGAGACTCTGCAGGGGCTGGCATCTCCTTTCGTGTGGAAGCAGTTAGACCTCTCGATCGCCCTGCAGTTTTATTCCATTAATTAAGCTCGAATTTTCTTCAAAAAAACATCTTAAAATTTGAAATTAATCACACTCACATCATGCTTATCGATGCAGCAATGGTGTAACCGATCGCAACTCCGAACAGATTGCAATACTGAATCGCACCGCACACCTTCACTTGAAAACCACCTGAAATTCGAGAGAGAGAAAAAGTCAGATTTCATTTATTGGAAGTTAAAACAAACCCCAGCATTCAATCGGAGTTACCGAGGTTGGCTCGGACGGCATCCATGTAAGTGTAGTTCCGTTTCCCGTTGTCGGGGTCGCCGGTCCGGTAACACGTCGACAGAAGAACGGAGGTGTAGTACGTCACGAAGGCGAACAGGAACATCACCGCCGGACCGGCGACCCAACCCAGCTGAGCAACCGCCCATGCCAACGACAGCACTCCCGACCCAATCACCGCTGTAATAATATGAGCACTCGCAGTCCACACCGTCCCTACAAAAAAAAAATAAAAATAAAAATTCAACCCTCAATTCCATATAATTGAAGAATTCGTGATCACCAAGAAGCTCACCGGTTCTCTTGAGACGGCCGTCGTCGTCGTAGCATTTAGAGCCACCGTGAGACGGGACGTTGATGGAGACGTCCGACGTCTGATACCTCACTCCCGTACTATCACTCATCTTCAAATTGTTACAAAAAAAGAGAAATTCCGATCGAAATATGAAAGTTAGAACCTGGAGTAAACTGAGAGAAAGCTATGTATTATGCGGATGAGCAGTTTCAGTGATTAATGAATGATTGAATGCTTCTTCTTTCTCTCTCTATCTTTTAGCACAGTATTTAGTGCATGAAGTAGGCACTCTGCCTCCCAACCGTTTTCTTGCCAGAGCAGAAAAACACACACAGTTTTCAAGAACCGATTCAGAAATGATTTTCCTCTGCTAAAACAGCAGAAGATATCATTAATTTCGAAATTTTTAGTAAATTCGTTGATAAATATTTTGCAGTGAGCTGCAGGGTATATATAACAGGAGAAAATTGAAGAGGTAGGACTAGCAGTACAAAACGACGCCGTTTAGTCAAACTCCAAATTCAAAAGGCGCAACTCCCCACCGCCTATAGTTTACTAGTGCATTTTGCCGTTACCGAACTCTCGAGTGCAAGTAGTTAAAGTATTTTGTCTATAACGAATTAATTATTGAGCTCGAACTTGAATTTAATAAAATTTTCCATTATATTTGAAATGAATGCAGTTTTTAATTTAATAAACCCAAAAATCTCACCCACCCTCCCTATAAAGCGCTCTCTACATGTCTGAAACGTTGCAATGTTACTTGTACGTGTCGAATTTAAATAAATATTATTCTTGAAGACTTTGCAAGAAAAATCCAAAAAAGAAAAAAAGAATTAATTGTTTGAGAGAGAAAAACATAGATGAATGGGGCTCTTACTGTCATAATGAATGAGGTATAATGCTTCTTCCTCTGTAGTGAGTGTGAAAAAAAAAATGGGAGTGAAACTAGTGGAGTAATTGAGCAGTGTGTGAAATTTTGGAAGAGATTATAGCAATATATATAGGTACGAAAAGGTGTGGGTGAAATTATATTTTAATATGTATCTTTTAATGAGAACCTTTGAATAATAATAATTTGCACGCTAAGGCTTCTCATCCATCCTTTTCATCAAGAGAGGGAATAGGGTTCTTGTTGATATTATTTTGTTTTATTTTATTTAAAATCTATATAAGTAATTAACACACCTATCATTTATGAATGAATTATCACATAGATATGTCGGTCAAACATTTTCATTTGAAGTGGGGTTGGAATATTTGGTTCATATACGGCAAATGGGCTTCTTTTATTTTGTATAGTATTTTAATTTTATAAAGAGGAAAAAGTGTATTAAATTAAGTGGGCATATGCTAAATGTTTGGTTAGGTTTGTAATATATTTGGGCAATAATTGCCTAAGTTGAAGGGACAATTTGTGTACATATGTTCTTGCATGGTTAATTAGGTTTGCAAAATTTGAGGAAAGAAAGGTTAATTATTACCTAAAGAGAATTACTCCTTTTTTTTTTTTTATCGGGTATCTTTTAAAGTTGTCTTATCATACATACATTCTTTTATTTCCTCCATTTTTTTGCTACCCTTAACTTCAATGACGAATGCAGAAGTTGAGAGTAGTCGGGACTCCCAATCAAATACTTTTATTAAAGAAATTTAAGTGAATATAGAGGACCGATTGATGCAACGATCTTCATATAGAAATTTCTAATTTAAAATTTTATGATCGATCATGGAATCAACTGACCCCACATTAGTTTGGGATCATGGGATAGTTCATGAAGCGGTCAATCATAATTCGTCATTCCCTTACACACTCAGATAAAATCTTTACAAGCTGATGTAATGATGAGAATGCTTTGATCAGTATGAGTAATGAAATGTTTTGATTAGCTTAAAAAAAAGTTTAAAGATATATGGAGTATATAAAAAGCATTGTCGGTATGTATTTATATGATATCTTTTCGAAATCGACTGTGAATCTCAATATGAGAGGAATCGTTAAACCACAATACCAAATAAAGAAATATTAGATGTTACATTGATATTATAGAGGTTGTCAGTTATGTGAAAGTAATGTTTTCCAAATTGATGAATTTGGCTCATCCCCTTTCCTTTTCTTCGATAAAAATGGTTTAGGGAATCAAAAGAAATAATTGTGAAAATTCCTAATAAAGGTTCTATTATTATTATGATTATTATTATTTTGATAATGTAAGTAGTAAGAGAACATTCCTTCTGTAAACTTATAAAATAAGTAATACTTGTTTTCATTTTTACTTATTTTAAAAAAAAGATTGTATAATCCAACTAAGTTTTTTTTTTTCTTTTCAAGAATCGAAAGGTGTCTGTATCGATTCTCTTCTACATTTATTAAAAAAAACTAATATTTTTAAAGGTGATTTAATGTTATTTTTTTGTAAAAGTTGACAGGAAATATGTTCTCAAACAATATCGTGGTCCAAACTCTTGAGCTTATTGCTTACACTTCTTGATTGAGAAGCGACAAATTGTACGGTTTTTTTAATTTTCTAGATATCTTTTAATATTTGGTATAATTGCAAGGCATAAAATCGTCTTTATTATTATTAAACAATTGAAACCAAAATTCCACATCCTTTTCTTTTTTATTTTAATAGTTAATTAATCATCGTATCAAGTTATCTACATTTTCCAACACAAATATCTAGAATATGATTTTTGATACATATTTCAAATATCAAGACGATAACTATACATATATATTAAAGTATATATTTGATATGAGATGAGAGTAAAAAAAATTCTGCGTAGAAAAAAAGAATGAATCTTATCCATTAAATTTAAATAAATTAATAGTTGATATGCAATTGCTTGATTGTGTTTCACTTGTTGCATAATTTTATATCAACCTTTGATTTATTTAAATCTAACAGATATGATTCTTTTTTTTTTTTCCTTACAGGCGACTTTTTCTTACTTGATTCGCTCCCTATTTGATATTATATATATAAGAGATGGGATCAATATGATAATAATCAAGTATATTAAAAATAATCAACTCAAAATGATTTATATAGGGGAAACTCCAACTATTGAATACGAAAGCCCTGTTATCGAATACTAAAGCGTTCCCCCTTGGATGAAAGCATAGATCCACGAGAAAGAAGTTCCAGAGGGGCGTGAAAGTATCGAAATGCGTGTGCGGGCATTGTTTGCTGCTACCTTGGAAAGCAGTAAATATTAGGAACTAAAGCACCGGTAAGACCACACCAAGACCGCTTCCCATCGGAAACCTTCCGAGTTAAGTCCCTCAATAAAGGAAAACGAACTTGCAAATCACTAACAAAGCGCCTACGAAAAAGAATAGGAATTACTAATCTATTACCGGCTGAGAAAGCAAGAGCTTGGACTATTTATTGCCCTTTCTTCTGCCCCTGAGGCAACAACTGTAAGAACTTCGTTCGTACTATCTGCTTTTCTAGGACTTGAAGCTAATCAGGATTGAAGAAAGCTAGAAAACTGTAAGGAAATCCGACCTTTTCTATTTTAGTTGGGAAAGAACGGCGAAGTCCATCCGAACCGTCCAATGAAGAATAAGAGGAGAGCAAAGCGCCAATTGCGCGCGAAGCGCATGCGGAACGGAGAAAAAGAAGTGTGGAGGAGAAGCAGCCGAGCTCATTCCCTTCGCTTCCTGGGCCCAAAGCAGTGCAGTCTTTCCTCGCCAAATCAAGGATTTGGGGACTGTATCCTCTTTCCAAATGTAGGCAGAAGCACAATCCATATTTCAATTTGATTTTGCATTGTGATGAGTTTCCCGAAAAAGGGGTAGTTATTCTAGCATCAGAATCAGACAAACTAGTCTTAACTGCTCTTGGTAAAGTATTAAACGATCTCTTTGATTCTATGGGGTACTACCCTATTTGTATGTCAATACATTCATTTTACGATAATGTACTTCTTTCAAGCTTGCTTTCTCACTGCTTTTGGTTTACATAAGAGATATGAATGGAAGGTCTGACCAACCTAAAAAACAATTCAATACCTCATATCCAATCAGTGGAATGAATCTCATCGATTAGATCTAATTAAATCAATGGTTGATATTTAATGAAGCAACAACTGAAATACAATCAAGCAACATTGTAATTAAGCAACAACTAAAGCACAATCAAGCAATATTGTAAACGCAATCAAACGGCTTTATCATTTTATCACGGGAGAATTTTTTTCACCGGATTCCATTCCATACCTATAACATCTCGAATTAAAAATTTCGACAACTCGAACTTAATATCTCTATAGTCCATGGGTTGCTTAATAGTTTCGAGAAAATCTTAATTTTCATAAATCAATAATATTGGTCGAATAAATGTGGGGGAAAAAAAACTAAAGAAATACTCAAATTCTTGTTGGTTGAGTTTCAAAGAATTTTCACAACTTGCATACAATAATTTGTTCAAACTTTAGGTTGTCATTATTATGAAATTGACAAAAGAATAAACTAAGTTTAATTGGAAGTATATATTCGTTTTGATGAGAAAATTACAAGTTCTCACTTATCTTTGAGTTGGTGATTATAACAAACACTAAGTTTATTCTTTTCGACATTTATTCAAAATGTTCAATTAATCCTTTCTAAAGAAGACAAGTCAAAATAATACTATGATCGATACTTTTTTACGAAATAGACAACAAAATAATTATAAACCGCAATATACACATATGATGTAATTATTCAATAATGACTACACCTGGGATCAAAATTCTGAAATGTGATTAATACCGTAAAAGTATTTTAAACAAAGGAGTTTTATGATCCAAAACCCGAAAGATTAATTCTCAATTCAGGACACAAAAGATTAAACTAGTATTAGACAATTCCTTATTAGATTTTATTAATAAAATTATATTTGGTTTCATCGTAAGGATTTATTGGAAAAAAAAATTCCCTTATTTATTTTGTTTTTCTCTATAAAATCTTATAATCTATGAATAAAATAAGTATGATAAAGTCAATATTTTAAAAACGATAAAATCATATTATAAAGTTTACACATCAAAGAAAATAAATAATCCTACTTAGTAAAACATTTTTTTTATTTAGCATTTTGCAGCTTCTGCCTTTTCTCTACTTTTAGGATAACAATTCATTCATATCCAAGTATATATATAAGAGGCCACCTGGCACATTTATTTATTTTTCTCATATATGGTATATTAATTTTTAATAATGTAATGTATTTGTATGATTTATATAACTTTAGGAAATATACTTATATAGAAACTAGTATTGCAACCCACGCGACGCGTGGGAATTTTAATTATTTATATAATATAAAATTTGATATTTTATTTGTAGATAAATAATATTAATTTCTAAAACTTGTAATCATAAAATTGTATGAAACATATATAGTATAAATAATTCTCAATACTATATTGACGTATATACATGTACTAACAATATTCATTTAGTATAGACAATTCTCTCAAGTATATTGACATTTATACGAATGATACAATATTGTTTGGTTATGGATACTCTTATTACACATCTCTTAATAATTCGTTCCAAAATCATATTATTTTCATGTTTATGAGTGCATATTTCAAGATAAAAATAACTTTGTGTTCTTGTGTACAAAGCTAATTTTAGTTGTCATATATTATATAATTAGGGATTATCCACTAAATTCTCATGTTTGATATATTTTCATTAATACACTAATTTCAAACTCACTTTTAGATTTAAACTATCAGTTGATTTGTTTAGATTCACTTATCTTCTTCTCAAAGAAATTATTACTCACTTGGTGTATTTTGAATATATTTTTTATAAGTTAAGTTTGAAAACGGGAGCAATTTTGTACATGAAAAAAACTGAAATTATAAATTATTTGCAATCCTCACTAAAATTTTTCAATTGTATTTTTCAAAGTTATCATATTTGTGATGTCAAAACTAAAATAAAATATGTAAATAGTAAAATAAGAATTGTTTTGAAAAATTGAAATTGGAATTAACGTAAATAATTTTTCTTTATTTAATATGCAATTCATTTCAATCTTTACTTTTTATGTTAATCATGCAATTATTCTTGATATCACTCGACTTAATAATTTGAATGTATAATATATTAAAAGAAATATTTAATTTAAATAATTAATCATTTTAAATTATTGTCTTAATTTTAGTTATATGTTCAATAATATAATAGTACTTTGGATAATAATAAATTGGAATTGAATTATTTTGTTTTTATCATATATATACCACTCTGTGTTAAACAAATAAACAACATTTTTTTTTTTTTACAATTTCATTATATTATGTAACACAATTGAAATTATTTAATTTCTAAAACAATAAAAAAAAATCTTAAATATAACACATAAACTTAAATATGAAATACAGCTTGAAACAAATCTCACCAATAATTGTATGATATAATAAACATAAGATTTACACAATGAAAATATGATAAATCATGAAGCAACTCTATCATATTAACTTGGCCAAAGATTACAATTTTGATAATGATATTTAGAAAACATAAAATCATACAATATAAATATACAATGATTGGTAAAATTGACTCTTACGAAAAAATTAAAACTAATGAAAGAAAACTGAATATGCATTGATGATGATTAAATCAATAAAAACAATGAAATTATCATTGTTGGCTATATATCATGAAAGAATCACCATCCATTGATAAATCATGAAAGAAGTGTAGTCCAACCTTGCTCAACGACTGCAAAACAAAAAATATCTCTCAAGCTAGAAAAAAAATTATTGAAAAATATAACTTAACTCATCTATTTATACAACTCTTTAGCAATCTTAATAATGGAAAACCAACATAAAATCAACCATTAATTAACGTAATTATGGGAATCAGTTAAATGCTAATCAATTTAAATTCTAATCAGTTCACAATTCTAATCGTTTTCATTTATTTTTTCACAATACCCATTTATTACCATAATAGATTAATGTATTAATTATTTTCATATTTTCCTAGTGATTATTTTGTCAAGTCTTATTTAATACAAATATAAATTTGTATTAAAGATAATTAATAATTAAAGCAAACTCAGACTAATTGATTTATAAATATTTCCCTAAAATATATGGATTGATTAAAAGGAAATGATTATTAAGGAAATACCAATCAAATTTATTTCTACATTTTCCTAAAATACGTAGATTAATTCTAAGACTTAATTTGTGTGTCCCTAATTTATTAATAAATATATTAAGATATACAATTAAAATGCTTCAAAATAAACAAAAATCTAAAATATGATATTGAAATGATTATAATTAAATTTCACCATTAATGATAACTAATGAATCAAGATAGATCTATTTTTTTTTTTTTGTGCTTTTGCCTATTTCTATCAACCCATTTTTTATGCAATAATTTATTAAAATTTTAACAATCTTTAAAATTGATATCAATACAAAAATATATTAGAATATTTTTCAAAAAGATATACCGATATACATTCTCTTGAGCAAATATATTGATATATTTTTCAAATATTGCCGAGATTATGAAGACACAACAAATAAATTCATTCATACAAAATTATTTATTGAATATTTTATACAATATTTTCCTAAAACATACAAATTAATTCTATACCATTAATAATTAAGAAAAAAATTAGTATAATCGATTTATATATTTTTTCCAAAAATATACGCATTTCCTTTATTGAAACTTGATGAAAATCCAAATTCAAATTATAGTGAAATAATTATAGAATATTTGATACAATATTAATGAACATAATAGTTAAATTAATGAACAATTAATACAACTGAATATTACCATATATTGCATCCGGTATTGTTTTAATATATATATAGATTCTATTAAGATATGGATTCGACAAGGAAACCCATAAAATGGATGTATCAGTCAAAAGGTAGCTGAAATATTTGACTAAAATTATTTTTCTTTTGAAGTTAGGATTTATTAATAAAATCTATTAAAGAAAATATTGTATTTCATTTATTAGAAAAAATTATTTTGTGTAACGATGCCTTTGTTGTTTAGTATAATTTTTTAGTTTTAGACGAAAGGTTTAAACTATTCCCTATTGTATGCTAACTAAACAAATAACTAATAATTGAATTTGTTTTGTCACCTTGCTTTCATTCACACACATATATATGTTGAGATAGATAGTGGTGGCCACGGGCCGGTTCCGGTTCGGAACCGCCGGTTCCACGGTTCCGGAAAAATGGAACCGGAACCGGCCCGTGGGTAGACGGTTACGGTTCCGGTTCCGAACCGGCGATTCGAAAAATATTTTATTTTTTATTTTTTTATTTTTTCAGGGACACGTGGCGTTCTCTGATTCGTCGATTTTCGAATTTTCAAAAATATTTTCAACGGTTCGGAACCGGAACCGCTGGTTCCGGTTCGGGCAAATTCTTGAACCTGAACCGGCCCGTCCAAAGACGGTTCCGGTTCCGAACCATGGAACCGCCGGGCCGGTTCAGGGCCGGTTCCGATTCCAAATGACCATCACTAGAGATAGACATAAGATTCCCTAATTTATATTACATTTTAATTGCATATATGCTGCTTTTTTAATTCTATATAATGTTAGGATCCAACTCTTCATCACAAAATCAGTTTATAACGACTAATCTCTAGGGATTGGTTTGGAATAGTTGAGGAGGATAGTTTACTGTTTGGCTTAAAAGTGTCAGTACAGGCGTAGACTACTTGCATTTCGAGCAGATCTAATCACAAGGAAATTGGGGATGAGCTGACCAGACTACGCTACACTCGTCTCACCCCTGGAGCATATGGATCCACCCCATCGATGAAGACTCAAACTGTCCTTTAGTCCCTCGCATCCGAGTTTTTCCCTGGAGGAAGAGGAATCCGCTCCCTTGTCGCTTGCCGTAGTAGTAGATTTAAGATTTATTAGTGCGTAGCAACTAGGATGTCCCTATTAGTGCAGCCTGGATCGAAAGATTGTATGTCTCACTATTATAAGGTGGTATATGTCAATGTACATAGTCAACATATGATATTTAATACCCGCCCTCACATGTGCAACATAAAATTATTTTTTTTATCACAAGCCGTCGATAAGCATGCTATTAGGGGTTCTCATTATTGTAACTGAGCTAACTTTGATATCATATGTGATCCAAATCTTCTTACAAAACTGGTTCGTAAGAAAAAAATATCTCACCAATATAAGATAGCTCAGACTATTATATTCATGTGAATAACCATTAACATAAAGGTACATACATAATTCTATTTGGTCCATCTACGTTTGTTATATATTCTATATTTTAAAAGGTAAAAAATTGGAAAACAAATGCCTAACATTATTTATTTGATGACATTGAGTTAAGTAACTATCACTCGATTGTGTCACAATAAAAACTATCAATTGATTTTTATAAAGTAAATAAAGAGAATTAGGTAGATTTTCTTATCATTTCCCTTCACGCTTTATATCAATTCAACCAAAAATTAAATAGTAACATGTTTTGATGCTTCCTCAACAGTTGAAATTGCGACATTTGCTAAACAATTAATTTTTATTGTGAAGCGGCGATTTGTCGCTGATTTTGAAAAACATAAATGTAAGAGCTTAAAGAATAATGTAATTAATATTAGAAGGTAGTGTAATAGAAAATTATTTCAAGTCATTTTTAATTTTTGAAAACGTGTTTGACAAATATATATACAACTTGTTAAATGTATGATGAGAGTGGAAAATCTTGTTAGCTTATTTGACTCGAGTAGAATTAAATAGTCGATTTTCATCGGAAAAATGTGTATCTAATATATATCACCTGTTGAAAATTATATAATAAAAATAAGATTGTGTGCTGGTGTATTAAAACGAATAAAGAATTATTGTATTTAGGGTGGTAATGAACAAAACTGTTCTCGAGCTACTCGAATTTTGATTCGAAAAAAATTCGTTTGAGCTCGTTTATTAAACGGATCAAACTTGAGTTTCATAGTATTCGCCTCGTGAGCTCATATAAGCAAGCTCGTTAGCTAAAATTAGTTAAAATAATTAATGTTATAAAATGATATTTTCATGATTTAAGAGTAATATAAATGATAAATCTTTCTAGTCATGAGAATTTTTTTTTTTGAATTTGAGCATGAATATGATATTAAATATATACAAAATTTAGAAAGTTCATCTAGACTCGACTAAATTCATGAACTTCAAAGTAATCTTTAGAAAAGCTCGAAACTTTCTATATTAAAAGAGGCAAACTTGAGCACGACATTATTCGATTCAACTCAGATCGATTATATTCCTATTCGTATTGAGAAATTTCAAGTGCAAAATATTAGTATTATTTTTATATAGTTTATGATCAGATTCTCATTATTTTCTGCAAAAATAACTACCAGGCATCTTGAAACATAAATCTTAAGAAAATTGAATATATTAACTGATGCTAGACACTTAATTCGTTTTATTAATTTTTTTTTCTGTATAATATCTTGTCCAATAACAACTTACTTATTTTCCAAATTATTTTTTTATAATATAATTATTTTCTGTATATTGATTTTAATTAAAAGATGGGACATATGGGCATCTGCAATTATTATTATTATATATATATATATATATATAATTTTTTTTTTTTTTGAATTTAATTTTTATTTATCGATTATTTTTTTGTTTGTTTTGTGAGTTATTTCCACTTGCATTTGCAGACTGCCAGAGTTGACTTTGTGTGGGCCTCTGTTATTGGTCTGTTTAATGGTGGACCTTTTTTTCTCACTATTTAATGTGGACGGAATATTTGGCCATTTTTGGATTGCCTCAATTCAATGCTTCCCTTCCCAAATATTTATATATAGGCTAATCACTTTCCCGTTGGAAAGAAAAATACCGATCAAATTAATAGGTACAATTTAAAAAAATTTCAAACCTAATCAGTCAACTAATTTAGCTAAACAAAACTGACCAAACAGTATAAAAAATAGTTCGGTCCGATCGATTTTGCAGTTTAAAAGTAAATTTATCTTAATTTAAATAATGCACTATAACATATATTAAAAAAAGAAATTAGGGTTTGATATGTTATAAGATTTTTGTTTTTGTTAAACATGCCGGTTTGGGCCACCAAACTTTAACCGGATCGGTTATGTCCAATTTCAAATTTTCGAACTGCCGTTTAAAAATCATAATTTAAACCAGCCAAATTTGACCGGTTTCGGACAAACCGCAAATACCCCTATTCGTATATCATTATTCAAATATACGGAGATGTGTTACACACACTCATATTTTATTATGGAGAATTAAGATAAAATTTTTGTATTAATTATTAAGTGGAAAGTCAAATTTCTTGTCTACATCGAAACGAAATTCAATCTGAGCTAAGCATAAATGCACTTTTTGCCGCGTAGTCAACTGGTTGCGGCAAAAGTCTATTGGTTTTGTTGTGTATAAAATTAAAATATTGTAGCTAAATTGACCATAATTCTTCAATTTAAAATCTTCTGTCTTCGTTGAGTGAAGGAATAATTCTTCAACAATTCTAGAAAAAGGACATGGTGATTAATAAAAAAATTGTGTATTCAAAGACTAATAATGAATATATTATATTTTAGTATAGATTTGCCGTGGTTTATTTCATAATGATAGAATATATAGAAATACAATTAACTTTGATTGTACGGCACAACGAAAGGGTTTTAATTTTTTAAAATTATAGGTACGTGCCAGAGAAAATTAAACATGAATTTTAAATATATTTTGTAAGGTCCCTTGAAACCTTGTTTGCTTTATTTTTTTATGTATATTTTTATTTGTAGATGTATTTTTATCGCGTATTGAATTCGTTTTCGAGTATCTCTTCTGAGTTCCTGAGCTACGATTTTTATTCTGAAAAGATTCAACATACAATCATGTCGTGTGAAAAAAAAAATAAAAATTAATAAATCGAGATTTTGAATGAGACGGCTCACCTTGCAATTTATGCTTTATCGTGTTTGACAGAAATAAATTTTAAAAAAAATATTCATGTTGTTGACTTGTCGACAACAATTTCGGCAGTTCACCAATTGAGCTCATGAAATTTCGTTTAAAATTTTAAATGAAATAAGATTTTAACTTAGTACTATACTAATATTATTCACCCTTTAACTAGATTGAATTCTCTATTAAAAAAACAATTAATAATATATACTCCCTCCGTTCCATATGAATTGTCCACTTTGCTTTTGACACAATAATCAATGCGAGTAGAGATAGAGGAAATTAGTACTCCCTCCGTCCCGTGCGAATTGTTACACTTCTTTTCGGCACGAGAATTAAGAGTTGTGAGTGTAGAATGAGTTAGTGGGATTAATATTTTATTGTTGAGTGTGAAAAAGTTACCTTTTTTAGAAATGTAACAATTCGGGTGGGACGCCCAATTTGGTAAGTGTAACAATTCGGGTGGGACGGAGAGAGTATTTTATTAGTGAGTGGGTATTATTTTTCCATTTTAAGTAAATGAATAATTAAATGGGACGGACAAAAAAGGAAAGATGAACAATTGAAATGGGACGGAGGGAGTATTATGTCCAGAAAATGTGTAAGTCCATTTTTCGGCCTACTAAGAGAAAACGATCGTAAATCAAGCAGAATGGCCCAGAGGATGAAAGCAGAATGTTTTGGGAAAAGGATCCCCTAATTAAAGGGATGAGATGGTTGGACGAGTTGCTTCAACGGAAAAAACATATCAATTCTTCAAGAGATACAACCCATAGCTAGAATCATAAATAATCGGTATTTATGGTTGTAAAAATACATTGAAGGTTTCATAGAAATTGATTCTTTCATTTATATCTTTACGTAGCATTTATTATCATGATTACTTGTTGATATGACTCATTTATATATATCAACAAATGAAAGATGGAAAGACAGATGGGTGCGAAGCGAAGTGAGCGGAGCAAATTTGTCCTAACAATCGCAGGTCAATCTCGTTCATAATATGCATGCATATACACTACAAAAAAATCTTAAAATTTACCAACATAATGAAATTTTAAATTTAACGACGTAATTGCGACGAAATTTTCCGTCGCAATTCTGTTGCTAATTCTTTATATATATTAAGGCATATAATACATGACAAGTACATTTGGTTCAACAATAACAAACCCAGCTTGCGCGTGGGAGGTCTCGAATTCGAAACCTTGCGGACGCAAACTACAAAATCACAAGGTAGGACCGGTCAAGAACCGGTTCAAAATAAAAATAAAAAATATATTTTTTTATAGGAAAAATTGCGACGAATTTTTCCATCACAAAATTTAGCGACGGGAAATTCCGTCGCAAAATTTTTGCGACGAATTAAATATTCCGCCGCCAATAAATTAGCGACTAGCATTTTAGAAATGGAAAAAATCCGTCGCAAACCTATTTAGCGACGGAATTCAACGTGTTTAGCGATAAAAAATTTCCGTCACAAATTCACAATTTTTTTTTTTGGTGATATAACCGATCTATACACATCTCCATTTTATTTGAGTATTCCTTCAAGTAAAAACCCAATAAAAATCTACATGAACAATTTACACACACTATATATATAATGTGGACCATCTTATAGTACATGTAAAATTGTGGCAAATAAATTAGACTGGATTAGGAAATAAGTTACTAGGTAGCTAGAATTATTGATCTAGAATCAAAATTTGGCACGTAATTGTTGATGTATTGATTGATAGGTATACAAATGTAGGAAATGAATATATACCCAATTGTCAAAAGAAAACAAAACACTGCATTCACATTCAAGATTAACAAATGCAATTTTCCTTGTCACGCAGTGCTATCAACTGCCTTATTTTATATATACAGACACATAATCAAGATACAATAATTAAAAATTGGAAACTCAATTCATTCGTTTTTAAAAAAAATTAGAAATAGCAAGCTCAATATTTGTCTAACTTAAATGGTATAAGGTTTGAAAATTGGGGTGAACGTGGGGTTCAAAATTATTGCACCAATCATATCGTCTGTTAGCTCAGATGTCATGTGTTACATTCCACAACATACCCCTTCACTTATTGATGAGAAATGTCAATTATAGCATGCAAAATAATCAATTAAAATGATTTATATATTTTATATACTCCCTCCGTCCCGATTATTTGGTCCAGTTTCATCTTGCAAGAATGTCAAACATCATTTATGAATGTATTAAATATTTGAACAAACTTCTTGAATTACCCTTATTGTATGTCATTTACAATATAATTTAAGGGTATCTTTGTAAACTCGTATAAAAAAAATTATCAAATTTAGATAGCGGACCATATATATGGAACATACAAAAAAGAAATATGAACCAAATAATCGGGACAAAGAGAGTATACAAAAATTGTATTGAAACCAATTATTAAAAGATTAGGCAACCTCGTCAAGAAATAAAGACCACTAAAAATATTGTCATGTATATATGTAGGGAAAATATCAAGAATTCCAACCTACCATTAATTAGTCCTAGCTAATAATCACCTTTTAATTAGAATCTTTGATTACTATAGTGATTTGGTCAAAAATTAATGGCTCACCAACTATGGTTTCTCCTATGAATTACTTTCAATGCTCCCTTTTGCGAAACTTGAGGTTGTAAGATAAAGTGTGTATAAACTGTCTAAAAGATTGACCAAATAGTGCAATTAATATAGATTATCATGACTTACAATAAATTATAACCTAATGTTGTTAATTCAATACGACTTATAATAATATATATAATATTATGTGGGATAATTTGCAGTTTGGATATGGGCCAACTATTTATGCCCTCAATCTAACTAAAATTAATCATTGAAAGCTCATTAGTTATTTTCAGTTAACATAACTGATTTTTCCTGCCCAACCCTATAATATAACATATGCATGATAATTTATTCAGAAATTATATACTTTTGAGATTTTTCATATTAATTAATCATGTTAATTAATTTCATATATGTATTTTATTTTTTAATCCTTTGAAGCCTCCCCTTTTTTAGCGGTGAATTTGATGGTAAATGTGGGATGAAGGTAAAATGTAGGCAGTTTCTGCGGGTGCGTGTGTATAAAACTACACAACTACCATTTACCTCTGTTTTTCAACTCTGTCTGCATATTTCCTACAACACATGCAAATGTAGGCAGAGTTATCCCCCCCCCAAAAAAAAAAAAAAAAAACAAAAAGTTCGTGTAATATATATATATATATATTGTATATATAGGTTATTTTGTAGATACGTATAGTTAGCCGAGATTGCCCACGTTCTGCCTTGATCTGTAACCTTGGGGACAGTGTCCCTGAGGGTTACCATGTAATTTCCTCTTCATCATTAGTGGATTTAACTTTTGTTACTCATCTTAAAAAATCTTGCATTGGGTGATTTTCACTACAGCCAGATTCAAGTTTCACACGTAGAAGCTGCATGCATGCATGGCTTTTGGTGTGTGTGTTTTTCTGCTTCTGGATTTTCACTCCAAATTTCTGTGTGAAAAAAAAAAAAAGATGTACATTAACTAAAACTGTTCATCAGCATAAACATATACCTCTCTCAATTCACTCAGCGTTTGAACTTTGAATTCTTGTGATTAGTGTCGGGAAAAATAGTTAGAACACCGGAGCAAGGCAGGAAATGATGAATGTTTCCATCAATGTGCCGTCTGACGGCGGCTCTAAGTGCTACGACGACGACGGCCGTCTCAAAAGAACTGGTACATGGCTCGATCCGATCAAATTCATGATTGAATTGTATTAGTAATCTTTATTTAATTACAGGGACCATGTGGACTGCGAGTGCTCATATTATTACAGCCGTAATTGGCTCGGGAGTTCTTTCGTTGGCTTGGGCTGTTGCTCAGCTCGGTTGGGTTGCTGGTCCGACCGCCATGCTCTTGTTCGCTTACGTCACGTATTACACCTCCATCCTTCTCTCCTCGTGCTATCGAAACGGTGATCCCGACACCGGCAACCGGAATTACACCTACATGGATGCCGTCAGAGCCAACATGGGTAAATTATTCACTCTTGTTTGAAATATTTGTTGAGTTTTTAAGTTGTAATAACTGAGATCATGTGTTTGTGTCGAGGGTTTCAGGTGGTTTCCAAGTGAAAGTGTGCGGGGCGATTCAGTACTTGAATCTTTTTGGGACTGCAATCAGTTACACCATAGCTGCATCTGTAAGCATGATGTGAGTTTGTGAATCTTGAATATATATGCTTTTCTGGTAAGGGGTGCGTTCAAGTAAGAACTCGTCTACAGAAATGAACTATAAACTTCGTTACTCTATATATCATTACAACGTGTAAGATACTTAATCATAGTACTTATTATAATAATTCATTATAATGAAGTATCATACATGCATAATGTAATGAAGTATCGTATACATTATAAAAGAAAAAGCTTATAGTTCATACATAAAGATGACTTCATATTTGAATACAACTCTTTCTCTGTAATATTATGGCATAAGAAATGTGGAATTGAATGAAAGTGCAGGGCGATTGAGAGGTCTAACTGCCTCCACACCAACGGCCATGGCAGCTCCTGCGAAGTGTCGAGCAATGGCTACATGATTGCATTTGGGGTTTTCCAAATACTTTTCTCCCAAATCCCGGATTTTGATCAGGTTTCTTGGCTCTCCATTGTCGCTGCGGTTATGTCCTTCAGTTATTCCTTCATTGGTCTAGGGTTTGGCATTGAACAAGTTGCAGGTATTGTATATTGTATATGCAATCCCTTTCTCTTCTCATCAAGGTTGTAAAAATCGTTAGTCGCTACTCGGATGTTCGGGTGGAGCCTAACACTTAGGCAGTTTAATGCTATTTAGGCGTTTTCTAGGCAAAAATTAATCACTAAACTAATTTTTCATATTTAATATTTATAATAATATTTATCAATGGATAAAAATTAAAATTATATAAATTTTAATTTTTTTTAAAAAAATACAAAATATCGACACCTGAATCGATTATACGACACATAGTCTGCTTAGTCAGCCACCTAAATCAACAAATACATAGTGTCTAGATGTTTATTATTCCCCAAACCGATTAGACATGAAGATATGAGGGTATTCGGTTCGACTAAGAACCACCTAACGCCTAAACGGGGATTTTTACAACAATTTTTTAATTCACTCATTCTAACAAAAAAAACTTTTTCCAATCATGGGTCATCGCAGAATCTGGAGAAATCAAGGGAAGTCTCACTGGAATAAGCGTAGGAGCAGTTGTGGGATCACAAACTATCACAGAAACAACCAAGATATGGAGAAGTTTCCAAGCTCTAGGAGCCATAGCCTTTGCTTATTCTTACTCCATGATCTTAATAGAAATCCAGGTACTACATATGTTTCATTAGCTAGTCTCATATCACATACATACCGATGTTTCTCTTTCAATACCAGGACACGATCAAATCCCCGCCATCCGAATACAAGACAATGAACAAGGCAACACTCATAAGCGTAGCAGTGACAACAGTTTTCTACATGCTGTGCGGCTGCTTCGGCTACGCAGCATTCGGAGACTCCTCCCCGAGCAACCTCATATCCGGGTTCGGGCTCTACGGCCCTCACTGGCTTCTCGACATAGCCAATGCAGCCATTGTCTTCCACCTCGTCGGAGCATACCAAGTCTACTGCCAACCCCTCTTCGCCTTCGTCGAAAAAACTGCACTCGATTGGTTCCCGGGCAGCAAGTTCATCACCAAGGAGTTCACACTCCTCAGCCTCAGGCTCACTCTCTTTAGGCTTGTTTGGAGAAGTATGTTTGTGATCGTCACCACCTTCATTTCCATGGTGCTGCCTTTCTTCAGCGACGTCGTCGGCATTCTCGGGGCGCTCGGGTTTTGGCCTCTCACGGTTTACTTCCCGGTGGAGATGTACATTGTGCAGAAGAAGATCCCTAAATGGAGTGGAAAATGGATATCCCTGCAGATCCTGAGCGTTGTTTGTCTCGTCGTAACCGTGGCCGCCGCTGCCGGGTCTATTGCCGGAGTTGTCTCTGATCTCAACTCCTATAAGCCTTTCCATGCTTCCTACCGATGAGCAATTCAATTTTTTCAATGCATTTTTTGAGAGAGAGAAAAAAAAAATGTTGATACATTTTAGTTCTAGTTCGTGTACGTTCATAATCATAGCATACCTAAAAGGGCTTGTATTGTATAGCTTGCCTCTGCAAATTATGAATTACAACAAAATTCGTTTATTCCTATGTTTCACTTTCATAAATAGGTAAGTGATTCAATCACCATACATCATGATATATCACATGTAGGGATGAGCGATAAACGGAAAAATTGAAAACCGAATCGACCGAGAAATTTTAGTTATTTCGGTTTTCGATTCAGTTCGCTAAATTTTTTCAATATTTTTGTTTTCACTTCAATTATTTTTTTCTAGACCAAAATAACTTAATTTATATATATAATATTAATAAATATATTTATATTAATGTATAATTTCTATTTTTAATTTTATTAATAATTTAAATTTTTAGTAAAATTCGTTTTATACCAAAATAATCGGAAAAACAACCAAAAATAAATAAATATTTCGGTCAATTATTTCAATAATTTGATTCGATTACCTCCAATATAGTATTTGATTATTTTACAGACTAAAATCGAACCGATTTATTGAATATTTACCCATTTACCTATGAATATAATAATATCAAAGATATTTATGAAGGGAAAAAAAATCATGATATGACGTGGAAAATGACATTGCTGACAAGAACAGACAAACTTACATCTGCCATGTGTAACAATTCCAGAATCTACCTCATCCTCGTATGTTATCCATAAATTCTACTCTCCACCTCATCCATCTCCACTCCACTCTCAAACATTACTGAATTTTGTGAATTTTCCCTATAATCCGATGAAATTCTCGATTCAGAACTCTACTTTGGCTCTCTTCCTCGTCAATTTTGTTATTCTGATACTACCATCACTTCCTCTTCTGCAAGCGGTCGACGGCGGCGGCGCCTCCATAACATTCACCACTTTAGGGAGATCAAGCTACGCTTTCGATATCTACGCTCTCCCCGCATTCGGACCACCGGAAGAGACTCGCCTCACCGATGGCCGTTCCGTCAATTTCAACGGCCATTTCCCGTCGACTGCATCGCTTTCCGCGCTCCTGACCCGACCGGAAGGATCCGACCCGAAAACTCATCTCATCTACGTCACCGAGCGTGACGGGTCATCGAAAATCTATCTCGATGTGATATATGACGCCCCTTCTCGCGGGGGATCAAGATCTATTCTTGAGGTTCCGGTTCAATCAGAGCGGTCTCAGGTTGTTTTGGTGGGAGATGAGCAGAGCAACGGCCAGGTTTCGATGAAGGATAAGCCGACTTTAGTGGGTCAGAATTTGGTTTACATCTCCACTCACGAAGACCCCGGCAAGCCGCGGGCGAGTTGGACTGCGGTTTACTCGACTGAGCTGACTTCCGGGTCGACTCAGAGGCTGACTCCGAAAGGGATTGCGGATTTCAGCCCCGCCGTGTCGCCGTCGGGGGTGTGGACGGCGGTGGCGTCGTACGGGGAAAAGGGTTGGAGCGGGGACGTCGAGGAACTCGGTACTGATATTTATGTGTTTCTGACTCGTGACGGTTCGAGCCGGGTCAAACTCATTGAGCACGGAGGGTGGCCGAGTTGGGCTGACGATTCCACCCTTTACTTCCACCGGCGATGTGAAGACGGTTGGTGGAGTATCTTCAAGGCGTCTCTCAACATTAAAGATACAAAAATTGATGTCGAATCGGTGGTGACTCAACGAGTCACCCCACCGGGTCTGCACGCGTTCACTCCCGCAGCTTCTACTGCCAACAAGAGCTTCATCGCAGTAGCTACGAGAAGGGCCGACTCTGAATATCGCCACATAGAGCTATACGACGTCGTTTCCAACAAGTTTCTCGATCTGACCCGACCCGTTTCACCAAACGCCCATCACCTCAACCCGTTTATATCCCCGGACTCCAGCTTGATCGGGTACCACAAATGTCGTGGATCAACCAACGACGGCAACGGCAACGATTTGATTCTCGAAAACGTCCGAAGCCCGTTACCAAGCGTTTCCCTATTCCGAATCGACGGTTCCTTCCCGTCGTATTCGCCGGACGGCGAGCGGGTCGCCTACGTACAATTCCCGGGCGTGTACGTGATGAACAGCGACGGGTCGGGTATCCGGGAAGTATCCAAATTAACCGCCTTCGCAACTGCGTGGGATTGGAAACGGAAAGGAGTGATCTACACCAGCGCTGGACCGGATTTCGCAAGTGAGAGCACAAACGTCGACATCGTATCAATCAACGTGGATGATGAAGATCTGACTCACAAAACCCTCACCACCGGCGGCGCAAACAACGCATTCCCATCGCCCTCGCCCGACGGGAAATGGGTCGTCTTCAGATCGGGTCGAAGCGGCCACAAAAATCTATACATAATGGACGCCGTGAACGGAGAAGCGGCCGGTCTTTACCGGTTAACGGAGGGTCCATGGTCCGACACAATGTGCAACTGGTCGCCCGACGGCGAATGGATCGCCTTCGCCTCGGATCGGGAAAACCCGGGTGCGGGCAGCTTCGAGTTGTTCAAGATCCATCCAAACGGTACGGGGCTCCGGAAGGTGATCCAGAGCGGGTCGGGCGGGCGAACCAACCACCCGTGGTTCAGCCCGGATGGGAAATACATTGTGTTCACTACGGATTATGCAGGAGTCTCGGCTGAACCCATTTCGAACCCGCACCATTACCAGCCCTACGGCGACATCTTCGTGATGAAGTCGGACGGGTCGGGGCTCCGGAGGCTTACCCATAACTCGTACGAGGATGGGACCCCTACTTGGAGCCCCAAATATATTAGCCCTGCAAATGTTGAGTGGCCTTATGGAGGATCCAAGTGTTTGTTTGAGGATTGTCACTGGCTCAACATTAGCCCTTCTAACAATGCATCTAAGACTAGCAATAAGTGTTGAATATGGTTATGTAAATTAGAAATGCAATAAACTATGCTTATTTGCTCTTTTTCGTTTTCAAATTCATGACCTCTTGATCATTGAGTATCGAGTAAGAGACTTGTTTGCTCTTTGCTAGTATTAGTACTCCCTCCATTCTAGTAGAAACAATGCTCTTCTTTTCGGCATAGGAATTAAAGAATGTGAAAAAAGCGTCATTTTTAAAAATGAGCTAATTTGATTGGAATGTCCGATTTGGTAAGCTGGTTAATTTTACCAGGACAGAGGGAGTACTAGAAGAATGAGAAAACCGAGACATGATCAGAACTATACATGAACTGGGGATGATGTTAGGCTAAAATCTGAGTAATACAACACTTACTGAGCCTGTAAAACCATAGAAAGATTGACTCTGGGGTTGTAGCGGCTCCTCTTCCATCCTGACCCGAGTTTTAGAATGAGTAAAGATCGATCTCATGAGAGAGAGCATGTTTTCCGTTTCATGGCGCAGCTACCACCGGTGCACGAAGAGCAGGAAGCTAATCCAGTTGCATTGCTTGTGAGACTAGCTGCTGCTATCATTCTGGAAATATTCTGTAGGTATGGATGGAGGGCAGTACTTCTTTGCAACAAATTTATACTGTTTCACAAACCAACTCTAGTTAATTTGAATCATTCATCCATTTACAAAATGTATGCAATGATCAAGAAACCTTGCTCACCTTATGCTGACTGTACTTCTCCCTTACTGCAGGAAGATTAGATTTATTACAGTTGCTGCAGAAGCCGTGTAATGCCACCACGCATTCGCGCAACTCGAAAGGCTGGTATAGGGTGTAATGCCGCAAGGTAGA
>JAPKLW010001128.1:8375-22078 GCA_026898455.1 Plectranthus barbatus
TGCGGCATTACGAAGTTGTATACCTGATCCACGAGGATCACAAGGACGAGGTTGAGAATGTCAACACCAAAGTTCGAGGTATCTTTGCTCCCATCATTCCCATATATTGTTGTGTTGATCAAATTCTGAAGATTTCTTCTTGCAATCCTATTGCTGTAGAATTCTTGGAGGAGAAGAAGGGCAAGGTTTGGAGATTCAGTGACTGGGGTATGCGCAGGCTCGCATACAAGATCAAGAAGGCCAAGAACGCCCACTACATCCTCATGAACTTCGAGCTGGAAGCTCAGTGGATCAACGATTTCAAAAGCTTGCTCGACAGAGACGAGAGGGTCATCCGACATCTTGTGATGAAACGAGACCAGGCTGAGACAGAGGATTGCCCTCCACCTCCCGAGTTCCAAACACTACGCTCTGACATGGCTGATGACGACGAAGATGATGATGTAGATGACGAGGATGAGGATGAAGATTGGGGAGATGATGGTGAGGGTGAGGATGATGAAGGAATTATATATGTGGATGATGAGGAAGAAAATAGTAGTAGTGATGTAAGAAACCTTCGAAAGCCCGAGAAAGTAGGACGATAGGTGATTGTATTAGTAGAAACTTGAATGCATGTTTTGATTTTGGCTTGTATAAGCAGCTTTTTTTTGTCTATCTCAGATGCTATATGTTGTAGTAAAGCTTCACTGGGCAAGTCTTGATGTGTTTGTGTTTGTTTGTTTGAGAGAGAGAGTGAGAGAGAGGGGCTTATGTTAAACATAGGGTGTTCATGGTTTGGTCGAAACCGGTCATACCGTATTAATCTGGCCGGTTTGAAATTTAATTTTCAAAGTGTTGATTTGAAAATTTTGAAACTGATTAAAATTGGTTTGGTTGCGGTTTGGCTGCCGTATCGAATGTATTGGCCGGACCGGCTACATATATATATTATAATTCATTATAGTTTAGTTGGTAAGTTTCTATCTTTTCATATAATTGACTCATGTTCAAATTTCTTGACTAACATAGTAAAAGTTTTTAATCGAAAATCAACTAATAAATATTGCGAATTAATATTAAACTTAATATACTATAATACATTGTTGAAAGTGAAACATATTTCATTAACCAGCCGAACCCAATCATTTTTTATATGATTTGACCGGTTTGGTTTAGATAAATTATTTGATCGGTTTGGTTTGGAAAAATTTCAAACTGAAAATATTGATTTGACCAAAATTTTAGTTCAAAACCAGCCAAACCGGACCGCGAATACCTCTAATTTAACATTGTACATTACTAGCCAACTGCAATAATGCAATATGTTGCAGTAAAGCTTCACCGGGCAAGTCTTGATATGTTTGAGAGAGAGAGGGGCATATGTTTAACATTATACATTACTAGCCAATACAGCATCCATATGTTTAGATGTTTCCACAACTCCAATCTTGCTAAACAGGCTTCTAACCAAGAAACTCCAAAGTGAAAAATTTGGGAGAATTCCATCACTTATCATTCTATCAATATAAACACTGGCTGCCTCCAAACTAATCTGCTCACTCACCCCACATACAAGACTAGTATAACCAACTACATCAGGATGCAACCCCATCTTGCTCATCCTCTCCAAAATCCGAGCCGCGGAGCCGACCATACCCTGCTTGCAGTAGCCATGGATGACCATGTTCAACGTGAAACCATCCGGTTTAACTCCCCGGATCACCATTCTCCCGACGAGCTTCCATGCCGCCTCAACCTCTCCACACGCGCACAGACCGCGTATAATAGTGTTGTACGTGACCAAGTTGAACTCCACGCCCCGTTGTTCCATTGCAGAGATGAACTCGAAAGCATGTTCCCTGCTGCTAGCTCGGAACAGACAGTCCAAGATCTCGTTGTACGTGGTGACATTAGGCGCGCAGTTGCGCGTCTCCATCTCATCGAACAGCTGCACGGCCCAATCGACTCTTCCTTTAGCACACAGACCTTTGATGAAGACATTGAATGTAACTGTGTTGGGGGAGCACTTCTCTCTCATCATGGTTTCAAGAAGCTCGTAAGCTTGCTCGAACATGGAGCTTTTACAGAGCACGTCTATCATGCTCGTGTATGCTACGACATTGGGACGACAGTTTAGAGATATCATCTTGTTCCAAACCTCAGAAGCACCATCCAAATCCATGGATCTTGCACAACCATTGATTAAGGTTGCATAGGTTGTAATATTCGGACAGCAACCATTAGCCTCCATTTTCTCAAAGAGAGAGAAAGCATCTCTCATATTCCCAGCCAAGCAAAAGCCATGAATGAGTGTGTTGAATGTAACTTCATTTGGTGAAATCCCATCACTCAACATCTGGTTCAAAATATCAAGAGCTTCAAGAAACCTACTCCTCAAGGACAGCCCCTTCATCAAGGAGGTAAACGTTTGAGTGTTCGGGTCACACCCTCGAACAAACATCTTGCCCAAAACAGCAAGAGCTAGCGCGAATTCACCTGCATCAGATAGCCAGTTCAAAACAACAGTATATGTAACGACATTAGGACTAACTCCCCTGTCCCTCATCTCATCAAGAAACTCCAACGCCTCCTTGATCTTCCCTTCCCGACAATATCCACTAATCAACGCGTTATAAGCAGGCACACATGGAGCCAATCTCAAAACCAAATCTCTTGCCTCCTTCACCTCACCATTCCTACACAAAAACGACACAACAGTAGTATTGCTCACATCATCTGGCTCACAACCCTTATTCATCATCTCCTCAAGCAACCTAAGAGCACCACTAAAACTATTGTTCTTGCAGAGCACCTTCAACAGGATATTATATGTATACACATTAGGCTCCAATCCATCTCTCTTCATATTACCATACAGCGGAGTAATCATTCGAAACCTATTCTCGTGGAGCAATGCATCCAACAGATGATTATAAATCCTAACAGTTGGAACACAACCAAATTCTTGGATCCTATAAAATGTTTTCAAGGCTTGCTCAGCAGCACCAACTCTACTGTAAGACTTGATCACACCTATGAACAGATCTTCTGAACAAGATATACCTTCCACTTTCATTTGCTGCAGAATATACTGCACTGCATCCATTTCACCTTGAAACCCCAGTTTCTCAATCATCATTCTATAAGTTGAAGGGGTGTGCTTGAAACAGTTGGAATTAGAAATGCTTTTGAAATAATCCAATGCTAGCATAATATCCTTTTCATTATTCAATCTTTTCAAAACTTCAGATTCCTCAATAAAAATTGGAGCTTTATCATTAGTATTGCTTTGTGCTTGAAAATCAAAACTTGGGTTAGAGCTGAGAACAAAAGGAATTGAGGGTTTGTGCAATTTTAGCATTAGAGAACGGCCCTCTTTCAAATACATTATTGAGGAATTAAATGTAAACTGAAAGCAAACGAGCAAGCAGAGAAGAGAAGAAATCAACAAAATCTCAAACGCAACTTACATATTTTCCCCTGCTGAAAGAAGCGAACTCAAAATAGAAAAAACATTAAGAAGAAAGAAAATTTGAAGTATAAGCGCAAATTCTTGAAAAAAAATTGAATCTTTCAGCCGTGGAAACGTTAATTCGTGAAGAAAATTAGATCCCTTCTCACTTTCGCTGGTGAGGGTTCGGGCTATGAACCCCAATTAACAGCCCACTTCATTTTTAGTTGCAAAAACAATTTGTTTTAATCATTTTCAGAATTTTAATTATTGATCGATTCCTGCTATAAAAATAAAAAAATATTGATTAATATCTTTATTGAATTAGTCAGTTAATATAAAAATTGATCGAGTATTTTTTTAAGATGCGAATCCATCGATTAGGTCAGTCTCACAAAATAAAATTTATGATAAAGTTTCACATAAATTTTACTATAATATTGATTGCTAGAATATGATTTTATCTCTTGGTAATTAAAAAAAAGCAGGGAGTGGATTAATTTGAGGATTCTGGCTAAAGAAAATAATTTATCTTATTCTAAGAAATAAAGGATATAATGTGCACGATTAATGGGCTCGAAAAAACAAAAGGTCAACGGTTTTGGGCTTTGAGCCCAAACGAAACTGGGCTAGCCCAAACTGCCATGATAGCTTTCTTTTTTAGTCGCGGAGTTCAGTTTTTTTCTCGGAAGCAAGAAAAACACTCGATCGATCTCTCCATCTCATCCGGCTTCAATTCCTTGATTAATCCGAGGTGATGATTTACGTGTACATCTCTGTTCATAATTTTGATTTTATTATCGAAGGCTATTTCGTGGTGTTCTAAGCTGCTCCTGCTTACTCAGATCTGCTGAGATCCTTATTTTTCTTCTGTTTCGTGTGAATTAGGTTGAAATTACTTGCTCTTAGCTTCGTGTAGTTTGACAATTCAATTGAAAGTTTAGGTTTTTTTTTTTGTTTTTTGTTTTTTTTTTAAGAGTGGTTTCATCGCGAATTAGTGTGATTGCTTTCAAAAAATTATAGTTTTGAGTAAACCAAATCGAAGTAATTATTGCTTTCTTAATTGTAAATTTATTGAATATTAATCTCTGGCGATGATATTTCTTGTTTCTTTTTCATTCGGTTGAGTTTATCCTAAGATTTAGTTGCAATAGTTGCTCAGAAATCTTTTAATTCGTAATCTCAGGAGGGTTTTGAGAAATTGGTAGGAGAGAGAGGGAGCCATGGCAGTCCATGATGATTCAAATGCGCAGCAAAAGAAATCCAGCGATGCATTAGATGAGATACCTACTTTCAATGTCGACAATAAGCAAAACAACACAAGAATTATTAATTACAGGTCTGCTCATTACCTTGTTGTGCAGTTCTGTTTTCATGAAACAGAATTCAATGTTTTGAATCTTGATTTCAAACATGTTGATCACCTTTATATTCTGTTTAAAATTACTCTCAGCCATTTTCTTCGTCCTCTTTTGTTTCAGCCGCACCTTTATGTCCATCATAGGTGGAGTGATTGCAGGGATCTTGGGGATCAATGGCTTGATGGGTTTTGTTTTCTATTTCATTATCATGGCAATAACTTCTGCCGGACTGGCTGGGAAGACGGGTTTCTCTGTTCATAATTACTTTGATAGCTGGAACCAGATCGCCTTTGATGGCATTCTAGGCGGACTTTTGGTAAGCTTTAACATACACTTGCTATCAGCTGAATGTCTTACTCGTAGACGTGTAGTTGCTGTTTTTAAGGGCAAAGTAGTTTATGTTGCACTGCCTATTGTTCTGGCTTTACTGTGATTGATCTGGAAGTCACAGACGTGGATGGAATAGACTCGGAACATTATCTCTTCTACACTTGTAGTGATCAGTGATTGGTTGTTTAAGAGGAAACCACAGTCTATGTCGACAAGTTTGATATATGCCACAAAAATGTGCACATTGTCTGTCGTTGAATTGAGTTTTCATATATTGCTTCTATGCATGAGAATTGGCCTAACTACGGTTATCTTGCGTTGTTGCAGTCGTTCGTGCTATTCTGGACGTATCCTTCTTGTCTATGTCTTTTGGGTTTGTGCTTTTTACTTCTGCTGCTGCTTTATAACTATAAGATTATTACAATTTATATTACACAACAATTGTTTTTCCTTGCTTGCATCCACCTTTGTATGCTTCAAGAACATGAAACACATCAACTAGTAAATAATGAAGTTCAATATATCATTACAAAATAATTCATGTTCCATCACTTCTTGATCAGTTAACAGTTTAAATCTCTGTCACCCACACACATATTTATTTATGCTGATAAATTCATCTTTACTGTTGTGTTTCTTGACACCAAGAAAGATTTGCCTATGATATTGTCCATATATTCTGAAGAATCTTCGTGGGGCATTTTCTTGGAGGCAGCCTGTAATGGTATGGAGTAAGCAAATACCACCCACCTCTAATTTAGACTGCTCTTGTGTAACACATTAAGCTGTTTCATCTCTATTCTGGATTTTCCAATGTAAGATTTTGGATTGCATAATTAGTTATTCAACCGACAATTTTTTTTTCCCTCAAAACCCTAATCTGTCATTGGTTCTTCCTGAATTGCCTTTTTTTTTTTTTTTTAACAAATGATGCTTGATAGTATTTTTTTTATATTCTGGTTCTTCACCTGTATTCAAGAATAGGTTGTATAATTTCGAATCAAGAGAGGCCAAATAGCTTTTAAGCCACTCTCAGTGTTATATTGGGATAAAACAACAACAAAAAAATGACTCCAAAACAACTGTAAATTGCACAAGAAAGTCTATATTATACCGTTCATGAGTTCCATCTTCTTAAATTTTCTAAAATAGCATTTAATCTAATAGGCCTCTATTAAATAAGTAGTGTACAACAGAATGTCATCATCAATAACGATGAAGCTTGATCCACAAAACAGAGGAATGCAACTGCACTCCCCAGGGTAGAAAGAATTGATATTTTTTTACAAGTGGAAAGGGCTGTATAATAGTAGATAAATATGGCCACAACAGCCTAACCTTTCTATACATACTAACGAGCCTCTCCCATATACCGCCTTTGCACGAAATTGTCACTCCCGTTTTCTCTATCTCACACCTGCATATTTTTCATACGACATTCATCACACATACCAATCGTCACGATGTATTATTGAATCTTCTATGGGTGGAAGACTTACTAATATCATTTGAGGAACCTTAATTAATATATAAGCCAACATGTATAGAATGCCGGCGATCACCATTGCTGCAGCAAAATTGTGTCCGAGACGCTTGTTGTCCTTGGATGGTATGAATGTTGATTTCAAAGTATTTGTGAGTTCAAAAAGCCTGTGAGAAACCTGCAGGATTCGGGATTTTGAAATCAAAAGGGAAATCAGCACCATCCTTGTCCATTTAGTTTAAACAATGGAGCAGAGGAGATTATACCGCAACGTATATCGCAGTAGTGAGCATGAAATTTAACAGTGGGTAATTAGGGATCAAAGAAAGTAACAGCTTCGGCTGACCATCTGGCACGCTGGACCTGCACATTCAATTAGCTGGAGTTTAAACACATCTTCTCCATAAGGTGACAATAGCTTGAAGATGTGTTCAGAAGTTTAAACATTAACAGCATATTAATTTCATTAAAAAAGAAAAAAAGAACACAGCTGGTACATTGCATGCGCACCACCGGATGAAGATGATAGATGATAGAGAAACTAATTTGCATACCTCAACCAGATATGAAACTGTGAGATATAAGTCTCCAAAGTGATCTTGCCAAGCCATCTGTTCATTCAAGAAAAACAAATCTGCTGGAATGATCCCAAATGAAAAAGTTTGTCCCTTAAATAAAATATCTATGGATACTTACGCAAAAAGTGTCAATGAGTAGGAGCGGAAACTCTGAGTCACGTTGCGTAGGCATATGTATACACTGGTGAGCAGAAAAACCAGATCAATATAAATTCCCTAGAGTATTTGCTACATATCTACCGTAGACAATGAATAGACTGGAAAATGAGCATACGTTATGGGAATCCATGATGTATAAGGATGGTACTTGTTGTATGTAATCTTTGGGAGTTTGTATATGAATTCCACCCAAAGATATCCAATCTGAAAATAGAAAACCACTATGTTGGATTTCAACTTGGGAAGTATTAAGAATTATAGCTGAGATATTGAGGCATACTGTCAAGGATATGGTCACAATAATTGTTTTGATAAATATCCTACGCTTTGTTTCAGCTTCCTCCAATTTTTCCATCAGTCTCTCGACCTGAAAACCATTACTAAGGGTTTATGATTTGAAGTAGCAGAGATCCACATGAATAAAAACTTCCAAACTGACAGAAAAGACAACCTGATTGATCTGTAATGCAAGTGGACATAAACAAGCTCAGAACTTACTGTTGGGTGGTAATATGCATATATCATTCCAATTATCCAAATGTAGCGATCAAGGCCTGATCGGAAATGCCATTCATGCAAAAGAGGAAGTTTGACTTTTGCGGCTGGGTCACTGTATCCTGAAAGAGAAGTCAAGTATTGAGATAGAAGATAATGCAAGCTTATAATCTTATGACGTAAGTGACAGAAACAGAATTTAACCTAGCAGGAAAGTGAAGGGGCTCCATAATAGATCAAATACTCCGGGTACTTCCCATATGAAAATGACTGCTAAGAAGCAAGCTAGTATCTTTAGAGTCATAACAGTTCCACGCTCGTTATACTTGTTGAATATTCCAAGCGCTCCATACACCATCAGAGTGAAAAGAGTGTGCATTGGGCATATGTAGTATAACACATAACTGTTATCAAGCACAATGCAGCAGAACAACACCAAGAAATTAAGCCGCCACATCATCTGCAGATCAGATTTGATCCTTTAGGAATAGGAATAGAGAGACAACACAGGATAACTAAAAAAATCAGAAATGAGTCCCAACCTGAATAAACCTAGCAAGGCTAAAATCCTTGCGGATGTAATAATATGAGAAGTTCCCAAATCCAGTCATCCACACATATGCAGCAATAAAGACTCTTATGGCATTGTAGATTTCTGTTGCAGCGAAGTAGTGATACATAAGAAATAAAACCTGCACAAACAGGGAAAGATAACTAAGACTGTTTCTTTCAGCTTAATTATATTACAAAAGTAGAGGACCGTGCAGAATGTCACTAAAGAAGAGCTCATTACATCCAGATAATTTTTTGGACCACAGGAAAGTTAACAAAAATGCTTCCCACCATATGGCTCAAGACAAAAGTACAATGACATGAGAAAATGTTATTTGTCACATTTTTCAAAGGTTTTGAGGGAACACACATTTTTATTAGCAAATAAGTAAGATTCAATTTCATTCATCAGTATTTAAGTTAGTCTATGGTTCTACCAGCTGAAATGCTTACAGTCATCTAAATACAACTCCAATTATAAAATTATTCAAAAACCGAGCTTACAAATTTAGAGCATAGTACTGAACAAGGAGGATAACCCTACACAAGATGTAATCAATTCGAGAAGGATACCAAAATCATTACAAATGACTCTTAGCTCAACCATGAGAACCACTCACTAATCAGAAATGTTAAGAAGTTATCAATCAAAAAATATCTGATCAGCAGATACAGGAGATTAAGAATCCCTTTTTTTTTTTTGGGAATAGGGGACGGGAGAAGGGAGGATCGATCTTGGGACCTCTGATTCAATATATGAAATCTCCACCAGTGTGATGTCTCCGAAGAGAAGTGATCAAGAACTAATTTAAGGTGAAACAAGTTCAATACATGAAATCTCCATAATTGGGATGTCTCAGAAGAGAAGTGATCAAGAATTAATAATTAGTTTAAGGAGAAACAAATTCAAAAGAGATAAAAGGCAGCTGGATAAGATTCTGCTCCATCCCCAAGAGAATTTTATCTACAAATAATTGTAAGAAGGAAAGGGTTCAAAAGAAGAATTCTAAAGAAAAATAGAGAAAGTAAAAAACAAAAAACATGTTAAAGGTAGGTATAAAGGATTATGAACAATCACTTTAGAAATATCCATAGAAATTCTAAAAACTAAAATAAATTGTCGAACAACAAGAACAATGATTGAAACAAAACCTATTTGTTAAAAAGTTACCTGCATCCAACCTTTCCATTCCTCAGTTTGATGCCTGTTCAAATACATTATTGACTTCCCAGAAAACGGTGATTTGTCAGTATGTATCTTGAAGGAAGTAACTGCCGATACAATGATGAGAAGAAAGTACAGGAACAAGAAAAGATCCCGGTTATAACTCTGCCATCAGAAATGGAAAATTCATGAGATAATCTTAATAGCCAATTTCTTCTCTGCAGGAGCAGATGCCACATTGTGGTTCTTGTGAGCAGTGTTCTGTGGAATACGAGCTGCAAGCATCAGTGCGTGCACCTAAAATAGTTTGGAAGCAGTAATCCATCACTTAAATGATATTATTGACCTTATACAGCGTCTACCTGAACACTTGCGAATATTTGTTTACCAAAGTTGACCACAGGAAATCAGATTGTGAGTTATAAACTGCTAAATTGTAACATTAAGACTGAGAGTGGGTGACTAAGTATGCTGACAAGAAACTGAAGTCCCCTGCATAATATTTGAGGCATAATCTTAATGAATTATCAATTATAATAACATAAATTAACTTGGTAATATGGCAAGCACTTTCTTCTTTCTTCAAGTTCCCACTTATAATATCCCTTATGGACCTATGGTTACATGTGCAAAGGTGGGAATGGAACTTTTTGATCGCTAAAGCACAATTTTATTCTTTACGTAAAAGATATCTGAGCTTCAAGTTAATTTACATGATACAAGCCAAACCTATTACCCACTGCTAGGTTCTCACTTTAATAACTGTACATTACATACATAAAACCACTTGGCACCAAAGAAGAAACCCAATGAAACCTTTTTTGATCCACCAAGAAGATTTGTTCGGTCACATATGTAATAGTATATCAAAAGGGCACCGAACTCTGATCTGTGAAAAAAAAAAAAAAAAAAAAGCCAAAAGCATAAGAATAAGAATAAACAAAAGAAATTAAAAGCTCTAGTTCTAAATGTATTCAACTAAGAACATGAAAACTGTATACATACATGGCTCTCAAAGTCAATCGATTCTCCAGTAAGAATGATTCATCCAATGTAAGAAACCTGATAATATAGTGAAGACAAGCATGTTAGCCGACATTCAAATCAATGAAAGATCAGGATCATTTCTCGCAAACCTGATGACATGGGATGTCACGGATGGATTCCGCACCTTAGGAGAGGCTGGCTGAAGGCCACCTCCTTCCAGAAGAACAGCTCTATCATCTTCTTTAACTGCTCCACTCAACTCAACCAAACTGACATCAGAATTTCTGACTCTGAAATGCAATGCAGGAAATTTAGCTGGGGAAATTCAGTATCGGACAACATATTGGGGAGTTGCAAAACCATTTAAGACATCAAAACAAAGAAAGGCATGCCTGGTCATGGAAGCACGAAACTCAACTATTTCAAGGACATTAAGGCTTCTTACTTTGATCAATGTCATTCAATAATAATCAGTTAACAGTAGGATGACGTAATTCACACATTTCATTACTGAAGTCCATGATCACAAGAGCAGAAAAGAATCCTAGTTGTTAATGCATTCCGTAAAGTCATCTCCTTCATCTTGCAGCAACGCTAACATAAACCACCAAATTACTAGACACGGCCATAATACTACTTTCACATTAAGTCGCACTCCTCCATTACTATTACATGAGAGAGAGAGAGTGATGCAACTCGACAAAATGCTTCAACTTACATCTTGTTATTGGACGAGTTTTTCCTGAACTCCAAATACTCCGAATACAACCAAGCAGCAAATATTGGTACAATTCCAAGGAAAAACGACACCTGCACTCACAAGATCATCAAGCTTAATTTGCAAAACTGAACTAATGCAAGCATTCAAGATCGATCGACAGAGAAATTAAATGAAAACACACAATCCAAATAAAAACTCCATCGCACACACATCTCCACCAAAGCTTTAAAAAAAAATGCAAAAACGCATCAATTACTCCTCAAATGCCACAGTTCTACTACATCACCAACTTCACAATCACACCAATTGCACACTCAAAAACACAAATAACCAATCAATTAACCTGTCCAGGTGTTAACGGTCCATAGATCAACATCTTTTTCTTCCGCAGAAAAACCTCACTGTGAATTAACCAGCATCAAAGAGAAGAATTATGTACGTGTAGAGGCGGGAAATATAGCCGAGAGAGAGAGATTGAGTGAGGAAAGGATTAGATCTGAGTGAAAAAAAAATGGAAATTAATATTGAAGGATACGCGGCAGCTGAATAACTATAACTGATTTCACCACATATCCCTAATTATTGGACTACTTCGCCCTATAACTTAAAAACAAAACACTAAATAGGGCGTTTGGTTTAGAATCACTATGGGTATGAGTTTGATAGTAAAGAGAATGGGTATGGGTTTAATTTTTGGGAATTATTCTTAATTCTGATATTTGGTTTAATGGGTTTTGGAATCATTTTTCAATTCTAATGATTTATTATTTGAGTTTATAAGTTTATAATATAATTAAATTGTTATACAAATAATAATTAATTTAACAATAAAAAATAACAGAATAAAATCATATTAAAACAAATAAATAATCTATTTATCTTCTTATTTATTTTATAAAATATAAAATTAAGATACAAAATAAATGATTGATTTTATAATAATAATATTATTATTATAATATATTAAAAAGAATAATACATAATTATTATAACAAATACTATTATAAATAATATAATTATCAAAACATTAAAAAAAAGAAAAAGTAAATAAATCATAAAATAATTATAAATAAAATGAATTAAAAAATAAGAAATAAATGATTAATTTAATAATAAAAAATTAAGTAAATATAATCATATTAATATAAATAAAACATATATTTATATTCTTATTTATTTTATAAAATATAAAATTAAGATAAAAATAAATAATTAATATAATAATATTATTATATAATATATCAAAAAAGAATAATATATAATATTATTATCAAAATATTTTAGATTAATATTTTAAAAATAAATAAATAAGAAAATAATTATAAAATAATATGAAATAAATAAATTTGGTAATGATATATGGGAATGAAAATGAAACCCACCATTTTGGAGGGTTTTGGTGATTCCCAAGTATTTAGGAATGATTCTCATTTTTTCATTCTCATACCCTTTAACCAAACAGTGGGTTTCGGAATCATTTCATTCCCTTATTCCAAAACCCACCAACCAAACGCCCCCTAAGTTTTATCGAAAAATCATGACATATATTCGGAAATAGGCAAAAACTTTCGTTAGACAAGCTTAAACGGTTTATGCGGGTTTTATCCTACCTAAATGGGTTGAGTCATCCCAAATAGGATTTATTAATCTTAATTAGGATATATTATATAAATTTGAGTTTGGGTTAATGGATAAAATTCGCCTAAATCATTTAGATCTGCCTAACCCAAGACCTTCTCTCGGAAATATACTTAATTTGGAGATTTAATTATTATTTTTTTCTCATGAAAAATATTTTTACTAGGAAAGGAAATTTCTCTTCCCATAAGTTTGGGAGGCGGGCGGTCGGCAGTTATTTTTATTTTATTTTTTTTAAACGTTGTTTTTTAAACTGCGATTACACTCTTCAATCAGCGTCGTAAATATAGACGTTGCGTGAATTTAAAATAAAGAAATAAGAAAATGCACTTTCGTAGTTAATTTGTGTATGTGTGTGTGTTTTTTATTTTTTTGGCAGTGTTAATTATCGAATTATAAGATAGATTTGGCTGAATAAAAATCCCACGATTACAAAACTCAAATGCATTAATAACCATGATGAGAAACAGTGGATCATGGATCTGTAATTCTGTATTGTTCAAAGTCAAGCATATATAAATCATTATTGTAAAAATAATCGCCTAAATGCTAGACAGTTCCTAACCGAATCAAAAAAATTTGAATTCCCGTATTTAGTTGGTTAGGTAAGTGATTGGCACTTAGGTGGCCGACCAAGAGGGCTACGCACCCACCTACTCGATCCCAACGGCCTATTTTTTATGTTCTAAAAATAATTAATTAAGATTTATATAAATTTTAATTTTAATTTATTGATAAATATATATTATAAGAGTGTAACGCCCCCAACTGACCTTCCCAACTTTGGGGCGCGCTACAGTC
>JAPKLW010001128.1:22088-40747 GCA_026898455.1 Plectranthus barbatus
ATCGAACTTATTTAGATAAGGTTACAAATTAGGTACGGGGTATTACAAAGAGAAAGTCTCAGGTTAGGCGTGCCTAATCATTTAGGCGAGTTTTATTCATTAGCCCAAATTCAAACCCATTTAATATACCCTAATTGAAGATTAATAAACCCTATTTGGGTAGGTGAACCCATTTGGATATGGATAAAACCTGCCTAAACTATTTAGGCGTGACTAACGCAAGTTTTTGCCATATTATAAATATTAACTATAAAAAAATTAGTTTATCGATTAATTACTACCTATAAAATGCATAGGCTCCGTCTTATAAACTGCCTAGGCATTTTTCCTTATTAAAACGCTTAACAATTTTTAGAATCATAATCGATACACCAGAATGCTTATCGTTCCACCGAAACAATATAAGCAAGAATACCATACCCAAGCCACAAACAAACAAGCAAAATATATACTCCCTCCGTCCCACCTCAATTGTCCCACTTTACTTTTTCGTCCGTCCCACCTCAATTATCTCATTACTTAAAAAGGTAACTTTTTCACACTCAACAATAAAATATTAATTCCACTCAACTTACTTTACACTCACACTCCTTGGTTATTATTCCCGGTCAACCCGGAACAATTCAGCCGGGACGGAGGGAGTATGAAATATCATGCTCATTAGAGGATGTTGGAATTAGAGAATTCTGAAAAATTTCGATCCTATAATTTAGAATAGTTTAACTATTTGAATTTGAAAAAAAAAACATGCATAATTTTAGAGTATATTTAAGTATTTATATTTTCTACATAATCTATAATAAAAGAAAAAAACATTAATTTATACATTCTAAGCATAATATACACATAAAACTATGAGTTTAATTTAATTTAAGCTATTTATTAATTATAGAGATGAATGTATGTTTCGTTCCTATTTAGTAGTATTACAAAGTGAGTAAATGGATCTGACTAAATACTAAAGAGAGACCAAATCTTATATGATGCAAGATTAAAATTTAACAATTGCAAATATTTAAAAAAGATGATAATTAAAATAAATCCCCACACATTTAATGGAAACTCAATTAATGAATCTTGACTCTCATGTGCGTTTTGTGCACCTGCACTAAAATTCTAAAGAGCATGCAATGACTTTCACATTCATCATTTATTTGAAAGTCTTTCATTTCCATGAGTATGTATTAAGAGCTCATGTTCAACATGATTTGATCCCCCAAATTTATTACACCCTAATTAATCACCTCAAGTTCTTGGTGGGCTTGCTTGCCACCCTTTATCCATGATCGGTGGAGGATCCATAAATTTTCTTTAGGGGAACTCGATATTAGATCATTTTAAGAAAATTGCCGATTTAGGATCCAAAAGATAGTTTAATTATTAATTCAGGACCCAAAAGATGATTTGTCAATCCAGGACCCGAAAGATCAAACAATTCTCAATCCTGGACCTGAATTGTGATCTTTCAGGCCTTGAATTGAGAATTAATGTTTCGAGTCCTGAATTGATAATTAAACTATCTTTCGGGCCCTGAATTGATAAAACTCCTATATTTTACAGAACACTCTCTCCATTCCGATTATATGATCCAGTTTGATCTTACACGTTTGTAAAAAAAATACTTAATATTTAAACAAACTCCCAACATTACCCTTATTTAAAATATTAATTAACCTCTCATTTTCATAATATTACATTTAACATTCTCATTTTTTCAAAATTATTGAAGGGTGTAATTGTAAATTACCCAAGAAAACAATACCAAATATAAAAATCGAACCATATAATTAAAACACCCTAAAATATAACTCGGACCAAATAATTAGAACGAAGGGAGTAGTAGAAAATAAGTAGTCTAATTAGTAAAAGTGAAAAAAGTTTTATGCTCTTCTATATTTTCAGCTTCCTAGCAAACCTTTTTCCCTTATCCTCGTTTTCTTTTTCACAGCTTGGCTATGAAGAGGTTATCCGTAAAAGTATCGAACTATACTATAAAATTCAAATATTTTTTGAATTAGGGGCTCTAGATGTGGATCCGCCAATGTCCACGATCATGTTTATAATATCCTACATATATACAAGTGGTATGTACTAGTAATGTTAAAACAAAATAATTAGTAGATGAAATTGAAGTGTTAAAATGTAAGAAATTAAAAAAAAAAATAAAAAAAAAAAAATAAAGAACTAATCCCTCAACATCTAGATAAAACTAAGTGAATTTTACATGATGAATAGAGCTACAAAAAAAAGGGATTCATTCATGAAGAAAAAAAAAAAAAAAAACCCCAAAATCCAAAATTAAGCCATGTAAACAAAAATACTATAGGATCAACTAAAAAGTAAAAACCTCAATCTCTATCCCTTTTTGGCTCCTTCCAACATCTCAGATGGCAGCATGTCTTGCAGGAGACCATGATCTCTCGACGAAGAAAAGGGCATCCCTTGAAATGGAGGATCAGGAACCCTAGATTCAACATTACTACCACTACTACTCCTAAAAACCAAGGGTGGCTGTGTGAAATAGGGTTCTTGTTGTTGATCTTGATGTTGATGATGATGATGATGATGTGTCTGGTGCTGATAGGGAAGCACTTGAGGCATGAGGAAAAGGGATGACGCGGAAGCACGCGGCGGCACGAGGCCGAAGCCGACGGCGGCGGCGGCGCGCGGCGTGATGGGACATGGATGTGTGTGCGTACCTTCATAAGTTGTGACGACAGTTGATGGATCCTGTGAAGATCTCTCCACTCTCTTCTTCACACCACATGCTGCACTTGTGCAACGATAGTAGCTCCTACACCACACACACACACACACACACACACACACTAATTAGATATTTGAGAATTTTTCATTTAGACTTAATTTTAATTTCTAATATGAAGATCGTATTGAACAGGAAAGTATTGACTTTATTGGTTAATGAATAGTTAATTAGAGAAAGAGAAAAACAGTGAGTGTGTGTGTGTGTGAAAGAAATACCTGGGAAAAGGGCTGTTTTTCACGGCTTTTTGGCCGTATTTTCTCCAGCGATAGCCATCATCCAAATGATCGATCTCACTCTTTGTCACAAAAGCAAATCTGGCCTCTCTTTGCCTTTTCTGATTCTTCCTTTTCACTTTCAACCTAAAAAATATAAATCTTATTACAACATTTGGATAAAGGAAAACAACATAGACAAAAAAACAAAAACAATATCACGCATCAAATCATTAGACCACAGAGTTACCGCAAGATCTGTTCATGCCTATTTCAACAAGAGAGAGAAAGAGAGAGAGAGGAATAATTACTGTTTGGTAGATTTGTGTTTGTTTCCATCTTCTTGTTCTTCTTCTACCTCACCATCGTCAAGAATCTCATTCTTTTTGCGAACATCACTCGCTGCGGCCTCAGTTGAAGAAGAAGAAACAGAAGAAGAGTTGGGCGTGGCGGGGGTTCTCACCACCTCATCACAATATTCCGGCGCGGCGGATGAAGGTGAGGGGAACGGCTGCAGCTGTGGATCAGTGAAACTGTCTGAGATTATATTCTGCAACAAATCATCGAATGCCGAAGACGGGCAGCTGAAATCGTGAACGTCCATGAATCCCAGAGAAGAGAAGGCTTTGTGATGATGATGATGATGATCGGCAGTTTCTGCTTCCAATAAGCTGCTGCTAATTCCTTGATTAATCATCATAGCCTCATTGTTGGGTGATGCTGTGTTTGCCGCAGAATTCTCTCTCGTTGTCGGTCCTTTCATGTTCCTCCTCCTCTCGATTTCCGTTGCAAGCTAGCATGTGTTCTTCTTCTTCATCCGATGAGAGAGAGAAGAGAGAGAGAGAGACTTAGATGAGAAGTTACTTTTCTTTTTTCTTAATCTCTCCTTTTCTGGGTTGGTTTTTGGACTACAGCTCGGCCCCGCGTAATGTTTTTTGTTTTCTTTTTATAGAAAAAAAAAAGATGCAATATTTTAATATCTATCTATTATTTATTTCAAAATTACACCTCCCAAATTATCTCATATCTAGGTGAACTTAGTGAATAAAATTTAAATTATATAAACATTCATTTCGAAATTAATTAATGTTTCATGAGAAGGTGTTTTCACTTGACAAATTTCATTTTTACCAAAGTGTTTCGTGTTGAAGATGAATTCAATTTATGTTAATTAATTTTCACACCTAATGATGGTTCAATTGCGACACTTCATGCCATCTAAAGCTCGTCTCGGTTGAATTTCACTCTTCATTCATTTTCATTTATATAAAGTACAATACAAAGTTATTAATATTTATCTTCATTTCTTTCAAATCATATTTTTCTATTACAAATATTTTTTTTATCACATAAAACTAAAGCATACAACAATACATCTAAAATACATGTAAATTATACGAGTATGATTAATCCAGGACTCGAAAGATGAATTATCAATTCAGAATCTAAAATATCCATAAATTAATGTTGCTGATACATATTATTAAAAAAATCCTCAATTCAGAACCTGAAAAATCATGAATTCTCAATTTAGGACCTTAATATCACATTCTGAATTAAAAACTGTATGATTTTTCGGGTCTTGAATTGAGAATTTATCTTTTAGGAACCCTACATCGATAATTAAACTATTTTTTGAGTTGTGGATTAACAAATGACAATTCCCCTAAATTGTATTAATAGAAAATCAGAAATGTAAATTATATAATCGCTGAATAATCAAATATATTACTCCCTCCGTCCCATTTATTTGGTCCAGTTTTAACTTGCACGAATGTCAAAACTCATTTATGAATACATTAAATATTTGAACAAATCTACTAAATTACACTTATTTAGCATTAATTATTAATAATAACTCTATTAATTATGTTCAATTTATAAGGGTAAATTTGTAAACACATGCAAAAAATACTAAATTTAGATAATGGATCCTATAAATGAGACTGCGACACCTCAAAAAGTATACATAGACCAAATAATCGAGACGGAGGGAGTATGATTTAAGGATATTCCTTATTTAAAAAAATGAATGAAAAACTTAAAATTGAAACCTCAATAATAAAAGAAATGCCGGTGAAAATGTACGGAAATTTAAGCGGGGGGCAGTAGATGGGTGACTGTTGCGCCTTGCAAATTAATGCTCTAGGACCCGGTTCAGAACTGGTCCGAGCAACCCTGGTTGACCCGAAACCGGTTTATGTGGGAACGGAGCTTAGAAAATCGATTCAATTAATATTATACACCTAATGAAAAAAAATGCATTATAGATTAAATTTTATCTATGATTGATTCAAATAAATACATTTGTTTAATATTTCAAGTGATATTACAGGTTTTTTTTCATTTAAAAATTCCATCCTAGTCTATGTCTCGACATTTTCATATTTAATTAGGTGGTACACTTCATTTAATGCCAATAAATAGTACCTTCATTAATCGAGTTGATGCAATCAACATTTTTTAGATATAGATAATTGATTTCGATACAACATAAAATGTGAAATCTAATACCAACCCTTTATTTTATATTGCACCATTATTACTTTTTTATTAATTAAATGTAGAAATATTGTACTTATTTATTTGTCAATCATTTTTTGGTGATATCATGTTTCACAAAGGTAGGGCTCTACACATACATATATAGATCTACTAGAACAAGGGCATGGCCCCCTAGCCCTCTCCCTTTTATTTATATATTGAGAAGGAAAAAGTTGTCCGATTGTGTTTACGAAATAATTTGATAATATTTATGTCATTGTTTGTTTACAATGTTATTTCGTTGTATTTTGGTAATTGTTTGATTGTATATCGATCATTGATTTGTTTAAATTTAATAGATATATTTCATCTTTTTTCTCATATATATAGAAAAATGATATGTTGCTCATTTTATATGAGCTTTCGTGAGCTATAACATATGTTTTTATCAGAATTTTTATTTATTATAATTTAAATTAGTTTTATAGTTAGTTGAAAACATAGGATTCATCCTTTCAATTAGAGTATGTAATAATTTTATAGTTCACATAAATTCATATAAAGTGGGCAATATATAACTACTCTATATTTATGTAGTTGTGATAATATTAAGAAAGTTAAGCTGATATATTTTGTTGTGGATAGATTTTATCGGACTATATAGTAAAGGCTCTAAAAATTTTGGTGGTTGCAACCATCAAATGATTTCACTTTAATATATATTAGAATAATTCATGTTATAAATTAAAGTAATAATGAGTAATGCGTCATCGCTACCAACATCATACCTTGATATACTATGATATATTACATCACTTAAGTAACTCACATATAAGCTATTCTAATAAAATAAAATTATGACCCTCCACTGAATTTCATCTAAATCGAGACTCAAATCTCTCGAATAATAATAATAATAATAATCACTATCCAAAAGGCCTCACACTAATGAGAGTTGGGTGGACTCTTATATATAAGGAATCTCATCCTTGTTTCTCCAATGTGGGACATGGGCTTGTCAAACCCAACATTCCTCCCCTCAAACCCAAGGACCACAATCCCGTGTCCTCCCCTCGATCACAATTCATCTTGTACGGCCATTAACCCACGGGACCCGCCGCCTGACCACCACTGTCAGGAAGCTTTCGATACAAGGCATCCATTGTATCGAAGTTTGTTGAGGGCTTCCTCACCTCGAGTCTTGATCCGTCTCAACTCATCTTGCACTGTCGTTAACCCATGGGACACGCCGCCTGAGCCCCTACAATATCAAGACGCTTTCGACACAAGGCACCCAGAGACGATCCCCGCTCGAATTGAGAGCCTCCCACACATCACTCCAGAGTCCACCACCACCCCGGTCGCACTCACGGTTTTGCATTTGGGCATCACCATCCCAAACCCTGCTCGAACCAGGGTACCACGTGTTCGTTCCACGTTCACCGCACCAATCTATTGGGAAAACCGCCAACTCGACATTAGTATGATATTGTCCGCTTTGGGCCAAAGCCCTCACGGTTTTGCATTTGGGCATCACCATCCTAAAAGGCCTCACACTAATGAGAGTTGGGTGGACTCTTATATACAAGGAATATTATCCTTGTTTCTCCAATGTAGGACATGAGCTTGTCAAACTCAACAATTACAAATTGTAAATGCGGTATATATAATGAATTGGCTTCCTATGGTTTCCATAAACCAACTTATCTACTACATTTATTTTATTTCTACACATATTTTTCTCTATCTATTTTACAACCACTTTTTACTTAGTAAATATATAAAAAGGCTATAATTTGATGTGTAGCAATGGGTAGGGGCCTCCATCGCCAAAACATAGGCGCTTTTTTGTAGAGACCCCATCTTTGGTGATGACATTATCTCAAAATACAACTTCTTTAATTGAATATGCCAACAAATAATTTAGCCCCCATTAATATTTCACACGAGTTGAATCAAATTGAATTGAATCAAATAAAGCAAATCTTCATTTAAAATATTTCAATATGTTTGATCTATGTATATATTCTGAAGATATAATATAGAATTCGAAATCGAGTCGAGTCGAGTCGAGTATGATTAGTAAGGTACAAAAACCAGTTTGTCCACACGTGTATAAGGTTGATATATAGTACCCTACTTGTTGCAAGCAATGATGGACGAACTGGTTAATGTTTCCCAACGTTATTATTGCACAGAAATAAACCAAATAAATCCAAGAAAAAATTATTGAATAGTGGATATTTCTTGGGATCAAAAAGATTTTGAAATCATTATATATATATCATACAAACGAATATACTGCGTCTATTCAATCATGATTTTCAAATACAATGTAATTTTCATTTCTATTCTTCGTGTCATGGTTTAATAGTTTTAGGGAATATGATTATTTTTATGTTTTAATCAGGAAATAATTGGTTTTAACTAAAATAAGGAATAGATCGGTATACAATATAATAAGGGTAATTGAATCCTATTTAATTGTAGTATTAAATTAAAGTATGCGAAAACAAAAATATAAGATAATATAATAAGAGTATATTATAGAATTTTAATCCTTTGTGCTTAAATTAAACGAGTTTTGCCTTTCCTTTTCTTTTCGTTCGAATTTCCCTCACCTTCCATTTCTCCTTTTTTTCTATCAATTTCTCATGAAAATAAAAATAAAAGTAGGAGTATCATCAATTTATCTTTTTTGACTTTAAAAGATAAATTCTCAATTTAATATATAAAAGATTCCAAAATTTTTAATGATGCGAATTTTGTAATATTTTGATTCATAAATTAAAAGGTGATTTATGAAATCTTAAATCGACAATTAAACTAATTTTTAGGTATGAGTCAATACTAAAATAACACAATCAACAACAAAATTAAACTTTAGGATACAATTTCATAAAAGAAAAAAACATATGTGATATAATTCATTGACGAACCCTTATTATATAATTAATGTTAGCTTATTTATTTTTGTAAAGATTCCATTTTTCCTACAAAACCGGTTTTTAAGGAGAGATGAACTTAACCATTATATAGTGGTATATATTCAAGTCTATGATCAATGTGGGATAATTTAACCATCATCGGAATAAGTCAGGTCCCATCATTAGGATAAATCGAGTTCTATTATTAGGACAAATTGGGTTCCACATGTAACCGAACTTAGCTCTGGTACCATGTAAAGATCTCATTTCTCCCTACAAAACTGGCTTTTAACAAGAGGGGACTTAACTATTATATAGTGGTATATTATCATGTCTATGGTCAGTCTGGGAAAATTCAACAATTTTTTTTTTATAATTCATTTTTTTCTAAAAGGGAAATATGAATAATGTCATGATTTAAACATGACCTTAGTTTGGAAAAGAGAAAAAAAATAAAAAATAAAACATTACACTAATTTATCAATTAAAAAAATGAACCACGCTTAGTGTGAAGCCGCGAAGCACGGGCCCAAGTCTCCATAGCCATCATCTGCAATTTCTGTCGGAGAAACGTACAGCAGCGATAGCGCAGAGTACAATCTTTCGATGCATGCTGCGCGTGCCACAGAGTTTTTTTTTCCTTTTTTTTTTTAATTTGCAAAATGTGGGCGACATCGTCACATGCGATTTTAACGCGGTTTCGATTTAATAATTGTGAATTAAACGCTTCTTTTGTTACACTTTCTCTCTCTCCCGTTCATATATTTTGATGTGTTTTTTTTATATACACAAAATAAAGTTTTCTGTTTTTTTTATTAAATTGGAATTGAAAGTTTTTTAAAAATTTCATCGCCAAAAATAGTTATTCAACTATTATTAATGTGATGGTAAGATTGTAGATGAACCAAACTAAATGTGATTGAAATAAACTCGATAAAAGTTCGTTCGAACTTGATTAATTTTGAGTTTTATATAGTAATTAACTCACGAGTAAGCTCGATAGGTAAAATCAATATTGAATGTTAAAAGTATATATTATCTATATAAAATAAATGTTTTCATATTTTAAGACTAACAAGTATGATAAATCTTTGTAGTCATATATATCAAAAAAGAATATTAGTATGAATATAATATTATTTTGAAATGAGTATTTATTTCCTTTAGAAAAATAATACTCCCTTCGTTCCGATTATATAGTTCGGGTTATTATTTTAGGGTGTTTCGATTATATAGTCCAGTTTCCATATTTGGTATTGATTTTATATGGTCATTTACCATTACATCCCTGGATAATCTTGGAAAATGATAATATTAAATGTAATATTATGAAAATGAGAGGTTAATTAATGCTTTAAATAAGGGTAATGTTGGAAGTTTGTTTAAATATTAAATAATTTTTTACAAACGTGCAAGATCAAAGTGGACTATATAATCGGAATGGAGGGAGTAAATATTTTGGCACTTCATTAATTGCATAGTAAATAGTTTCAATTGTGTTACAAATTGATGTAGTTTATATGGCGAATTTTGTCCATCGTGAATATATACAATAGAGATTAAATCAATGCTAAAAATAGAACACGGAAAGATTTTTAATAAAAAACGCAATTTATATATTTTTAAGTATAAAATATATAGTAAAAAATGTTTGATATTGAAAAAACTTATTTTGGCTTTTAACTAAAAAATCAACTCACTATAACTAAAATTCAGAAATTATAAGTTCACTTAAACTAAACAAGCATTTTGTATAAATATACTATCAAATATGATTCTATTAAATATAAACCTCACCACTTCTTTCATTTTTAACTTCTAGTAAAACATTTTTTTTTATTTCAATTGAAATATTTATAAAAATATTTATAATAGTCCAAATCATCAAAATTATATAGATATTAAAGCATATAATGATGGAGTTGAGTTGACACGCATATGTAGCTAGAATGTCAACATAAAAGTAGTAGTCATAATTCCTCATTTTGTCAAACCAAAACTACTTATATATACACTAAAAAATAAAAATAAAACAATTTAACGACTACTAAATGCCCCGCTTTAATAATAATACTCCCTCCGTCCTATTAGATTAGTCCAGTTTGATTTCGGCACAGAAATCAATATTTGTAAGTGTAGTAAAATTAATATTTTATTGATATGATGAGGTTTTTTCCATTTTAGGAAAGTGGACTAATCTGGGGACAGACGAAAATGAAAATATGGACTAATCTGGCGGGACAGAGGGAGTAATAATTACTCCCTCCGTCCCGGGTCTCTTGAGACGTTTGACCGGGCACGGAGGTTAAGAATAGGGGTGATCACGAGCCGAGTCGAGCCGAGTATGGCCAGACTCGAGCTCGAGCTCGACTCGAGGTCAAACTCGTCAAGCTTGACTCGGCTCGATTGAGCTCGATTATTTTAATTTATTTTAATTTTTAATTAAAAAATTATATTATTTATTTTTAAATAATAAATTTAGGAATAAAAATTAAAATTATATTAAGCTCGATAAGGCTCGTGAGCCTAGCTCGAACCCAAGCTCGACTCAAGCTCGAGCTCGATAAGGCTCACGAGCCTGTCGAATTGAGTATCACAAAGCTCGAGCTTGACAACCATTTGAATAGCTCGAGCTCGGCTCGATTACTATCGAGTCGATTTCGAGTTTTTTTTCGAGCCGATCCCGAGTAGCTTGCGAGCCGGCTTGACTCATGCTCACTCCTAGTTAAGAAAAAGTGATTAGAAGAATTAGTGGAGTAGGATTAGTAGATTAATGATTAGGAGAGATAGTAGGGTATGAGAGATAGTGGGGTAGGAGTAGAGTAGGTTTAGTGGGTAATTAACTAATAAAAACTTTCCAAAAAAGGAAACGTTGCAAGTATTCTGGGACGGACCAAAAAGAAAAACGTTGCGACTGTCCTGGGACGGAGGGAATATTATTATTTTTTTACAAACCTGTTTTGTAAGAAATTAAATGATAATAACAGCGACAGAATTAACAACGGGTTTTCTTTGTATTGCCATTAGCAATGAAAAAATAATAGCGACGGAGCATTTTAACCAAAGCGATCAAAAACATAATGATTAATTTTTTTTCGTCGCTATTTTTATGGGAAAATTTGCCGTGATTTTTTAAGGACGGCTGTAATCCCTCGACAGATTTACAAAATTATTATTATTATTATTACTCCATCCGTCCCGGTGAAGTAGTCCCTTTTCTTTTCGGCACGGGAATTAAGGGTTGTGAGTGTAGTGGAATTAATATTTTATTGGTGAGTGTGAAAAAGGGTGCCATTTTAGGAAAAAGAGACTATTCTATGGGACAAACAAAAAAGGAAAGTGGAACTACTTCAATGGGACGGAGGGATTATTATTATTATTATTATTATTATTATTATTTATTTTTTTCAATTTTTTGGTGGAGGTAGATTTTCACACACAAGTCCTTGTCGGGAATCCTGATCACGATGGACCTTGTCGGGAGTTTCATGGTAATATCCAAAAATAAATTAGCAATAAAAGTAAATATGTAATATAAATATACATATAAGTAATATAACTATAAATGAACTAAATTATTTATAAGTTACTCCAAATAAAAACTCATTTGAGTTTATTAATATAATTCATTTATTGAACTAGTCAAATTTAAAATTCATAGTATGAAAAATAAAAATATTAACTGTATAAAAACTAATTATTTTATAAGTTAAGAGTAATATGTTTAATAAATCTTTCACTCATTTTGTCAGTTCTAAATTTGAATTTGAGTATAAAATCATTTTACCTAATTTAATTATGCATGTGGATTTTTTTTTTTACACTATGAAAAAAAATGATAAAAACGAGAATTCATTATATCTAAATTATCTTGTAATTACATGATATAACATGAAATTAAAAATTATTTTGCAAATCAATTTGACAAGTTTTTGCTTGCGGATTCAATTTTTTTTTTTTGTCTAATTAAGGACAAAATGCAGTTAATTTTTCTTAGACCTTATTTATTGTTTTAAGAAAAATCTCATTTTTCAATTACTTTTTCTTTGTTTGAAAAATTAACAAAATTAATATATCTCAAATGTTGAGAAATTATTACGGTAATTATACATAAAATAATAATAATAATAATAACAACAATAATAATTACACACAAGATCCTTCGCTCGAAGTGCAGTGATGAAAGCACCTTACATGAACCAAGAGATCATAATTTTAAATTTTCCGTGAATATTTAAATGTATGAATTTAAATAAATATATTTCTATTAAAAACTATTTATATAGTTACTTTCAAGATCCATAACTCAACAAATACTAATTTTAATATATAGCACAATTCATTTACATGATAAATTAATTAATTCCACCTCTCTATCATCAGCCTAGTGCACCGACATCGTAAAATGTTAAATAATTCCATAGATTGACCTAGTCCAAATCCAATTTATATTATATTTTTATTTACACTTTACATTATTTTATATTTAACTATAAACTTTGAGCAGACCCATAAGTTCTGCAAAAATATTCCAATTGACTTTATGGGATTCAAGAAAATTTATTATTCCATTGAATTCATCATTTATTATTATAAAAAAATAATAAATTCTCCTATATTATTTTTTCTCAAATACATTAATGTTCATTATTAAATTTGTTTATAGGGAGTAATTTTAGGCTTAGGCCTATAGGAGTAGACTCAGTAGAGTGGTCCTTGTTGATCTTCTATGTATGGCTAATATTTGTGCAACAAAAAAAAACCTACACATGATCATAATAAATCCTACATAGGTCAATGTCAAGCAAAAATCTCCATTTATTTTTGGTTCAATAATCTTGATTTTTTTTATAAAAAAAATTATATACAAGTACAATCTTATTTTAAGATAAATATTTACTTCATCCAAAATCAATTAATTAATTAACTTGAGGTTCAATATCGATGTACTCCATAAAAGATATCTACATCGATATCGACCAAACAATTAAAACTAAATGGAAGGTCTTAGGTTAGACACGCCTAAACGATTTAGGGTTTTATTCATTAATCCAACCCAAACTCATCTAATATACACTAATTGGAAATTAATAAACCTTATTTGGGATGGGTGAATTCATTTGGGTATGGATACCGGCCTAAACCGTTTAGGCGTGACTAACGCAAGTTTTTGTCAAAACTAAGATATACTGGTTCAATTCAATTTTCACTCAACCCTCACATTTAATTTATACTTGGAGTTAACAAAAATGTTAAAAAATCTCAATGTCGTAACCAGACATCTCTTTTATATTAGCTTGAAAGAAAAAATATTTCAAATTGATATGCCCAAATCTGACAACTTGTTTGACTTTTGCCTCACCATGAACCATGACTTTGCTTTTACTAAATCTATAAAAATTCATCAATTCCTATAAACAACACTTGTTTTTAAACCTTACAAAGTTGAGGGAAGATTCTTTTTAGTTGGAATCATTGTCTTAAAAATTATGTTAGGCTGCTCACTCCTGTTTAGGTAGTGTAAGCTTATGGGGTTTTTATCCGATTCAAAAATTATAAAATTATATAAAAAAAATTCCTATGTCTCAATCAATTAATTACATATTGATCGGATATGACAATCAATGTTCGTGAGTGTAGTGAAAATAATAATTTATTAATCTGTACGAAAAAAATTGTTATTTAAGGATATGTGACTAATATAATAAGACAAACAAAAAAAATCGAGACTAATATATTGGCTTGTAAAATAGAAACATTTCTAAAGTATTGAAGCAATAAATCAAGTAATATTGATTTGAGATTTTTAAATTATCATATCTCAAAATAATAAAAGAAAATAATGAGAAAAAAAAATAGAAAGCCAGTAAGGTTGACATTTGCTTGTCTAGAAGTTTGAACACACATCCGATGATTGCGGCCATCATCCCTCAAAATTATTAAAAACTTTTTTTTATTTCTATTTTATGAATTAAGAAAAGAAATAAAATAATAAATGTGTCATTCACACGAACAAAAGGTCAAAGTCAGCAGCTGTTTTATTCCTAATTAAATATTATTATAATATATAATGGAAGATTATAGTATAAAATAAAAAGGGCTTTACGCGTCAAAGACAAAAGGGCAGGTCAGGACAAAATCAGCATTGATTTGTGTGTGTTTTTCTCACTTTCTCTCACTAAAATATATTTTTTTTTTCTTATTTAGTGTGATATTTTCACATTTTTCGAACTGAAACAGTATTTCACAATATATATAATTAATCAAAGTGTTTATTTGTGAAATAATTTTTCTATTTATGCGTGGGGGATTGAATATTGATCCCTTTTTTTTTTCCCCCCAATTTTCTTTGATGAAAAAGACTCATTTCATTTCGTAAAAGTTATTTATATCAAATTAAAATTTGAAATATGAATGAGAAATAAATATTGAAAAAGACAATTTAATATGCATGAAATAATAACTTCAATGATGTAACTAATGTATATTCGACTTAAAGAGTTATGATCAAGTGCTAAAATTAAAGTTTGTGTTAAATAGAAATAAATTTCAACCATTGGATTGATAGCATCAATGGTTGAGATTAAAGTATCAAAGAATAAAAAATTAAGAATACTTCTCGTTTATACTTAATTGCTTTATATATCATGCTTAATTCGATTAAGCATGATTTATAGAGCAAAAAAGCATAAAATCTAGAAAAATATTTTAATCTCAACCATTGATTTTTTTGAGATGAATGGTGTAGATTCATTCCTATTCAGTACAAACTAACTTTTAGTATGTGATGGACTCCTTTCGACTTAATTAGAGTGTTCGATATTAATATAACTTAGAAATAAAAAAAAGTATATAATTTTATTTGGATAATTTATAGAATAAACAAATATATATAATATTGATAAAAAATATTATTAAGACGTTCAAAAAAAAAAAAAAAAAAACCCTTCAACTCAAGAAGTGTTTCATACATAAAAGTCAAACACCTGGTGAAGTCCCCAACCATAATCAATTCAAACCTACTAAAATCCTAACTACCAACAAACAAATCATTTTAATTAAAAATTCTAGAAATCATTTCACTCAATTGAACCTTTTTGGATTATTTCTATTTTGAATCAAAATAATCACGTTTATGGAAGCCTAATTTCAGATTAATGAAGCCCATCTTCGTAGCTCATGCAAATCCATTCTAGTTGGAGTACTTCAAGAGGACCTCAAGGCACCTCGAATGCAGCGCCGGAGCCAGCCTTGAACTGGGGGCCGACGGCTGGAATTAATTTTTTCATTAATATTTTTTTTTATAAAATTATAAGATTCGATCCAACAAAATATGATAGAGCCCCCTACAGACCACTGTGTTTCAAGTCTACCCCGCCCCTGCTCGAATGCATGATTCTATGTTCCCACATTTTTTGGGATGGTTGTGGGTCTTACATTCAAATGTGGCAAGTGACCTTATTATAAAAGTTATCGTCTCTAAATAGTATATAGGTACTCGTACACTCTTCTAAATGATAGAGTTTTCCGCAATCGTAAATATTTTATTAAATCATTTAAATAAAGAATGAAATATACAAGATATGCATGAAAAACTAACCCTAGATATGAAAATATCTAAAGATATAATATAATCTAATTATTCTATCATCCCCCTCAAGCGAAGGCATCGCAGTGTGTGGAACGACATCGATCCTGAGCTTGCTGCGGAAGAATTCGAAGAGAGGCCGTGGTAGAGCTTTAGTGAAGACGTCCGCGATCTATAGATCAGTTGCAATGAACTTCGTCTGTAATTTTCCTGCTTGAACCAATTCACGAACGAAGTGGTAGTCGATGTCGATGTGCTTTGCTCGCTTATGAGCAATAGGATTCTGTGCGAGGAAGATGGAACTCTTGTTATCGCAGAAGAGTTGGGGCGGTCGAGTGAGAGAGAGGAGAGGGAGGCGTGAGGTAGGTTAGGGATCGTGTTTAGGCTGATACCATGATAGAGTTTTCCGCAATCGTAAATATTTTATTAACTCATTTAAATAGAGAATGAAAGATACAAGAAATGTATGAAAAACTAACCCTAGGTATAAAAATATCTAAAGATATAATATAATCTAATTATTCTATCACAAAAGACAAATATATTGTATCTCAAACTAGCAACACTTTCACTCATTTAATACAATTACATACATTTTGCGGAGATCATCTTTTAGAATTTTTTTAAAAGTTTTATTCATTCACAAAAAACAACCACAACTGTTTTCTTTTTAAGAATCAAAGGTATTGAATATTTTTTTTTATGAATTATGTCATTTTGCCAATTTTCCCTCTCCTCAACACTCTCACACCTCAAGAAAAATGGAAATCCCATTGTTTAGTATATAATTTTGGTTGAAAACTGAAATCATGAATAGAAAATTGATACCAATTTTGTAAGATGATTTTTTTAAAAATATTTTCTTTTTAATTTTTTAATTTTTTCTTTTTTTTAAAATGATATTTCTCTTTCCCGGCTTATTTCTCATAAACTTAAACTTTGACCCGCAAATAATAAACATTGGCATTATAAGGATATCTTAAAATTTTTTATTCCATAAGTGGTGAAAGTGCCTACTTATCATCAAGATATGATATCAATATTTGGGAAATAAATTTTTTACACCATTATATCTAATAACGATAATCCATTAATATTTTGTGGATTCATCATTGAATTATGATGTGCTCCCTCAAATTATAGGCCTTACTTATTTATATATAATTAATTTAGTTTCACTTAACCTTTTGATCACTAACCATTATCTCTATAATCATGAAATAATTTTTATGGGCCCAATTACTTTATTGCTGCATTTCTTTTACTTAAAAAGCCCATTATTTGTAATCCATTAGCCAAAAGGCACAAAACTCTCTTTAATCCTTCGTCACTAAAAAAAAATTATGATATTCAAGCATTGGAATCTGCTGTATCTATCCGTCCCACTTAAATTATCTATCTTTTTTTTTTTCGTCAGTTTCACTTACCTAAAATAGAAAGTTAATACACATTTATTGATAAAATACAAATTTCTTCAAACTCTACTCGCATTGGTTATTGTGTCTGGTTAAAATAGACTATTTGACCAGGACGGAGGGAGTACATCTATAAATATACTAAAAGAAAGCCATCGTTCACTGTTAATTCAGCGGCAAAATACCCGCCCAAAAAACAAAAAAGCATGCACATGCAATTAATACATTCAGAATTCAGCCTCGCCTTTTTTTAGTAGTCAAACAACAACACTCCTCATCCATTATTTCAAAATTTGAAATTTCAAATTAAAATCAACTTTAATCAATATATGTCATAATCCAAACCTGGGAACTATAAATGCCAACTGCCATTTATAATGATGTTAAAGTTCAATGGTGTCAGACGTCATCACAAAGAGGCAGCCCATACTCATTGTCAGGAGGCATCATGTTTGACAACCCATACAACACATTTTGTTTTATAAATTAATGCATTTATATGTAAAATAGGGTCTAAATTCAAATTAATAGAGTCTAAATTCAATTTCTAAACTAGATTTATAGAGCCTTACAACTGACGGCTATAAATAAGACCAGCTCTCACTCCAGCCTCCAAATATCCTCGACTACCTCAGATGAAGAAAAAAAATAAAACTAGAATTTTGAGAATTCAATCCAGGGTCATTTAAAATTCAAATCTACAAAATTTACATGAAAACCAGATGTATGTGAGAAGGCTCCTCATGTCTGTTGGAGGTTGAGTATATTCACGGATCAAAGCGGTCACCTCTCCCTACCAAAAGAGTCACCGTACGCCCAAAGGCTGCCGCTACAAGTCCTCCCATTTTTTATATTTCAACGGGAGTATCTCACTAAAGGACGACAAGGAATGATTGTTCGTGCAGATGTGTTTCCTTCCAGTAAAGTTATAAACAACGCAAGGAGAAGGTAGGTATGCGCAACACCAAAAAATCCAGAGAGAGGCCACCATATGGTATCCGCATTGCCTCTTTGCTTTCACTCGAAGCTCCAGCACATGCACCAGAGTTGTTCCACAAAACCCAAAAAAAAAAATATGGTAAGGAGAGCCTTGCACATTCATATTAGTGGGTAAGAAGATCCTTGCTAATTCACATTTTTTAGAATGATTTATTCATTATTGTTGTCACTCATACAAGAGATTTATGAGGAAAAAATAAAGAGAAAATGAACGGATAATTATTTTGTTTTAGTCTTCTAGAGAGTGACACTGAGTGTCTTGAAGGC
>JAPKLW010001128.1:40757-150430 GCA_026898455.1 Plectranthus barbatus
TTATAAATGATCTTTTATATACATTTATTTGCACATTTATACAAACGCTTTGATTTTAGGCACCCTATTACAACAAGAATATTAATTCTTTTGTGAATTAGAAATCCGTGAAACCCAAATACTTATTAATTATTACAAATATGTGTATATCAAATTTGATTTTCATATTATATCTCTATGTAATTTAATTTCTTATCTAATAAAATAAATATAATAATTGTCATCTTTATAAGGATGTTCAATCTAACGAGAAAATAAAATGTACTTGCATATCTCAAATTATAAACTTATTAATAGACAATAATGTAAGTTTATCATACTTTTATAGTGGTTGTATTAGATTAATATGTAATAAAACATTTAAATATATATACACATAAATCCATAGATAAATACATACACATTTATATCAACCCAACGACCACCGGACCAGTTATAACTTTATATATTGATTAAGACATATGATTACTTAAATAAATACAATAATTTTAAATACCTAATTTTCAATTATGCTTGAATAAATATTTGTTTATCTAGAACCTTACTAAGACTTTGGCTATTTCCGAACACAATTCCTTATCTGTATCCCCCTTATTCTTACTTATAATATAGATACATTTCAAATAGACCTGCCAAGTTTTTCTAATGAATAAAAAACTCCTTGCATTGCTTCCTTCTCGATCGCTTAAATCATTGTTTGTAGAAAGATATTTACTTTCGAAATATACATTATTTTTATAACTAACTTCGAATATTCTTATTCAATCGAATTAACTCAAACCAAAAATGAAGTGTTTCTTATTAGGAGTAAAACGAGTGTATTACCTCTAAATTCAATGCAATTAATAGGACATGAAGTTAAAAACGAACAAGAAGATTGCAAAACCTATAACTTTTTGAAACAAAATATAAGGTAAATATATATTTGTAATTCTCGATTGTTTATTATGTTGAAATTCTTTATAAATTTTTATTCTATTAAATATTTTTATTTATATAAATTAAAAATATAAGTTCATAATTGTGAAATTAATAAACAAAATAAACGATATCAAAGTAAAAATAGAACCATAATTATTTGTATTATCTTAATTAGTGTATAATAGTAGTTATAAAAACTGAAGGGCGGCGGTATGAGTTGATTTTAAAATTTGGAATTTTTAATACAGCCAAAGTATGAACTACTCCCTCCGTCCCGGCTGAATTGTCCCAGTGACTTTGGGCACAATAATCAAGGAATGTGAGTGTAAAGTAAGTTGAGTGGAATTAATATTTTATTATTGAGTGTGAAAAAGTTGCCTTTTTAAATAATGGGACAATTGAGGTGGGACGGACGAAAAAGGAAAGTGGGACAATTGAGATGGGACGGAGGGAGTATTTTGTTCCTTTCAAAGTAATAACATGATTAAAGTACCTTTTATTCTATTTTGTTTTTCAATATAACTAGAATTACACCCGTGCGTTGCACGGCCAATTTATTTATTTTTATATTTTTAAATTGTATATATTCATAAATTTATATTTTATTTTAATTAATTCAACTACTTATATTTGATTTTATCTTTTAAGTTTATAGTTTTTTCACAATGATATAATATACATCTTCTATTATAAAATATTAAGACAAATGGTATGATTTTCTTGGATAAGTAAAATATATTGGGTCCAAAATATTATTAGTTTTAAATAATTTAAGATAGAAGTATACAGTTGAATGATAGTATATTAATTTTAATAATGAAAAATTGAAAATACTTATCAAATGATGAATGTAAAAAAAAAAAAACGAAACCACATAATTGGGATAAAGTGAAAAAATATACTTATTATTATGTTTTTTATTCTTTTAATAATCTCGATTGCTAAAATTTTCTAAAAAGTAATTCTTTTAAATGAATCTATAATTTTTATATTATATGTATTTGAAGGTTCATCCTTATATTAATCCATAAATATAAGCATAAATTTAGAATTATCATAATTTTAAGAAGAGATATCATTTATAGTATTATTAATAAAAAATTTAAAACAACAAATGATTATATTTAATGAATATATCATAATAGATAAATTGTACATAATTAAGAATTATACGAACTAAGGCCAAAATATATTTTCTGAAAAAGTAGAAATTTGGGTAGTTATTAAGTTCCCACATATCTCAAATCATGTTGCAACATGCAATTTTTTTATTATAATAATCTATATGTTTGATATTAGAAAGTCATGAGTTATTATATTATAGAGAATTTTATGCATGTTGAGCCCATATCTTTCCTAATAATATATGGTGAAATTGGATACTTTTTTTACCGGAATAAAACTAATAAATAATAATATATAATATAATTAGATTGAGTGAGTTATCAATCTGGAGTGTCGTGGGTAGCGTTTTAATTATAATCAATTGATTATATGTTTAAATAATATTCGGGATATTCCTCTTCATTTGTGTAACTTTGCTTCATCAGTACATTAATATAACTATAATATTAATATCTATATATTTGCAGATTTAGATATATATAATTAAAATTTTATTTTCTTTCCCTCGCGAAATTCATTTATAAAATGTGAAAATGCATTTTTCTCAAAATAATAGGCTAAATGTTTTCATGTGAAATATATTAGTTGATATTCTTATATATTTACATATATCTTTGTATAAGTAAATTTCATAATTTAAAATAATCTTTTTATAGTGTATGTGTTTGAGGATTGGAAAAATATAAAATTACTCATAACGCGAAACGAAAGTAGTTAACATATTACTTGTGTCCAATAGGTCATGATTTCAAGTTACAGTAGGTCATTTAAATGAATTTAATTCATACATTATATATACATATATATATATATATATATATAAAGTTTAATACCCATGAATTTTATTCTCAATTTATGTATTACAATCTACAAAAATAAAAATTAAAAAATTAGGCTGTTAAAAATTAAAGTTACTATCAAACTCAAATCAAAACTCTTTGCTCCAAAAATCAAGTCTAGTATATTCATAAATATAAGTGTGAGACTATATATACTTTATAATTCAACCTTCAGAAAAAATGATCCATCATAATAGAATTATGATTAAATTTTCACCTAATTTATATTATGTTTTGAAATTCTAACCTAAAATAAAAATAACTCTCAAAAAATGATATTTGTAATTTTGAAAAAACAAATTGGCACAAATAATATCCTCTAACTTATTATCTATTATTTATTTTATACCTATAATTTATTTAGATCAATAAGATACTATCTTAATAATAGATTTTAAAAAATAGGTTATAGATCGTAGTATTTTATGAATGAGATAAATTTGATAAATAAGTTAAATATTGTCATATAAAACTAATATTTATCACTTATTAATCTTGTCACTTAATTAAGTGGTTTAAGGATGTGTATATAGGGATAAAATATAGATGAATTAGATAAAAAAAGGAAAAATAATAAAATAATATTGTGATGTGATGTTTTTAGGCGGGAAAATGGCAATTCTGTAATTTCTTCAAACTTCTTGTTTTTATATATATATAATAGATTAAAGTAACTCTAGGACTATACTAAATGACAATCGTCATTCACTGTACCAGTCCCGCTCAAAACTCCCGCTAATGCAATAAAAGACATGCACATGCAAGTTCACAACTCATTAAATAAATAAAAAAAACACAAAACACTGCATTTAATTTATTGTTTATCAAAAAAAAAAAAAAATAATCGGTACACTGTACATCGACGTCAGGATTTTTCTTTCTTCTACCTAACACACATTTCAGAGATTTATTGACAGCTTTTTAAGATATTATATATATTTCTAAAATTATTTTGAAATTCAAATTTTAGCACAAAAATCTATCAGCTCAATATGTCAAATCAAATAAAAATAACACTTAACGTGTATCTCACAACATGTTTAGAGTTTCAATATTTTTTGAGTTTCAAGGCAAATTCAGAGTGGTTGAGATAATCATGCTCATTGCAAGACTTTCAACATGTTTCAAATTTCAAATGTAGATATTGTTGCCTATATATACATGTAAACCATTTCTTATTCACCATCAATTTTAACTTTTATTGTGATGCTTCAGATATGTATTTATGATATCTCTCTCTCTCGCTTTCTCTCTCTCTCTATATATATATATATTATATACTCACAAATATAATTGCTACATGAAATTTTTTTGCAGAATTTTCAGTTGTTGCAAACGGTAGCGATCTTAGAGAAGGAGATCCAATAATCCGTCGCGGCAACAACAAATTTGTCAACATCAGCTTGACTAGCTTTCTTGAACTACAACTAGGGTTCCAAGGTGCAACACTTTTTCTTTCAACACAAGAAGTATTAATAAATAAAGGTAATCACGTACAACCCATCAATGTCATTATATATTTTCCGAGCTATAAGCCTATAACCCATCAATGTCATTATATAACTCATTTCAGCTGGGAGAAATTCGGGGAGATACATGCTAGATTATGGTGGGAAGGGAGGGGTTTGTTGTTGAGAATTCTAAATCTGGAAAGAAATTTGAGAATTTGTAAGGTATGGAATCGTAGTCTATATAGAATTATGATAGAAAGGTATTCATTAACCCTAGTCTAAAAAAAATAGACCTATTAATCAGTTGATTCGTTCTAATTCATTGATTTAATCAAATTTATAGTAGGAGTCGTTTTTATATGAGAAGTCACAACGATCGTTGGCGGGGGATGTGAAAAAATGTCAGTGAAGCAACGCTGGAACAACCAACTAAGGATCGGTGATTGAAGTTATCAAATGTAGGGCCCTGAGGTGTGAACATGGATGAAAAAAATGAAAGATGGAGAAAGAGAGGATAACTCAACTGCATGTGAAAGAAAAACTATTGAAACAAGTGATGGAGAAAAAAAGAGAGTGCACACGGGAAACAAAAAGTGAAAATGTATGCGCTGAGAAAGGTGGCATGTGAAAAAGTATGTGCTATCAAAATTTTGCGGTAAAAATATTTATTTTATTATTATGTGTTTTATATGTGCATTGCGAAAATTGCAAACAAAAAACTGTAAATTTAGCATTCATAATATTGTGAGTTATTGAATATTAAAGATTCAATATTAATATAATACTGGCATATTTTAAAAGATAGGTACAAATTATTCTTTAGCTTACACAATTTATTATATAGATATATAGGTAAAATATGTAGTATTGATTGCTCATATTATACATTTTTTTTTCTATATCATGCTGAAAATATTTATTAGGGAATATTGTGATTGACATTGCATATTTATATTCTTTATGAATTAAAAACATATAGAAGTATAGATGACAAGAAAATTATAAAAAATAAATAACTTTGTAAAGATAAAATAATGTTTAATAATTAAGCTTTAAATAAATATGGAATTGCAGTTAACCATGTCTACTCATTTCTCAGTAAGAATATTGCCTACATTATAAATTACATTTATAAAATAAAATGTAATGATATAATGAATTTATAGTTAAAGCGATATATTTGCAGTATTTTAGTTTAAGATTCTAAAATTCAACGTACGAAACTCAATCATAAAAATTGAAAGTTGTTCATTTTTGTAAGTAAATATACACTTTCTTTTATGAATATGTCATATTCAATATTTAAAATCAACGTATTTTTTGGGATTCATTCGTATGTGTTTTAATTGAAGGAATTAAATAAACTATCCAAAAAAGAAAGGAAGTCTATATTTTTTAAAATAGATATAAATATTAAATAAATTATTTATACAAATATTTAAATTATAAATATTTTCGTGCAACGCACGGGTGAAACTCTAGTATTACATAAAAAGAATTGTGTATATTCTTTAATATATATAACCAAACTAATGATTCATATTTCCATATATATTCTTTATCAACTAGTCTCATATTTGTTAATACGTACAATAATGATATCAAGGTACACGCATTAGTTTTGTACATATTTTATGCCTAAAGTTTCATTATCGAATTTCATTTTCATATTCTCCTTTTAATAAAATTAATGTAACTTCAAAAGTTACTACACTCTTCTGAGTAAAGGAAAGGTATCACTAGGGATGGTTCGGTACGGTATACCGGACATTTTTCTCCATACCTTATACCTTACCAAAATTTACGGTATGAGGAAAACTCATACCGTTACCGTACCGAAGTTTTCGGTATACCTTAGTTCAGTATACCAAATTTTCGGTATGATTTCGGTATGAGTCGGTATGGTTTCGGTATGAGATAATTTATATACTATTACTTCGGCATATCGAATTCTTGAAATGATTTCAATATGATTTTGGCACGATATAATTTATATACCATTTATCTTATAATTCTTTCAATATACCGTTAACATACTGAAATTTTTTGATATAATTTGATTTTAATGATTTTTTCTGTTGGTATTTATTTAAGAAATATGTTTATATTATAAGGTGAAAAGAGAAGATATAATTTCATTCTTAATTTATATGATTTATTTTTAATTTAGTATTTTAAAATAATAATAAAAATAATAAATATTATTATATTTTCGGTACGGTATGTGCCGGTATACCTTCAATATTAGGATTGTCATACCGTTACCGTACCGAAAATTTTCGGTTCGGTATGATAACTTACCAAAAATTACGGTATACCAAATATTCGATAATTTCGGTATTTTTTCGATACGATATGACCGGTATTTCGATAATTCGGTATTTTTTCCCATCCCTAAGTATCATAGATTAATTCGAGATTTTGATAACAAAAATATTTATATATGATGTTATCATTTGTTTATAAAATGATGCCCTTTATTTTCCTCTCTTACAACATCTCTCTCTCCTATTACAACACGTGCAAACTATTAAAAGGTTGAGACATGAGTGCCATTACAGCAAGCCCATAATCATTTTTTTTGTGCACATAAAAATCAAACCACACAAGTAAAAAGCTAGTTGATATTCATGATAAATTTTCTTTTTTTTTTTCTTGCACATGCTGCGAACTAAATATAAAAGGAAAAAAATATACCGAATAATGCCTATTGATATGACTCATATATTTTAACAAAGGAAAGGTGAAAAGACAAATAGCTGTAAAGTGAAGTGAGCGAGCTAAGCATTGTCGAGCGAGCGGAGCGGAGCAGAAGTGTGAGCGCCATTGGTTATAAATACATTTATATATTTGTACACAGCCGCACTCGTGAATAATAAAATTTTGTACCCCTCTCCCGTAGATATAGGCAATTGCTGAATCACGTAAAATCTTGTGTCTCTTTAAATTTTCTCGTTCATAATTTATGATATATAGTCAATTAGATCACAACAATATAATTTATCTTGTAATGTTCTATATAACGTTATTAGGGGAATCTTACTCTTTATGTATGCCATTCTATCTAGATAAAGCAAAACCGCCAAACCAAAATTACAAGATCGATTAAAAATATTATTATTATTTTTTACAAGTTCGATTTCTTTCTTTATATTTAGGGCCATTTCTATTGCTGAAAAGGGTGAAAATGCACATGGGGTGGGTGGATGGATGTATGCATGATGAAAAGTGGGTGTTTTCGATACCAATTCAATGCCCTTCTCTCTTTGCTCCCCCTTGTAAACATGCGTGCATTGACTTTGTACCCCTTGATTTTTTTTGCCTGTTTCCATTCCCTATCAATCATCACATTTTAAGAAAAATAAAGTACAAACCAAAATCTGAAATCCACATCTTTAAATGAATCTCTTTTGGGTAATGCAAACCAGAAATGTTCACTCTTCCACTATAGACACATGTTAATACAATAGTGGATCCAGAAATTTTTTTCGAGGGGGCTGGAATTTTTTTTTTCCGCCTTCACTTTAATTTCCAAATTTTTATATTTTATCCATTTTTTCTTCAATACGAGGGAGACTATACCACAAAAATCTAGTCATGATACTACAAAAACGAAAAAAAAAATTGGGCTAGGGGGCTGGAGCCCCCATGTAGACCCACCAGTGTGTTAATATATATGTTCACCAATGATGACATTGGTGCCTGGTGGTTAATATTGACTTACCATCAATATTGTAATACCACATCAGCTCGTAGGCACATTAAAACATGCTCAATGTGAGTTCGTGGGTATTTCTTATGTAGAAACACGTTTTACTTAAGCTAATATACATACATACATGATGATCATGTCAGCCTTAATTTGTATACAGAAGAATTTGTCAACTAAAAAGAAAATCAAATATATAGACCTCATAGTTTTGTGAATCATGTGGAGCAGGTGGCAGCCCAACATGTGCATTCTTGCTTTCAATGATATTGAATAAAATGTCATTTCCAATTTTCCACATGCACAAAAACCACATTTCTAATTAACCGACTCTCCTTCGCTATCGTCATTACACCAATCCCAACAAACAATAACCTACAAGTTTCTGAGTTCAATTCTCCTATCCAATCAAAAGATAATATCAGAAAATATATTTCATATATTTTAGTGGGAGAATATCTGAATAATAAGAAAAAAAAATAAATGAAAGAGAAGAAAAACCCATATTAGTTGGGTGGGGTCGTCGGAGTTGAACTGAGCTGCGCGGAGCCATAAACTGTGAGCAGCTGGGCTAATGCACTCATGGCTCGTACCTGCAATGTAACAAAATCCAAATTTGTATGATTCATGAATTTAGACAAAATAGCATTATACGCAAATTGTGAATTTAGATGGATGAAGCAGAGACAATTGTTTGTGATTTAAATTATGCAAAAATAAAGAAACATAAGGAAGAGAGAGAGAGAGAGAGAGAGGTGCATGTTACATACCTGCATTTCGAGAGCGGGTATATAATCGATGGCCTCCTCCAAAACCACCGGCAACGGCTGTTTCCGGCAGCCGGGAACCAACCGACTCAACATCCTCGACTTCCGTTGAAACGCCGGCAAACACTTGGATTTCAGCCGCAAGACGTTCACCTTCGATTTCTTCTGCGACCGATTACCGGAGGCGACCGCAGTCATCACCTTACGCTGTCGTTTCGCAATGCTGTTTTTCTTCATGAACTTCATCTTCAGCCGGTTTGTAAGTATGGCTCGGCTCCACCGCGATTGGCCCTTCGCCGTCGTGGCCAATACGCCGTACGCAGCGTCGCGCACTCTTCTGGAGCTGAGCCGGACCTGCTGCTGCAGCGCGCGGAGCAGCTTAGAAGAGTAGATTTGCTGCTGCGCGTCGGATTTCCATTGAATTGATGAACTGGTTTGGAGGTCGTTGCAACGGGTTTTCTTCTTCCTTCTTCCGGTGGATGATCTATCGGAATTTACTGCTGAATTCGATGATATATGCGATGACATCATCTTCCCCAACTTTTTAAAAAAAACTTCGATATCTGAATTTCTGAGCTTCGATTCTGCAACTCGGAGCTGCAGATTCATTGAAAACCGATTAGAATCGGAACAAAAGCCAAGCAGATTCAAATATGTAACCAATTGAAGCGGAATCAATACTGAAAAAGACCAAATCAATCAGCGCAAATTCACAAATGAATAAGAACTCGATGAATCTGAAGAAAACAGAGCAATAAATCACATAAAACCAGAACACATTGCCAAGCGAAAAAAAAAACACGTGAATTACTTCTCGAATAATCCGAAGTAGGTTGAGAAAGTAATCGAATGGATCATTACCTACGAAATTGAGAAGCCGTTACCCAAGACTCCAATCACTTTCTTCAAAGCCTGAATCGATGTGAATATACATACAAATCGAGGTAATCTATACAAGCAAATGAAAATGGAGATGTAAGGGGAGGAATTGGGGGATTTAAATAGAATAATGGGGGGGAAATGAATCAGCAAATGCGATATTTATCTTCTTCATAAATTCTGGAATCCAACCCTCTGCAATAAAATATCCTTTCAATTATTGTATATCAACATACCATTTACTATATCATTATAATCATAAGCCAGAGTTGGCTGCCCCCTACGATGAGACATCATTAAAAAATTAAGCAGCTTCCCACATGACCACCGCCCCTTTTGCTCATTTTTAATTAGTGATTAAGTATTAATATTAACGTCAATGCTGTGCGAAATCTATATAATTTGTGTTTAGGTGTGATACTTTATCAAATTTATTTAGAAGATTAAGGGTGTGACTGATAAGGATCTGTGAGTTACTAATTGGTTGGGAGAGATTAAGTTTCCATGTGATTATATGATTTGCTTTTGCCAAAAGCAAATTGTTTATTATGATGATGAGATGTTTGAGAAGCACCATGGTGAGAGATTATGGCTTTCTAAGTAAAACTCATGATTTATTAGCCAGAGCAAACATGAAAATGACCACCTAACTTTAAAAAATTGTTCTTTTTTTTTTTTTTTTGTGCTGATTTTATTTTTTAAAAACTTGGGTATTTTATTTGTTTGGGATGGTAAGGGTTTTTTATCAATGGAAAGCTACAATATCATATTAATAGAGTTATATTAATTTCATCACTATTAAATGGGAAGGGTATTCGCATACTCAAGAATCAAGATCATTTAATTATAAATAGAAGAATTGACCACTGTGTTTCGTATCGAAGTTGAGACTTCACCATTATAAGGTGGTATACACTTGATTTGAGATACTTTAATATACTCCATCAAATACAGCGCGGAACTTCATGAGTATTTCATTATTGGGATATTTTAACACCCACTGTGCTTCGTATTAAGATTTTATTATTTTCCTATAAAATCGAAGATCAAACTTTCACCATTATAAGATGGTATACACTCGATTTGGGATATTTTAATATAACTCATCACACACAGCCTCAAGCTTCATGAGTATTTCATAATTGGAATATTTTAACATCCCTTTCACACGTAGCGAGAGTGGAGCTTTTATGAGAAACCTATCATCGATTTGGATCAGCTCTGATGCCATATTAAAATCTTATTTTTACCCTATAAAATTAACTTTTAAAGAGACAATTTTTACTATTATAAAGCAATATACGTCCAAATTCTCAGTTAATATGAGATACTTTGACACTCCAAGGTCAAAGATATATATTTTACCGAATTATTTCCTCACACTAGTACACAAATAGTCTTATCAAATAACTAATCAAAGACATATACACATTAGCTTCACATGAAAAATAATGATACGATATCATACAAGTATGTAAATGATGAATTGGAAGGCCCAGCCACCTAATACACCCAGGCCACCTAAGCTAGTGAATTCCAACATTTCACATAACTACAAACAATTTAGGAAATTTATCATTTAGGATCTGGACACATATAATATAATGTATTCTATACCTGATCAATAAATTCTTCATATCGCTGAAGATGCCGACAGCCAAAACCTTACAGCTCCACAACATTAAAAAAAGAAGCAAAGTATATGTTCAAAATGAGCGCCACATTGCAAGAGGCCAATCATAGTTTTCAATGAGACGATCCATGTGTATCTGACCACATATAGCTAAATAGTTTCCGATTCTAGACAGTCTGGAATGTTTTTGTAGTTTAGCAGGGGTTCTTTTCATGCTAATTCTTATGAATAGATGGATTCCTACCCACATGTGCCCACTAAGTCCTGTTCATTCAGCACTACCGATAGCATGAAATAAAATGATGGGAGCCAAAAATTATGTTTGAGTAACTTTCCTTTTGAGGATTTTGTGATCATTCCTAGATCACAGAGTCTAAAGTTCCATGCATGAACATGTTATATGGTTGATGTCCGAATATGCCTTCACGAATCAGAAAAATGATTGGCTATGATGCAACAGAAATCTTCCTAGCTAGTAGAGTCTAAAAATTCCTAGTATGAATGTCAGAATTTGCTTTCAAGAATCAGAAAAATGTTTGGCTATGTTATAAATCTTCATTCACAACCTTTTCTCTAACCAAACCATCCAAAGTATTCCAAGGGATGATTTTCTCACAGAATGAAGGATATAGCAATGAACAACTATACCAGACTTTAGTGGAGGTTCAATGTGGATTAGAAGAAATTAGTGCTTGAGTTCAGCTTAAGTTAAGTAAAAATGAAATATATGGCATGTTCTATAACAAAAGACATTAAAATCAGGATTAACATATCGATGTAATAAGGCGACTAGGTTTTATCTATATCTATGAGCAAGATTATGTTATTTTCAAGTAAAGATCAGCAAGTTAAACACTAGCTACCGTATCTGCAGTGGCTGGTCTTCTGGTCCAGCTAAAGAGCCCGTCTCTTGTCCACAAATTGATCACAGGTTTGCAGATTATGTTGGAGTTAGTCCCGCAAAGGATCCCTCGGAACACCACGTGAGGAACCAAACCATAAACAGAGAGGATATCCCCATGATAGATATCAAGAAACCCAGGCTGGAGCTTCTGGAAAGAAGCTTATCAAGCCATTCATTCTTTTCATAGAGACCACCTTGAAGTTCTTCGATGACGATATTTATGAGAGCCTCCACGAGCTTCTTTGAAGGGCCAGCATCTTTTGATTTGAAGGCCTGAATTCTAGCTTCCTTTAGATGCTTTATCACCATCTCAGCCTCAACTGATCCTGCCATCTTGAAAGAATCTATTTCAGGGTTGTTGGCCGTGTCAAAGGCAATGTGCTTGGAAGGAGTAGCAGTTACAGAAGATAATGCAATCGAAGGCAGATGCGATGCAGCAACTGTCTCTGATGGATGAACCGACGCAAAGAAGTTCTGGAAACAGATAGATATTATCAGAAATCGTGAAAATGAGTTACTTAACAAGCAATCGAGCACCTGATTTAGCTATACATGCTGTCACAGAAAAAATTTCCATTATCCAGCATGAGTCTCAATTATTTTACAAGTGAATTATCAAACACCTATAATAGTTATTTATCGCAAGCTTCCTAGTCGCTGATTCCCTACATGAACTCCTAAAATGCAGCAACTACATCAATGCAGATAAATATCCTAAGAAATAGGCAGATAAATAGCGAACTACTGCTTCCACAATTTTTGGTTACAGTCTGTTGACTTTTGTGGCAATTTCCCCATCCCACATCGGTGATGGAAGGAAATTGGCCTTGGGCCAATATTATAAATATGGCCCCTCACCTTTAGTTTTAGATCATCCCAACAATTAGGAATTTTGTATTGACAAAATTCAATTGTATTTTTTCTCTTCTCCATTAGTAAAATATTTTGGTAGTGTCCGAGGACGTAGGCATAATTTGTGCCGAACCTCGTTAAATTCTGGTGTTCTTTATTTTCTATATTTATATTCCTCAATTATGTTTATTATTTTATTATCGCTTCCGCAACACAGTCATAACATAAATCTCACAGCGAACAGCTAAACATAATCTCTTATTCACAGCGCATTCATGCAATTCCCTCTACAAGCAAAGGAGACGAATCTAACTCAATTTGCGCGTAGTGGAAACGCAGCAATCCGAGAACACGAGAAAGCTCAACCAGGATCCGTAATAAACTTCCATTCAACAAATGACATTCAATCATAATCACACCAAACTGATAACAATCTCAAAGAGGGAAAACAAAAGTACCTCGACAGATTCAGAAAATAGAGTTTCATCAGAAGCCTCTGAAAACTCCTTCAGAGACTCCAAAACAGAATGATCGCCTTCGTTGTCAGCCTCAAACAGAGGATTCAAGCTCTTTCTCGCGCCCCTAACAACAATTTATTAGAACTTTAGATACCTGATTTTCTCGATTGTGGCTGGATAGCACATATTTGTAAAGTTTTCTCGAATCTTAATCCTACCTTGTGCAGATTCTTATGGAAATCCGAAGCTGTTTTCAGCCGACGATTCGCAGGAGTGTGATCTCGCTGTGGTGTTTGAAGCTGAGAAACCCTCATTTTTGTCAGTGAGCGGGAAATTCTTAAACGCGCCGTATATAAATCGATTTCCAAGTTCGTCTATTTGTCCAAACGTTACGGTTTTCTACAGTTTCAACTAGAGTCGCGCGGCAGCTGGCAACGCTCCAAATTGAAGTTTAATATTTATGGGTTTTATTTTTTCTTCCTCGTTTTCATTTCTTCTGTGTCTTTTTCTTTTCTTTTTTATACTACTTTACATTAAGAGAGTTTTCTAAACTGAGATGTTCTATTTTTGAGAAAAAAAAAGTTAAATAAAGAAAATTAATAAGATCATATTTGCACCAAAAGTTTTGAGATGAAACATTTGAATTTTTTTTTTATAAAAATTATAGAAGAACTGAGCTATAATTTATATGCTTGCTAGGTTTAATGTCCAAATCTATATATGTATAGTTTTTTCAAGTGATAAATATCGGGTTTAAGTTTTACCCCCATATCGTATATCGAAGAAATTAAATTCAAATATACTTTTTATTTATTAAATAATAGTAAGATTGATTCTTTGGTTATTTATCTCTTTGATGATCATATGGTTAAATTAATAATATGATTAATTAAAATAATAAAATTAATAAAAATATACAAAATAAAAATAGATTGTGTTTTTTTTTTCTTTTCAAGGAATACATTTATTAACTCACCTACAAATCTAGAGTCTTCTTTTTTCTATAGAGAAGTCTAGAATTTTCTTTCTTTCTTTTTTTTTTTAACTATCCTAAGGTTTTTCTATAGAGAAGTCTAGAATTTTCTTTCTTTCTTTCTTTTTTTGCACTATCCTAAGGTTGTGGATATTTTTATAATAATTAAATTCGTTAATATATGCTCAGAAATATATCATTCTCTCTCTAATACAACCATTACACATGAAACTCTATGATGTAATAATTATGCATGCAGCATCATTAAATGAAGAAAATCATATCCAATGAAACATTGTAACAACATCATCCACCATGCCAATTACCTAATTAATTTCTAGATTTTACCCTAAACAGTATGTGATCTAATTAATCAGTGCTTCCATTAATTCTTGTTTCACAAGTGGTTCAATCTTGGCCTGCCACTACCAACAAATATACTGCCCTAATTTTCTGTATATAAATCCAATATCCAAACCCCAATTCTCCTCATCACTCGCAAAAACAAAAAGGAAACAAAATCTACTAGGTAAATTTATGTTGTAATTGTAATACTTCTTGCATGCTTCAACAAAAACCCTAGTTTTCTTACCACCTCGTACCACTTTAAATCTTTTCCTTTCTTGTTCGTGATTGTTCGTTTTCGATTTCGACGGGTGAGGCCGTAGCATGAAGACTACTGTGATCATTTTGGTGCTTGTGTGTTTTCTGGTGATGGAGGCTCTCCATGGCCACGCAGAGATGGCGGTTCCTGCAAGTAATCGACGCCTTTTAAGCGAGGCGAATGGATCAAGCTCAAGAAAAGGGGCTGAGTATTCTACAAACAATGTTGATGATGATGGAGATGGAGATGCTTCTGGGGGTGAAAACAATTCTCACCATAAATCTATAGAGGGATATGATATAAATAAACCTCCAACGCACCCTTGGAAGCCATAGGTATTCCTTACTTACATATATATATATATATACGTACGTATTTATGTATGTATGAATTATGATTGTCGCGATACGGGGTGTTTGTAAATACTAGAATGTTTGAAAGTAGTATGAATAATGTTAGAAGATATATTATATGGTGTATGTTCGTTGACATCCCAAGTCATGATGGATATATAGTCATATGTTGAGGTTAATCATCTCCAATTATGCATTAGTATAAATTAGTATATATGGTTTGTGATTGTGGTACTGGCTTGAGATTTTCCCCCAAGATCTATGTAATAAATCGCGATTTGTATTTTTAGTTCTATGTGACTATGTTTATTCATAAGGCATGTCATTCACTTCTTTCGATTCAATCCAAGTATATGTCGTTCAAGTTTCAAAGGAGACAGTTATAGTTTTTTCCATTAAACCTATGATCACTCCTGAACAATTACAAGTTATTATTTTTTTTTGTTAGAAGTAAACTTGATATTATGGTTAAATAAACTCAATGTTGTCTTAAGAGAAATCTACAAAATGATAAAATATCATTTATAAAAATAGTAAAAATGATGAAATATAAGAGTACTAAAAAAATCTTTATTGTACGTAGTAGTATATATAAACATATTATGTAATGAAGATATCTAAGTTGAGTTGAGAAAAATCTTAATTAGCCTACAAAACTCTTTTCATTACAAAAGTTGTTAGGCACTTCATTTTTTTGAAATTATATCCTTAATTCGAGTTGCTCATAAATAGTAGGTCAATATTTGTATGTTGTAGTATATTCGAATTGATCAAGTGAATTACAATATAGCGATGAACATTTATAGTTAGGATTAAAACTGGTTGATGCATGAAGTAGCTTAAATGCTTGTGAAAATACATAACTTTTGGACCTAATTTTCTTCCCTATTTCATCTTTTATTCAAGTTTTGTTTCTTTTTTCGAATATTGATTTACCTCATGAATAATGGATGGAAAAGACCGTAGTAAGTAATCACTTATAATTAAATTCAATATTTAAGTTTAATTAGTTCACATATTTGATAATTCTTGAAATTAATCTCGAAGAAAATGAAGAGTTCTCAATGAGATCAGAAGTGACTAAAATTAAAATTTCTGTAAGCATGGCACAAAATAAAAAGTGCAATAAAATTAATTGCATATTTATACATCTCTAACCATTTTGTATATACACTTTAAAATTCTTCATTGTTCAATTTCACTAGACCATATATAAGAATTAAGAAATCTTGGAATAGGTAACTCTCTTATCCTATCATCTATCTCTAAATGGTAAGTTAATTACCAGTTCAGAATTCAAAAGATTAAAAAACTCTCAACCTAGAAAAGTCTTAAATTGTGGTCTTGAATTCAGATCTTAATTTGAGAATTAATTTAAAATCCTAAATCGATAATTAAATTATTTTTAAGATCCTAAATTTACAAAACCCTTAAAAACATTCTGCAATATTTGAAGGATGCATTATTGGTATAATCCATTATTTCCATGGGAAAAGAAAGGCAAAAACTTGCGTTAGGCAAACGGTTTAGGCTGGTTTCATCCATACCCAAATGGGTTCACCCATCCCAAATAGGGTTTATTAATCCCCAATTATGATATACTCCCTCCGTCCCATAACATTAGTCTTGTTTCATTCCGGCACAGATACCAATGCGAGTAGAGATAGAGGAAAGTAATATTTTATTAGTGAGTGTGTATTAATTTTCCATTTTAGGTAATGTTTGGGACAAACGAAAAAGGAAAACATGACTAATGTTATGGGACGGAGGGAGTATTAGATAGGTTTGACTTGGGGCGAACCTAACCTGACACCTTCCCGAAAAGAAAATGTTTACTACTGTATTTAGAGATAAAGATGCATGCATATTTGTGAGTGCTACCTCCACCACCAGCATGATCACAGACACAGTACGTGGCTCTATAAATCATGGATAAGCAATCAACAACAAAACCATATAAAATGCAAAATAATCACCATCTTTTGCTATATAAATCCAACATCTCAACCCCCAACTCAGTTACCCTACAAAATATAAACACATTATACATATAGCTCGATTGCATGCCCTAAAAAATAAAAAACTAAAACTTCTCTCAACTTCTCTCTCATATGAAGACGATAATCGTTCTGTTTGTTGCCTCTCTGCTCCTCCTAGCGACTTTCCAAGCTCATGCCGAGGTAGCTGTTGCAAGAAATCGTCGCCTCTTGAGTGATAAAGGATTGAGTAGCTCTGCTGCAAACAAAGGTTTGGGGCAGGTGAATAGCATCAGCGACGACAACGACAACGACGACGAAGAACCCTCTTCACCGGAGCAGAGTACTCATCATTATTGGCCAGACCAGGATCCCAAGCTTGTGCCCAAGTCGACCACTTCGAATTCGCCCTAGAAAGATGAAACCCTAATTAAAAACTAGTGTTCTATATGTTTTAGGGTTGTCCGTAATATTTTGTCCATGTTTTGTACGACGTGTGTGGTTTGCTTCTTGCTTGTAATAAAGTGTGGAATTGGACTTCCATGTGAATTCAAGTCTGTATCATTATTGTATAAATGAGTTTTAATTTAGTACTCCCTCCATCCCGCTAGAATAGGCCCACTTACCAAATTTGGCGTCCCAATTAAATTGACTCCTTTCCAAAAATAACAACTTTTTCACCCACAACAATAAAATATTCATTCCACTAACCCATTCTACACTCACAACTCTTAATTTCCGTGCCGAAAAGAAAGGGGCCTATTAAAATAGGACGGAAGGGAGTAATTTTTTGGAATTTCAATTTCATATATATGGTTTGAGTTAATATTGTAAATTAAAAAAAAGTTAAATCGACTCCATCTAATAATATATACTTGAAAGATTTGAGACGGTAATCAATCCTAGTTAAATCGAGTTTGTACCTTTTTTTAATTGTGGCTCGTTTATTATTGAGTTTACTTTCAATTTTTTCTTTTTAAATTAAATATTTTATGTTTTTAAGTTACATAATTCATATATACATATATATATATATATATATATATATAATTTTTATTATTTAATTAAAAGAATCATATATGTACTCAAATTCAAATGTTGTGGCAAAGCTAACAATGATTACCTCTTTCTATGAGATAGGATTGTGTCTCTAAGAAAATATTGGTCCGATTCACAAATGAATTGTCTTGATACTTCCTCCATCTCGCCTGATTAGTTTTATTTTTCATTTTTATTTGTCCTGCTAGATTAATCTCATTTTTTAAATGGGAAAAAAACCTCCTCACATTAATAAAATATTAATTACACTATACTCACAAATATTATTTACTGTGCCGAAATCAAAGGGAGCTACTGTAATAGGACGGAGGTAATATTACTCTTTAAGAGCTCATCAAGAAAGGATTTTTATTGGGTCTTCATCATATATTTACAAGTGTAAATAAAGTAACTTATAATTTAGCTAAATTTGGAGCTAACTTCCCTAGGATTCTCTCATGTGTGTTAATTAGATTACTAATTATAAAATTTTATTTCAAAATAATAATAGTAACTATAATAATTGTAATAAAAGGATCAATTATTAAATAAGTTGAAAAAAATTGAACCGAAAATCTTCTCCCTCTCTCTCTACCACTATTTTGTTGTCACATGAATTCGTGTGCCACGTTATCGAGGTTAAAGATTATTAAACCTTGATTGCATGTTGTGGAGCTAGTCAACTTATTTCTCAAAAAAAGAAAGAAATAAATTGGTTGGACTATTTAATCCCTATAATATTCCCACCAATTCAAAATTGGAAAACCTACTCAAAATAGATCGTTAATCACATGATTAACACCAAAAAGTAGCGGCTAATTTTGCCAAACTCACGTATTATTTATTTTGATTCGTTGACATAATATTGTATTTGTACAACCTTAAATTAAGCTAAGGATCTGTAATTACGTTCACACTTATGCATGTCATTAATTACTTTAATTACTTCATATATAGCAGAATCTATGATTGTGTTTGTCTATATTCAATCAAGGACTATAAAAATAATGTTTTTTTTTGCTATGCTTAAAAGTATTAAATATTAAAAGGTAAAAACACAACGGTTGATTTTGTCAATTTTAAAACTCAAATTCATTCCAGTTCAATTTTAAAATATTTTTTTTGATTGAGTTTTGATTTTTACAATTACATAAACACATAAGGATGATTTTTTATGAACCATAAGCATGATTTTAGTAAATAGTGAAGTTGAATAAAGTGCAAAACGAAAATAAAAACGTACAGAGTGGAATGATTTTTGTCAAAAAGCTCAAAAGGAACATCAACAAAGGCACAACTACTTTTAGCATAATATAAATAAAAACCACAGTATATTTATGCAAAACATATATATGTAGTAAACAAAAAGGAAAAAAAATAAAAATCATATATAAATTTTAATTTGAATCAATAATGAAGGAGTTATATAAATTTAATCATATTTAATACTCCCTCTATCCTAATTTATTAGTTACATATCTTTTGATCTGTTCCATTTACTAGTCCCATTTCTTAAAATATTAGTTTCATTACACTCACAAATTTTAATTATTATGTCATTTTTATTTGGGACTAATAAATTGAGACAGAGGGAATACTAAATAAATTTTAACCGAATCCACACCACCCATCGTTTCGTAATAGGAAGCCCTACTCAAAATAGATATTGGATGATCAAATCATGATGAGAAGGTAGCAGTTTGCAATCCGTCTCATCTTAATTGTTCTATTTTCTTTTTTCGTCTGTCTCAGCTCAATTGTTCTATTACTAAAAAGGCAATTTTTTCACACTCAACAATAAAATATTAATTCCACTCAATTTATTATACATCAATTTCCTTGGTTATTATGTCCGGCCAACTCGAGACAATTAAACCGGGAAAGAGAGAGTAATATATAACCCAAATTGACAAAGTTGCTAAATATTCAATCACTAGTGCTCCACTTATTCATCAATTTAATTACAACATTATTAATCCTTGATCAACAGACTCCTCCACCAATCTGTCTCTAAAATGGGTGCAGTGAAAGTGTATAGACCTCTCCAATATAAAAACAAGTCGAGTAATATAATTAATCACACTATGATCGATTTTATAATTTTTTATTTTGAAATCTTCACTGATAATTCTTTGATAAAAATTTATATTATTTAGTCATTTTAGTTATTTATATGGTCATAAAAGTATCAAATATATTACAAATTAAATAATTGTATTTTTTAAAATTACAAATTATGCATATGATTAAAATATAAATATATCAAATTGTTAGTTTTATTTAAAATTTATGAAGAAAGCAAAACTTTAGTGATGGGATTTTTTTTAGAAAAAATACTACAATAATTAATTATATTGTCTAAGAATAGATACATCAATTGGGCCTTTAAGAGAATATGGGCCTAACCCATATTAGCGATATGAATAGTCCATTAAATTTAGTATCTGCATTATATATACTATGTACGTTGTATTGAGAAGATTATGAATGAAATAAGCTGTTTAGCTTCTTCTTTCGTTGTCGATTATTTCTCTTTCTGCTTTTATCTACATTTTCTGGAGTTTGAGCACCTCGAAGTGCTCTATCGATTTGCAGGGATGTGATCTCACCGTGGTGTTTGAAGTCATGGTTGTAAAAATCGCTAAGCGCTAGTCGGGCGCTAGTACCTAAGAGATTTAGGTGGGGCTTAGGCATTTTTTAGGTTGAGCCTAGACATTTTCTAGGCGGTAGTTAATCGGTAAGCTAATTTTTATATTTTATATTTATCAATAAATAAAAATTAAGATTATATAAATTTTAATTATTATTTTTTAATATAAAAAACAGACCCCTAAATCGATTAGATAGCACGTAGCCCTCTTAGTCGACTACTTAAGCGGCTCGTAGCGAGCTTATAGTCGGCCAACTAATTCGGCGTCTAGATGAATTAGGGGATGATTAGGTGCTTATTACTCACCAAACCAATTTAACACAAGGATTTTAAGATAATTGATTCGACCGGGACTACCTAGGCCCCTAGGCGATCCTAAACAGGAATTTTTATAACAATGAAGTGATGCTGAGATAATCTCATTTTTGTCATTGAGCGGGAAATTCTTTAACGCGCCCGTATATAAAGCGATTTCCTGGTTCGTCTCTTTGTCCAAACGCTACGGTTTTCTACAGTTTCAACTAGAGTCGCGCGGCAGCTGGTAACTCTTGAAATTGAAGTTGAATATTTATAGGATTTTTTTTCTTCCTCTTTTTCTTTTCTTCTGGGTCATATCTATATCTATATCTATATATATATTAAAACAATACCGGATTCTTAATATGGTAATTATAGTTGCATTAATGATTCATTAATTAAACATCTTAGTTCATTAATTAATAACTAAAATTAAGTTGTGATATTTTTGGACATAATTGATAAATATGATTGGATTTATCACTCATATATTAAATACTTATTTATTTGTGTACAATTTATTTAATATTTATTATGATTAGTAAGTTTATAATTTATTTAATATATTAATAATTAACTTAATTATAAAGTTTATTTAAATGTTTTAATATAATATTTAATTTAAATCACAAATAATTTGAGAATCACATGATTTTATATACTAGAACATATAATTAAATAAAATAATTTTTTCTTAACTCTTATTAATTAAGCAACAATAATTAAAAAATCTTATAAATACAATATTCATACGGAATAAATCCTAAGTTGATTTATATATGAATCCAATTCAAATTTAATTATATTAAAATCATAATAAATTTTATTAATATTTAGTTTTAAAATGGTGGATATTAAATAGAAAACAAAATTATATCAATATATTGGGATTATTAGTACGTTAATGTTTACTACATTTATAACTTTAATTAAACAATTTAAAATCACCAAATCAACATATCAATTAGGAGATTACAATTGATTTGGTCTACAATATTCCAAATTTAGTTGATTTATAAATATGAATACATGATTTTGTAAATTAAGGAAGCAAATTCATCATGATTTTAGAATAAGTTATTAAATTAAACAAAATCCTTAAATCATGGCAAGATATGATCAAATTTCGGACCTTCTATTTTTATATTTGCACTATAAATACGAGTCTCTTATTTTCAATTTCACAAGTTCTCTATCTCTTTCAATGAAATTTTAAATTATGTTTCTTTGTTTAGCTTAGTCTTCTTTTATTTTATTATTATTGTAGATCATATTATTTGGTCTCAAATTGAGATTCGAATAATGAAGAGTATTTTGTAAAGAGGAAGACCAAGATAAAAGAATTCATATTTGCTCGAAGTTTCATGTTTCAATATGAGGGCAACACATGATTGTAGTTTGCATTGTATGGTTTATCATATTTCATTTAGTTATTTCTCTACACTTCATTACTTTTCTTTTACTTTTTGAGTTTTTATGCAACTTTCTTATCCATATGATACAATCAAACTAATTTCATGATTCTTTATAAAAAAACCTAAATTTAATGCATAATTTTTAATTAATTGGAAGAAGATTATTTAAAATATTAAAAAAGTTTAAAATAACATTATTTCGTATTATGTAAAAGAAAAAACATTGCATGAAATTTCAAAGCGATCACGAATATAATTAAATCAAAATGTGGCAGCAAATGAAATGAAGCGTAATAACAACCAATCAGATACAATATATTTAAATAATTAATAAAAATACTAAATGAAACAACAAAATATTTGTAAAAATAATAACAATCTTATTTTGTGACTTTAGTTAATTAAATATCGATTTTACTAATCATTTAGAATAATAAAAAATTGGACTAAAAAGTGCTATTAAATAAAATAAATAACAAAAGATATTAAATGAACTGCAAAATGATTGCAAACATAATAGCAATATGATTTAAATATAAATTCGATTGATCATTTGAGTTAAAACTAAACAAATTAATGTTATTTATTATTAAACAAAATAACAAGTAAGAAAACATTAAATAAAATCATAAAATAATCGCAAATATAATAGTAATTGATCATGTAAAATCAATCGCCATTATGATGTTATTTATTGATTTGATTAATCATCAGGTTTATTAAGAAAATTTAATAAAAGACTATTAATAAACTATGAAAATATATATATATTTTTAAAATCCTTCTTGTCTAAGTTTTTAATTTAATTTTGTACATTTTAGTATTACTAATATTCACATAATTAATTCGTTTCCTCACATAAACGCATGAGAATATAATATTCCTCTTAAAAATAACTTAATTCATTACACCAACTTAAAATATGAATTATAAAATAATATAATTTTATAAAATAAGAAAGAAAAAATTAGATGATTATTAACTCAAAAATATCAATGAGATTGAGTGCATGACTTTTATTAATCAAGGATATATATTTACATAATTATCAATTTATAAATATTAATTATATAATTATGGCAACAAATCATCTTAAATATGAAGAAAAATAAATAAGAAATATTACTACTATCTCCGTCCCATTAGAGTAGTCTCATTTTTTTTCGGCACGGGAATTAAGGATTGTGAGTATAGTAGAATTAATATTTTATTGGTGAGTGTTAAAAAGTTTGTCATTTTAGGAAAATGAGACTATTTTATGGGAGAAAAAAATGGAAAATGAGACTACTCATGCACGACGGAGGGAGTATTATTTATTATTATAATAATAAATAATAAATTAAAAGAAACACAAATTGGTTGCAAATATAATAGCAAATCGGATATATAAGTTATTTATTTAATCAAATACTGATTCTTTATGTAAATGATAAGATGTATCACATAATGTTGTTAAAACAGATTGGAAAGGTTTGAACTACATGTAAAATTATTAATATTTATTTCAATGTTTAAGTTATTTTGGAATAATGAAATTTATGGAACGACAAGGTGGAAGAAGAAATATATTGATGATCATATAAACTTAAGTGGAGAGAATAGCGAAATGAATGAAACGAATGAATGAGAATTGAAACGTGTGTTGCTGTTACAGTAATCAACGATAAAATATGAGTTTTGTAACGAGGAATTCATATCGTGATGTTATTTAGCCAGAAGAAAAACTCACAAAACATGTAAATAGTACGATTCTATATCGAGCTAATATGAGTTATATGCACTATTGGGGATCAAAATAATACTAGATGAAAGCAAACATAATTGAGATTATTACGTGAGCCTCATAAATAATATCAATAAAGTGAAAAATAACCACCATATTATAACATCATAATTGAGTATAGTAAACAAATGACGAGAGAGTTAGATGGGTGTACAAATTTCTAACACATTTGAGAATAACAAGTCAAATTGCATGTCAAGGAGTTTGATGTCTAAGTTTAATATGCATAAAGTATGCATCCATACATATGGTTAAATATTTATCCGATCATGTACAAAAATAACTTACATCACTACAACAATTATAATAGTTTGTTTTAGTTCTAAAAAATTGACAGAGAAAAAGAATGAAAGGTTAAAAGCTTTAGATTTTTTAGTAATAAAATACTATAAGTTTTCACACACTAATAAATACTCCCTCCGTCCCGGTGAAGTAGTCTCATTTCTTTTCGGAATGGGTATTTAGGGTTGTGAGTATAGTGGAATTAATATTTTATTGATAAGTGTAAAAAAGTTTGCCATTTTAGGAAAATGAGACTATTCTATGGGACAAACAAAAAAGGAAAATGAGATTACTTCAATGGGACAGAGGGAGTAATAAATTATAATAATAAAACTTATCAATATCAACAAAATAACATATATATAAACATTGTTTTGAATTAGAAACTCATATGAGACCTACAAATGAAATTTAATAAATTAATTAGAGTAAATAAAATGAATGTCATGATATTATCATATATAAATAGTAAATTAATTTATGTTATATATGTTATCGTATAACTTTATAATTTATATGTTATAAATATATATTATTTCAATACATATAATTAAAATTTCCACGCATCGCGTGGGGTGCAATACTAGTATATATTAAAACAATACCGAAGTCAATAAATGGAAATCTTCTGTTGCATTAATTGTTAATTAATTTAACTTCATAGTTGATTAATGATACAACAATTTCAATAATATTCCAAATATAAATGAAGATTGAATATAGATTTTATTAATTAAGGAAATAATCTTACCAAATAAATTTATAAGAAATTTAAGTTCAATAATCCACGTTGATTGTAGAAAGTTTTCATAAATAACAAGAAAATATCTATTTATTTATAATGCACTTATTCGGCCAATAATATTCCAAAATCAATTGATCTGCCGTTATAGTTATGTTTTGAATTCAATTATATTTAGTTAATTAGATTTGAAGTTAAAAAAGGTAATCTAAAATATCATAATACAATGCTTATTTGGGTAAAAAAAATCATTCTGATAAGTTTTTTTTTTAAATTTATATCCATAATATTTTAATTAATCTCAATCTTTAATTATTCGATAACCCATTAATATATTACACTTGATTTCAACAATAAAAATAATTTATTCTGCCACTATAAAATACATAATTTCAAATTTAATATATTTATATTGTCAAATTTAGGGTTAAAAATAATGGTCTAAAATATTGTAATATAAATATTCATATCCTTCCTAAACAAAACTTTCTAAATAATCACAAGAAGATATAGAAACTAATTAATACAATTAATCTTGCATGGTAATAAATGTTATCATGAAATGATTCAATCAACATGACAAGAAATCGGTTATAATTTTGTATGTTTATATTTTGAAACAAAGAAAATCAAAATAAATTAGCTAAGATTTTGGCCCAAATTGATAATCAAATTAAAAACAACCCTCAAATCATGGTCAAAATAATTAATTTTAGATCCTTTTGTGATTATTTTGACTCTATAAATATGAATATATTTTTTTACAATCTTTTCATTCTCCATCTCCAAATTTAATTGTGCTCCTTTGTTTACTTGAGCTTTCTTTTGTTATTATTATCTATCATATTATTTTGCTTTAACTTGAGATTCAGAAACAGAACTACGACTGTCATTGTTGGCTCAAATCTGGTGGCCATGGTGGAGCAGACACTCTTTTAGATAGTTCCTGCGTCATAGACGATTTTGTCCAACAATGAAGAGGCAATCAACGGGTTTATGCATGAACCACAATCTATTTCATTGCAATAATGTTGTAGAAATTATTGCGATAATATTATTTAAGTAACAAGTATCACCATATGTTTGCTTTAGTTATTGACGAGACATGTATAATATTTTCAATAGCAGTTATTTGTATAAATATATTGATATATATTTATTTTTCTTTAGAGATGAATACTTCCATTATGTTGTATATAGTAAGAATATCATATAATCTACAATTGTGATAGTTGATTTACATATTTTATAGTTCATATTTACTCAATGAATACCTTAAATGTAATAATATATTATTGATCTTAAATATAATTGAAATTAGCTAATACTATTTTCTGTTATTTTTTTAGAATGTGGCTCGACTAATCTTTTACTTATTTATTTACAAAATAAAGTTTATAATTTGTCCAAATGTATCTTAGAGAAGTCAATTACGAGAAATTATTTGAATCTAATGTTTAACAAATGCATGTTGTATAGAACATATAATCCTCTATATTAAAACAAATTATTAATATATAATGAATGCATAAATATTTTATATTTCAATCAAAAAATATATTACAAGGTATATATGTAACTACCATATTTATATATATAGTACTATAATTTAAAATATATCTCAATTTTTACATAAATAACAACATTAGTCTTCCATCGCAAACAATAAAATAAATTCTCATTAAAATTAATGGAGTAGCAAAGTATTTATAAGATGTTATTTTATTTTAACAAATTATTATAGATGTTTGTAAATTATCAAAATATTTTCTACTTTATAAAACGTGAGTAATTGTTATATTTGATTAATTAATAAAAGTTAATAATAACAATATAAGGAAATTATTTTTTAATTATTAAATTTAATATCTCATATATATTTAGGAAGTACAATTTTAAGCATTTATCCTAATATTATATTAATATATGCTTAATTAATAAGTAGAATAAATATATAATTAAATAAATGTTAGATGTATAATATTCATTTATTTTTACTATTATTTGGATAAATAAGTGTAAAGTCTAACGAAAAAATATTGATTATTTTCATTTTTTATCAATTATTTTCATTTTTATCGCAAATAAATTTTTAGTTCGATTTTTTTTCCAAACTAATCATTTAGTTCTTATTTTAAAATTAATTATTTGTCAAAGGATAACCAACTAAAGAAAATTTGATCATGAGAGATTGTAAAGTAAATCTAATTTAAATAGTGTGTCGTGTGAATATTGAAATAACATAACACACCGTATTTTATTGTATAATTATTGGCTCCCAAGTTAGGTTGTTAGTCTCTTCCTGTTTGAAAATAATTGATTAAAGTAACTATTTTAAAAAAATTGGAAAATTATTGTGATATACCTCCTTTTTTTGTTGCGTTGAAAATTTTGAAATGCATGTGAATTTGAAAATATTTATTTCAATGTTAAAACATATTATTTCTAAAATGTGCAATCAATGAATGAATAAGGTACAGGAGGGAAATAAACCTATAGTTACGTAAAAAATGGTGAGAATAAGAAATGAATGAAGTCGAAAGTATAAGGATTGGAATATAACATTAATATTTTATTTTTAAAAAATGAAACATGGGCTTCGTACTGAGAAGTACATATGGTGAAGTAATTTTGGCTTGAAAATTTGTACTCACAAATACGAAAATAGTATGATGATGGAACGAATACGTATATGGTATGTACTACCAATGACAAAATAATATAGTATAAAACTCAACATTATTAAGAGGTTTGTTTAGACATCATAACTACTATAAATGGAGCATAAAAATCTTCGCAATAGTGTGATATCTTAATATAAATGAAACATAAAAGAGCTGACAAGAGATTTAATGTAAAAATATAAGTAGTAAATCAAATTGTATGTCAAACAATAATAAATTCAAATTTAATATCTCTAATGCATGCATCAATACACGTAGTTAAATAACTATCTAATAATGTAACAAACAGTCTTTATGATACATAAATTATGAAATTTACTTTGAAGAGGGAAAGAGAAAGAAAAGTAAGAAGTTGAAAATCTAAAGTTCTCACACAATAAAAAATAATATTAATTTTTTAGCATTAGAAATTATAAATTATATGGAGTAAAACTCATTATATCTCGATCTAGGACGCAAGTAGTTAAGCGCTTTATCTATGTTCAATTGACATATGTTCGAGTCACATTTAAAGACTTCTTCCCATTTGAATATTATACCCCAGTTTTTTAAACAAAAAAAACATATATATTTATATATATATATATATATATATATATATATATATATAAATAAATTATATATACTATCATATAATTTTATGGTTGACGTGTTTTAAATATCTATATTGTTTGCCTATAAATAAAATATCAAATCAAATTTAACATTGTAAAATAATACTAGCAAACGATGATGATAATCTTAGCATTTCATGTACTGCTAATATTGTACATAATGAAGTATTCCAGAATGTATAAAATATGGAGTATATATTTATGCGCATATGTTATCTTACATTATTTTTTTTTAAAATTTTGCATGTTTTTATATAAATATAAATAAACATATTATTACAAAAAGAATAATTAATTGTCCCGCGCATCGGCGCGGGAGCCATACTAGTATATATTAAAATAATACCGAATTCTTTAAATGGAAAAATATAGTTGAATTAATTATTCATTAATTGAAGTGTTAAGTTCATTAGTTAAAAAGTGAGACTTTCTATAATCATACATAAATCAATTCAAAGTTATATTATGGATCCTTGGAAATAATTGAAATTCATGATTTAATTTATCAATCATATATTACACTATTATAATTAAGGAAAGAAATATACACAATTAAGTAAAAACACAAATTAGTAAATAAATGCATAATTATTGAATTTATCTCTATTTAATAGCCATCATATGCGATTGAATTTAGAAATAATTCAAAGTGTCAAAAAATTAAAGTTACATGCAAAAAATAGCAACTCTTATAAAAGAATGCACAAAATAGCAACAATTGAATAAAAAGTCTTATTTATCCTTTATAATCACTTGATTATTTGGAAGTGTTAAATCCAACATATCAAATCTCTTGATTTTGGTTAGTTATTTGAACTGATGGTTAGTCATTTTCTTTAAATATGATGAGATGTAAATTTAATTGACTCTTAAATAATTAAATTCACATCCCTATTTATGATTTTAATTAACGACGCCCTTAATCAAAACAAATTGAATAATAAGTTCAAATCAATTAAAAAAAAATACTAAAACAAATATGTGGTGTCTCAAAATCACACCCAATTCATGCTAATTTTAGTATTAAAACAATTTTATTTTAATAATTATTAAATTATTAACTCAAATGTAACAATATTTTATAAAATACAGTCCATAAATAATTAATATTAAATAATTCAATCTCATATATTAAGTTGGACTATTTTAACTATATATATTCATAAAATATACATTTTTAATCATTAATATTAAACATTGCTTCCGTTATATTCAATTGAATTAAATAATACATCTAAAAAATCGAATTAAATAATTAATATTAAACATTGGCTCATATATGAGAATATTTTATTAAATATAATTTACACCTTAAATTCACACAATTCCATGTTAAATTAATCATCAAATTCCCTCCTATAATAAACAAAACTCAAAATTCCGTGTAAATGTTAATATTTTAAGATATAAATTTGATTTCAATTTCGACATACACAATTGTAAAATAAAAATTCAGAATCTTTTATTTAATATTTTAATAGAATCTTTTGAATTCAAACTGATAACATTGCAGAATCTATTATTTCTTTTTTTAAAAAACATGGAAATATCCACTACATTTTAAAATTTTGGTTCGAAAATCAAATAATAAGGGCATTTAGATAACTTTTGCTATATTGTGCATTTTTTCATAAGAGTTGATATATTTTGCATGTCAAATAGCAAAAATTGTTATTTCAGAATTTTCCTATATATATAAAATATGGAATAGCACAAATCAAGGAGAATATTATCACAAAATAGAATATAAAATCACACAAAAAAATAATAACACCCAAATTACGTGTTCCAAATTTTATTTTCCATGGCATGTATATTGATATTTATAGAAATAGGTAAAATATAGTTGTAATTAAATTTTAATAGTTTACTTTAAATTTAAACGTAATCATTTACTTTAAATTATTTTTTATATTGAAAATATATTAATTAAAAAAAAACTAATTTAAACAAAACAAATTTAGAAAAAATTATATAATTTTTTATAATACTTTCATCGGACAATAAATGAACTAAATCAAATTAAGTGCACTTTTTATCGTCCTTGAAAACTAATCAAAAAAATATAAAAAGTAACTAATACAAAATCTTTATGTTAATGCATGGTATAATGGTAATAAATTAATAAATGACGACAAGAAATCGGCATGATTTAATCTTGATATTTTTAATGACACATGGTATTATGGAAATTATCTAATGCACATGGCAAGAAATCGAATCAGATTTAGTTATGATACTTTTTATTTGTATATTTTGAAACATAAGAAAATCAAAATTGATTAGCTAATATTTGACAATAATTGATAATCAAATTAAACACAATCCTTTAATTATGGTAGAATATAATCATACTTTTGACTTTATATTGTTATATTTGCACTATAAATATGAGTCTCTCATTTACAAACTCATAATTCTCCATTTTCTCAAATGAAAAATATAATTATGTTTCTTTGTTTTGTTTAGTCTTATTTTCTTTTGCTATTATTGTAGATCATATTATTTGGCTTCAAATTCAGATTCGAGTGCTTTGTAAAGTGGAAGAAAAAAAGTAAGGAATGCATATTTTCTTGAAGTTTTGTATTTCAATGCGAGATCAACACATCAATTGCAATATACTCCCTCCGTCCCGGTTGAATTGTCCCGGGTTGACCGGGCACATTAACCAAGGAGTGTGAGTGTAAAGTAAGTTGAGTGGAATTAATATTTTATTATTGAGTGTGAAAAAATTGTCTTTTTAAGTAATAAGACAATTGAGGTGGGACGGACGAAAAAGGAAAGTGGGACAATTGAGGTGGGACGGAGGGAATACATATTATGATCCATCCTATTTTATATTTTCTTTTTACGGAGAATAATTTTGTTATATAATTCTCTACCCTTCAATCCCTTTATTTTTCTTTTTTTAGTTTTTTGCAGTTTTTTTATTCATATAATAGAATTAAATCAATTTAATGATTTGTTTAAAGAAGATAAAAAATCTGTAGTAGTATTAAAACTTTAGTCAATAGTCTAATTTGATTTAATATTATTTTTATAATCCTATAATTTTAAATGGCTGGATAATTACAATTGGATATATGCTTAGATTGAAACCAATTTTTTAATAATATCTCAACAAATTTAAAAATAAAATAAAGTAATTAATGAAAATAAATATTAAGTTAAATTGCAATGTCGCCTCTTAGGAATTAAATCAAAATGGCAAAAGATTAGATGATCAACTTTTTTTTCACTTATTAAAATATTATTTTTTTAAATAATAAGAATATTATTAAAAAATAATATTAAGTAAAATAATTTATAACAATATAACAAAATGTTTGCAAAAATAATATAATTCTTATTTTTTGATTTTATTTTCTTCAACGTTGATTTCATTAAACTTTTTAAAATAATAAGAGATTAATTATTATTATTATTATTATTCAAATAGTTAGTTTATTTCCTCACATGTTTTTTTGCTTATTCTATAAAATTTCACATGATAACGAAAGTTAATTTAACTAATTTAAAATCTCAAATGTAATTATCAACTTAAAAAATATCAATCAAACTGAGTGCATAATTATGAGCACGTGATCTTCATTATTAAGGAAATAATATTTATATGATTATCAATTTATAAATATCAATTGTATATTTAACATAATATAAAATTAATGTGAAATATCAACTTATCAAATGCAATTGCAACAAATTTTTTATGTTCAAATATTAATTTTTATATTAACAAGTAGGACCTATTTTATTAGAAATAGTAGGGATCGACCACACAAATAATATATTAATATATTGAAAGAATGAGATTTATTATTATTTCTCATTATAAAAGTTTTTTTTATCAATCGTCATACAAATAATATATTAATTTATGTTGTATATATTATCATATAAGTTTATGATATACACATAGAATAATATATATCATTGGCTTATAAGAAATAACAAAACAATATTATTTTAATATAAATAATTAAAAATTTTCACGCATCGCGTGGGTGCAATACTAGTATATATTAAAACAATACCGCAGACAATATATGGAAGTATTCACTTACATTAATTGTTCAATTAATTTAACACTTCAGTTAATTAATTATGTGTGAAACCTTCTAAATTTATTTCACTATGAATTTTCATCATTTTTTTAGGAAAGACTTTTAAAAAATATGTGTAAATCAATTATATTATCTTTTCTTAATTATTAATCTACATATTTTAGGTAAATATGTAAAAATGAATTAGAAATAAATTAGATTGATTTTATTTCTATTATTAGTTTTCATAGCATACGCCAATTTCTTTAGGCAAATATGTCTTAAAATAAATTAAATTCATTTTAGTGAATTAGTATTACCTTAATCAATTGTTTTTTATTCAACCCCAAACTTATGCTCCAATATTTAAATGTGGATTTTATGGATAATAAAAGTACTACTTTAATAAATGTAATTAACAATCTACAACTAATGATATGTGAAGCATAATTACATTAAATGAATTTTGAATTATTATAATAAAAATAATTGTAATTATAATTTCAGATTATAAGAAACTAGGGGAACACAAATTAAATCCTATAATCAATCTATATATTTTAGGGAAATATATATAAATCAATTAGAAATTCATTTGATTGATTTTTCCTTAATTATTAATGACCTAAAATTAACTAATATAGTTTAAAGGAAATATGTATAAATTAATAAGAATAATTTTACTTTAATTTATTGTTTCCATAACATTAGTCAGTTTTAAACTTTAAGGAAAATGTATCAATTTTAATTAGATCAATTTTCCGAAATTAGTCATAGTTAATAATCATTTCCTAATTTGATTGAATGGGGAATTTTCGTACAATTATAATTATATATGTGGAAATAATTATTCCCCATGGATAAACTGATTATTATAATACAAATAAATATAATTTTAATCCCATTTTATAAGGAGATTAGGTTAGAGTGCACAAAATAAATCTTATATTATAGGAAAATATGTATAAATCAATTACATTTATTTTTCCTTAATTATTATTTCCTTATAATTAATCTATATATTTTAAGGAAATATCTATAAATCAATTAGATTGATTTTACTTTAATTATTATTTTCCTATACATGCATAAATCTTTACTTTAGGAAAAAATGTACAATCAAATTAAATTAGATTTATAATTTACATATATACCAATTGTTTTATGCCAAAGAAAAGCTTTCGGAAATATATTTTAAATTAAGGTAAATATTTATTAATATGCAATCTTTATACAATTGAAGGCTAATTTAGATACAAATTATGGATATAAATCACTTTAGCGCTAATTTAGATATAAATTGTGGACATAAATTTCAACCTTTATTAAATTAAATATTACTATTATAAAACTCTTAAAGCCCTATAAATATAAACAAATAATGAAAATCAAAATTCATTCATTCCTCTCACTTTCAAGAGGTATTGGCTTCTAGCATTCATTTGCCCAAATCATGCAAAAAAAATGCATTATTTGATTCAATAAGATGATAATGCTATATGGGAATCAAGATGTGAAGTAATTTGTTTTGTTTATTTTAATTTTTTATGTAGCTTTATTTTTCTTAAACAATTTGCTACAAACAGAGGCAATTTTAGTTTAATTGTAGTATAACTACAATGAAAAAGTAGATTAGCATATTATAAGTAATTTATTTATATACTATTTTATATTGTATAAATTTTTATTTTTTTTGTAATATCTTCATTTATATTTTACTAATTTTTTGTTTTTTGTATTTTTTATTGTTCATTTAGCACACTAATTGTAATTATATTTTAAACCTTTTATTATTATGCATAACTTTTGATGTACAAATTCTAAACGGTATATCCCATTTCTTCTATTTTTTAGTGTTTATGTAGTCTTTTCATCCAGATGGTACAATTAAATAAGAGGAAAATGTGTGTGATTCTCCAATAATAAGCTGCGTCTAAGTGATTGTGCAAATGGTGTGATAACGGAAGAAACAGGCCATGGAGTGATAACTGAAGAAACTTGGGTGAACCGGTGTACTTCATTATAGAGGAAGGAAAGTTTTTTTTTTTCCTAGCTTAATTTCCTACTACTTTTAAAATTGATTGTGCAAAACGGATTATTCTCCAGATTGAGTTGTCCTACGATTAATTTATACTCGAGTTATAAGGTATTGAATTAGTCTAGGTGTTTGTTGGTTTTAGTTTGAAGAGCTGCAGCCGATTAAAGTTGTGTGATGAGGGAAGGTTTTCAGAGTTCGAATTTTTTTATTTTTGTATTGTAAATTCTATGCGCATTAAATAAAATATTATAAACATGTGAAAAAGTAATTTTTATGCACAGTTTATTTTTAATTTAATTTTTATTATTTTTTCAATGCATGTTGTTATGAATGTCCAACCTTTCGAATAATATTTAACATTAAGTATTTTTGTGTTTTGTTTAAAATGTTAAAATCATACCTCAAATTTTAACAAAGTATTTTTGTAGTTTAAAATATGGTTAAATATTTTATATTTAGGCTATAAAAAGCAACATAAAATCACCAATATATAAATATGAATTCATTAAATTTTAACTCATTTGAAATGATTATGTTTTATTATAATTACTATTTTTGTAGGTTAGGATTCTTCTTTATCAGTTTTCGCATTTTGTTTATAAAAAAGTAGTACATATTGTTAATCGGAGTTCACCATAATAGTGAGAAGTACTATTTATTTCACAAGAACTATTATTAAATTTATTATTTAATAAATTAAAATATTTACTAATTTTTTTATTAAGTATATAAGTTCAGAAAACTAAAAAAAATAAAAGACACGACCATTAATGACTGATGTAACCAAGAATTACTAAGATTTTGTAAATTGTCATGTCCTATTCCGACTAACTAAATCAGGATAATTTTATTCATATCTTATTTTGTTCGGGTTAAACCATTAATTTTTGGACTGATCCGTTGGGCTGACGAGATTTATAAGTTTATTTTTATTCAAATTTTATTAAAATATTTTAACAATCCCTAAATTAAAATAAAAAAGAAAAAGATGAACACATATAAATAATAAACATCAAATAACAATATCTTCGCAAAAACAAGTAATAAATGGATAAAACGTTGTTCAATTATAGTTTGAAAAGAATACATCAATCATTATATATCAACTAATGTAAGTAAAGATGATAAAATTAAATGTAGCTCTTTCACTTGGGTGAAAATTTTAGTGAGAGGCTAAAAGTGGTGGAAAAGGAAAAATGAGGAGGTTTGATAATTAGTGGAGTGACAAATCAAGCGGACGGTGGTGGTAGAGGAAGAAAGAAGGTATTTTTTGATTTGAGGGTGAGTAATAATTAGGTTAAGAGAATTATGTTATACTTAATGGGTGTTGTAGGAAATAAGAAATACTAGAAATAAGTTAACAAAATTATATATATGTATGTATATATATATATATATACATATATATATATATAGAGAGAGAGAGAGCGGATCCGGTGAGAAAAAATTTCTTGTGAGAAAATGAGAAAGTTGTTTGATTGTGTTTACGATGTTGTTTGATTGTGTTTAGGTCGTTGCTTAATTTTAATAGTGCTTGGTTGTATTTTAGTTGTTGCTTGATTGTGTTTCAGTTGTTACTTGATTGTATATCAACCATTGATTTATTTAGATCTAATCCATATGATTTATTAAGATCTAATTTTGGATTTGAAGCTTTTTACCCAACCCGCATTTTAGTTCACCAATTCGGATTGACCCATTGACTTCGGGCTTAATAGACATTTCTATAAACATTAGTAAAACAATATAATTAATTAATTATAATGTAATATAGTCCCACGCATCGCGTGGGTGCCATACTAGTTACCCTTACAAAATAAACAGAGAAGTTATTTAGCATAATAGGAAATGTTTGAATTTCGAAACTTTATATTAAGAGAATATTTTATTTGGGGAAGGTCTTGGGTTAGGCAGGTCTAAACGATTTAGGCGGATTTTATTCATTAACCCAAGCCCAAACCCATATAATATACCCTAATTGGGATTAATAAACTCTATTTAAGATGGGTCAACCCATTTGGGTAAGATAAAACCCGCCTAAACTGTTTAAGCCTGCCTAACGCAAGTTTTTGCCTTTTATTTGAGATGTTCTATTTAAGAAAGAAAAAAATAAATGAAGAAAATTAATAAGCATTACACATGAAACCCTATGATGTCATAATTATGCAAGCAGCCACATATTTTATGCATACATCATTAAATGAAGAAAATTAATAAAAGCCAAACATTGCAACAACATCATCCACCATGCCAATTACCTAATTAAATTCTAGATTTTTACCCTAATTATACAGTATATGGTCTAATAAATTAATCAGTGCAACCTCCACTTCCATTAATTATATATTGAATTCTCATAATTCCACACAAGTGCTTCAATGTTGCCCTGCCACTACCAATAAATTACTGTTCCGTCCCATTTATTTGGTTCTGTTTTAACTTGTTCGAATGTCAAAATTTATTTATGAATATATTAAATATTTGAACAAATTTTTTGAATTACCCTTATTTAGCAATAAATATTAAAAATAACTCTATTAATTATATTCAATTTATAAGGATAAATTTATAAACACATGCAAAAAATATTATTAAATTTTGTTAATGAACCATATAAACAAAGACAACCCAAAAAGGAAATATGGACCAAATGATCGGGACAGAGGAAGTAATTCTCCACACTCATTTTCTATATATATATATCTCCAATACCCAAACCCCAATTCTCCTCATCACTCGCATAACAAAAGGGAAAAAAAAAATTAGGTAAATTTATGTTGTAATTGTAATACTTCTTGCATGCTGCAACAAAACCCTAGTTTTCTTACCACCTCGTACCCACTGTAAAACATTTCCAATCACTGCAACTTCTTCGGTCAATCTCTTGCTTTCTTGTTCGTGATTAGTCTCTTCTTTTGTTATTTCTCCATTTTGACAGGTGAGGTATGAAGACTACTGTGATCACTTTGGTGCTTGTCTGTTTTCTGGTGATGGAGGCTCTCCATGGGCATGCAGAAATGGTGGTTCCTGCAAGTAATCGACGCCTTTTAAGCGACGCGAATCGATCGAGTTCAAGAAAAGGGCCTGAGTATTCTACAAACCATGTTCATGGAGATGCTTCTGGAAGAGAAAACAATCCTCACCATAAATCTACAGAGAGCTTCCCAAATCACGGTTGGGCTGCGAAGCCATAGGTAATGAATACATACATATGTATGTATGTATGTAAGAAATATGATTGTCGTGATAAGGGGTGTGTGAGTAATTTGTGGCCTTTAAGAATGTTTGAAAGTGTTGGAGATTATTCTCCAATGATGCAATGTAAAATAGTATGGTTTGTGTGATTTTCCCAAGATCTACATATATAATAAATCGCGATTTGTATTTTTAGCTCTATGATGTATATATATATATATGTATGTCGTTCAAGTTTCAGAAGAGACAGTTTTAATTTTTCGATAAACTTGTGTTCATTCATGAACAATTATATGTTATTGTAAGAATTAAGTATAAATTTAATTTAATTTTATAGTTAGTTAGTTTACTTCCTAGCTTTATATGATTTGCTCATGAATTATTGGTCAATCTTGTTAACATGATGATATTTAATTAATGTATCCGATTTGAATATGAGCTTATCTATTTGTATTCGAGTATTTTTTTTTAATTTTTTTTTCGAATCTTGATGTTACTTGAATAATTCTCTCTTATTCTATTCTCTATGTATAGGGGAGAATTATCAATTCAAATTCTAAAGATGATTTAATGATCAATTTAAGATTTAATAAATGAATTCTCAATTGAAAAAGATTCCAAAATTCTAAATTCATAATCTTATATAACGTCCTGAATTGAGAATTTTTCATGTCTTAATTAAATAATTTTTAATATTCTATATTTATAAAACTCTTATAGAAGAGTCTAATATTTTGAAGGATGTAATGAATTATTGGTATAATCCATGGAAGAAAATAAACTACTGTGTTAAGAGATAAAGATGCATGCATAAAATTGTGAGTGCTACCTCCACCTCCATTAATTCCTGCAGCATGATCATAGTTCATAAATAAAATACAAAATAATCACTATATTTAATTTGCTATATAAATCCAACATCTCAACCCCCAATTCATCAAACTCTCAGTTTTCCCACAAAATATAAAGACATTATACATACCATATATATTTTCCTTTAAATAAAAATTAAAAAAAAAAAAAAAAAACCTAAAACTACACTCATTATTTTCTCTCTCTCTTTCTCTTGAAGACGATAATCGTTCTGTTTGTTGCCTCTCTTTTGTTCCTGGCGACTTTCCAAGCCCATGCAGAGGTAGTTATTGTCTAACCTAGAGGGAATTTATAAATTCGAAATGTCGAACCTACAAAAAATGATATGTGAGATAGTTCTATGTACTAAAACATAAATATTGAATCAATTGTTTGAGTAATTTGAAAAAGGATATTGAATAATTAATCGATACAATTAAAATAAAATATGAAATTAAATTCAAATAAAGGAAAATACAGATCCTAGAACAGAAATCTTATTTTGAATAATATGCAAAATCTTATTTCCTGGGTCACACAAATATAACCTAGATTACTAATTAGTGATTATATTCTATCGGTCTCAAGAACGTCAATTAGTCAGTCCCATATGCAAATCAAACTAAATTCCTATAACCTAGTATTTCTTGGTCGGACAATACAAACTATATCATCATTTCCTAATTCCCACTATCAAATTCCGTCTCTCGGTCCTTCATTCAATAACTAGACATTTAAATTAACTTTCACATTTTGGTCCTTCAATCAATTTAGAATCAAAAACTAATCATAGGATTAGGAATCATGACCAAATAATTAATCCTAAGCATGCATCCAAAATAATTATATAAAACCTAGAACCGGCTTGGAATTTAGCTAGACATAATTAAAATAAAATAAAATTGCATTATAATAAAAATAGGAATTCTAAAGTACATAAAAATAAAATCAACTCTAAATTCTAACTACAGAAATTAAGAAGAAGAAAGTAAAAAAAAAAAAAGGGATGATGTATATCTCAATCTTCATGCTCTATTTTGAATATATCTTTATTTTTTAGCTTTCAGGTCTGTCAAGTTGATGCATATCTTTAATCTTGACCAAATCTTGACTAAAATACGTGCACAACTTCTAGAAATATGAAATCTTTGCGCGCGTCCGTCGTGGCACAAAATCCATGAATGAACAGAGACCAAAATCTAGCTCTTAATTTCGAAAATAGACGTCCCAGATTTTATGTTGCCATTTATCATTGTTGCTAGCTTCTTCTATCATTGAAAGGGTAAATTAGTCCTAAAGGGGAAAATTTGAAATGGAATTAAAGTCGGAGAGCGCCCCGCTGGCGGAGTATTATCGCTCCTCATTCTTCCTCAATTTTGAACTTTCTTATACTTAATCAGAAGACAATAAAATAGCTATTTAACCCTATACAAGTCGCTATACACCATACAATGACATTAAATCCTAAGAACAATGTTTTTGTATTTGAATATATAAAATCCCGCCTGTATATTAATCAATTTTTTTTTTCAATTCAGAAAATACGGCATACGAAAAAAAATACCAAGCGAACCAAAAATCAAATTCCAGAGGAAAGCATTAAAACATGCATTCAATTTATAAACAATAAAATTAATAATTTCATTAAAAAATTAGAACTAATGCAATATAAAGCCAGTAAAACCGACAAACCCGATCCAAAAAATCTTTAATAAAAAGAAAGTATAACTTTTTTTTTTCGTGAAAAGCTCAAACAAACACAAAAAAAAAATTAAAAAAAATCAACGCCTGCTCACAAAAAAAAATGTACATCTAAAGCGCACAAACCAAGAACAGGACAAGACTCACCTGAGTAGATGATTTAGCTACAACCGAGAGAGAATAACCTTAGAGGTGTGAGAATTGTTGAGAGAAATCCTAATGTTAAATCTGCCTCCTTTTAGTTGGACTTAGTTTTGTTTTTAATTGTACGGGAAAACTAGGAAGTAGGAAGGGGGCGGCGAGGAGCTGGTTGATGGTGGAGATGGCGGTAGCGAGGGGGCGTCGAAGTGCAATGGAGGAGATTAGATTTTCTGCAAAGTAAATGTAAATAATTATGGGGAAAGATATTTAATTGGCATGAAATTAGGAATTTCCATAACTAACAATTTTATATAAATATGTTATACCTATATTGCCCTTTACTTAATATAAAAGTAATTAAAAAATGACATGTGGCACATTATGGGACGTCCAAATTTTAAGATAAATGGTTGGATATATGGTCATTGTTCATTCAGGACATATGGTTAGGATTTGAACGCAACTATGAGGATGATTTTTTATGAACCATAAGCATGATTTCAGTAAATAGTGAAGTTGAATAAAGTGCAAAACTAAAATAAAAATGTATATAGTGTCAAGATTTTTGTCAAAAAGCTCAATGAACATTTTGGGTGGTAAGTGTTATTTATTCTTAATAATTAGTCTTAATCTACGGCTCTTTCCATTAATAATAGATATCCCAATCCATGAATTCTGAGTGCTCGGGATTAATGGCTCTAAATTAATATTTAATGCGAAAAAAAGCTTATTTTTACCTTTTTTATGAATCAAGCCAGTATTAAAATTTAAATGAATATGAGATTTTATTACAAAAGGCTGAACTACGTTAAGCATAACATCGATTAAAAAAACCACGGTATATTAATTTTATACAAAACATATGTAGTAAGGAAGAAAAATCATATATAAATTTTAATTTGAATCATTAATCAAGATTGAAGAAATTATATAAATTCAATCATATTTAATACTAAATAAACTTCTTATTTAACACCAAATCCACCAAATACACCAAGATATTGGATTGATCGATCAAATCATGATGAGAAGGTAGCAGTTGCAAACTTGCAATATAATATATAACCCAATTAAATTGACAAATTTACTAAATATTCAATCACTAGTGCTCCACTTATTCATTACTATATAATTTAATTACAACATTATTAATCCTTGATCAACAGACTCCTCCACCAATCTGTCTCTAAAATGGGTGCAGTGAAAGTGTATAGACCTCTCCAATATAAAATTAAATCAAGTTGATTAATATTATAAATACAATAGGATCGATTTTAAAAATCTTATTTCGAAATTTTTACGAATAATATTTAGATAAAAATTTATATTATCTAGTCATTTAGTTATTTATAGGGTTATATATGTATAGATTTATATTGAGGGCCGTAAAATTTAAAACAAAAATAATATAATGAAAATTGCTTAAAAAGTGGATTGTTCATAGGAATTAGCTATGAAAGTTGTTTGATTTTAATGTTAATAATCTATTATTGTATTTATATAATACAATAAAGTACTTATAAAATAAAAAAAAAACTTTATAATTTTAATATAAAAATATTAGAGGCTCCGATTTATCTTTTATCTGGTGCCCACAAACATCCATATTGTGAGGGCCGGCCTGATATACATGCATGCATTTTGAGTGCCAATATTCCTGTACGACCAAATTGGCTACATAAATATTGGCCTGCCACTAAAATCAAATCACAAATAAGATTAATAGTAACTATTTTTTCTCTATATAAATCGATCACTTGTTCAATGATATAAAATAAAAAAACACATCCAAAAAATATCATTTTTCCAATTTTGTAATTCGAAATATTCACTTAATCATGAAGTTGAAAATCGTTCTATTTCTTGCCTCATTGCTGATCCTGGCAACCTATGCAGAGGCCAAAAACCGCCGCACTTTGGCTGATAATGGAGTGAGTTACTCTGCTGCAAACAATAATGGTTTCAAGAAGACTAACAACGCCGTCGACGACGACGACGACGACGGAGAATCCTCTTCACCGGAACAGAATACTCATCACTATTTGCCAGATCAGAAATTCCAGCCTTCTCCCAGAAGATGAAGCCCTAGCTGTAAACTAGGGTTTCTTTTTTGCCAAATAATTGCCTACCTGTTTTATGCTTAATTGTATGTATGTTTGTGTGAGTATTTATAAATATGTCTTGTTTTTTTTATGTTGTGGGTTTTACTTGTAATGTTTGGGTTCGATGTCTATATGAATTAAAGTTTCATAACTCCACAAATTATAGTTTTGGGTTAGTTTTTTTATAGTTAATGGACAAATATTGAAATACTGTCGTATGCATTTATTATTTTCTGTATTAAAATCTTTTCCGATACTTAATTAAATCAATTCTCATATTATGGAATTCCATATTCTAAAAAAATAAATTCACTATAAGTAACAGATTAAAAAGTGTTACGAAAGTGCATTATATATGATTATGTGTGCGCTCCATTTTTACAAGATATGATGTCTCAACTTTTTATTTAGTAATTGTTAATGGTGGAATTTTGCAAGGCTTTTAAATAAGAATATTCAATAAATAAATATGGAAGTACAAAAGAAATGAAGTAAATGTTTGTCTGAAAATAGAACTTGAATGCTTTGCTTTTTATTGTTGTATTTATTGCGTGAATTTAATGTGTGCATTACAATAAATACGAATCCTATTTATAGAAATTCAAATGAGCGAGCGCCTTTTCATCAATAAGTTTATAGTAGCGTCATTTCGGCCGAACAGATGGTTCGAATAGTCATGCCTACTGGATTGAGCTGCTTTGACTATGTCTCGTTAGCTTGTTGGTTCGAGCTATCTTTAGAGTAGCTCGAACATTTCCCAAGCTCGACTGAAAGTCCGTAAAATTCGAACTAGGTTCCTTGCTCTAGATTAAATCTTTATGGGCTTGAGCTTTTTTCCTTGATGGACTCTAAAACGCTTCTACTCATTTTTGGGTCATAGCAGTAATAATTATTTTTACACATATACAAATTAATCAAAAACTGAAATATTTGTTCTTGAGTTGTAAAACCTAAGATTATATCAAAAATATATTAGACAGTTACCAAAGAGTTGCATAATCCAAAAGTATCAGGACATATCTCTCTTTTAAGAGAAGGTCTCAGGTTAGGCTTGCCTAATCATTTAGGCGGGTTTTATCCATTAACTCAAACCCATTTAATATACCCTAATTGGGGATTAATAAACCCTATTTGGGTGGGTAAACCCATTTGGGTATGGATAAAATCCGCCTAAACCATCTATGCGTGCCTAACACAAGTTTTTGCCCTCTTTTAATCAATTTTTGTGTGCTAAGCAAGATAGCTTGGAATTTGATAGCATCCCCAGATGTAGTTATGGTTGACAAATTGAATCACCAAATCGTGTGAGGTTTCTTGTTTATGTGTGTTCTTCACCTATGTTTGTGTTTTCATATTTGATTTTACATCAATATCGTAAGGGGTGAATTTAGAAATATAAAATTGGGGTACACTAATCTATAAATAAAAAAAATTGGGGTGCATTATGTAAAAATATATATAAATAATGTGTAAATACTAAATATATATATAAATAATAATTATTATATATATTTAATAAAAGGAAACAAAAATTTGGGGGATATAAGTGTACTCCAATATGATATGTGTATCCGCCTCTGACATCATATCTTATTTCATCACATTTATAAATGCTAAGATAACCATTCATTAAATAATCTTGTGGAGGTTTGGGTTTTGGGTTGGTAAGTTGTTGGGGCGGTTTTATGAAACGGTTACACCGTTTCATACCCGATCCGGTGTATATATAGCTTCCTACCCGGTTCTCATTCTGAGTGTGATACAAACCCTAACCCTAGCCGCACTTCTCTCTTCTCTCTCTAACTGCTCTCCCTTCTCTCTACGTTTTCGATTCCTTTGTGGCCTGAATCATAAGATCCTGTGAAAGATATCGTGAGCCTGAGTGTAGCCTTGAGAGCTGCTTCCTGTAGTCGAAGCCCGCGGTCGGTTGGAGGGCTAGGGCTCACAACAGGTGAGTTCTGAGCCGATACTTGTCCCATTCGGTCGAGGTGGGGCTTTGGCATCCTTCACACAAGTAGGAGATCCAGTGGCGTGTAGATCCAGTCAGACGAGTCAAGATCGGCAGTCCAAGCTTGAAGAGCAAGAGGTTCGGCTCTCGTGCGTGGAAACTGAGTCCAATCAGGGCTCAGTCGGGACCCGGCAAGAAACCGAGTCGGAGTTTCAGATGAGTAGGCCTGATACCCAACAGTGGTATCAGAGCCAGGTTGCTACTCGCTCTGACCGACTGGCTTGCTGAAGGGTCCACGTCGTCGGTGCCCCAGGGCACGGCTGGTAAGTCGGGTGAACCCTCATCTAGGGTCCCCGCTCTGGTATGATCCTAGATCTCTTAGAATTTTAGGTCTCTTGTCTTTCAATTTTTTGGGTCGAGTCGTTCTAGGATCTAGGGTTTGTCTTGCATGCTAGATAGGTATCCTAGTCTCCAACTGACTGGATACATCCCTTTCCCATAATCCCCAAACTGAATATCTCTGCAAGTCGGTCCGGACAACCGCGGCTTGCAGGGAATCCATTTTACTACTCGGATAACCGAAGTAAATTTGGATCCCTTTATGTTTTTGGTTGGTACTGTGTGTCGTGCTCTGATAACTTGTGATTCCTGTCCAAATCTGTGGTTTCTTGTGGTTTTCTGGAGAGTTTGGGTGATTTCTTGTTCTTTTCTTTGGTTATAACTGATTTGTTTTGTTACCTGGTGCATCTCTGTTTTTTTGGTGTGTCGTTTTACATTCCTGATCTCTTTTGAGTTCTCATCTGAGTGTATTAATGTACTTGATATCTTCCGCTGCGATTTCTGGTACTTTGTATAGCATTAATAGAGCTCTAGGTTGTTTTAAAGGCTTACTGCATCCTTCTGTGTGTTGCTGTAAATTTAAACAACCTGTTAAAACCTTAGGGTATAGCCTGGGACTAAGTACAGCCTTAATATTGTTGAATCCAGTCACCTCTGTGCATATCTTTTGTTTTTCTGAAGATACCACCTACTGTGATAAAGATTACCTGCATTTGGTGTTTTTTGTGTTTGTTGGTATCTCGGTTTATGCATTAAAAATGTCTGTGGGTTTAAATTCACATGGTATGACCCCTTTTAATGGGAAAACCGATTTTTCTATATGGAAACAAAAGATAGAGTGTATCATGATCCAACAAAAGGTTTTGAGAGCTATTACTGCTGATTTTCTAGATTCAGACACACCTGAAAAGCACATAGAGATAGATGAGTATGCTCGGTCCATCATAATATTAAATCTGTCTGATTCTGTCTTGAGAAAAATTGGTAGAATTAAAACTGCAAAGGAAATATGGGATAAATTGAATGCCCTGTTTACTGAAACTTCTTTGCCAAGTAAGATGTATTTGCTTGAGACATTTTTCAGATTTAAACTGGATTTGAATAAGGATATTGATGAAAATTTGGATGTTTTTAACAAATTGATTCAAGATATCAAATTGACTGGTGATGAACACATTGATGAGTATGCTCCCATTGCTTTGTTAAATGCCATTCCTGACTCTTACAATGATGTTAAGTCTGCAATTAAATATGGTAGGGATTCTGTTACTCTAGAAACTGTCATGTGTGGTCTTAAAAGTAAAGAACAAGATCTTAAACGTGGCAGAGCTAAGAATAAGGGCAGTAACAATGAAATATTGCATGTAAGAGGCAGGTCTAAGAATAGGAATGATAAGAACAACATGAACAATGATCAGTCTAGGGATGGAAAGAAACCCCAATATGATAATAGGTCTAGGTCTAAGTCTAAGATGAGAGGGAGAAAGTGTTACAATTGTGGTGAATTTGGTCACTATATAAAACAATGTACTAGGCCTAAGAGGGAAAGGGGAGAGAGTAGCAACTCTAATGCTAATACTGCTAAAAGTGATAATCTTGGTGATGTGTATATGGTTTTCTCTCCTGAATGTCTGAATTCTCTGCCCTCTGCTTATACTTGTACCAGCAAACTATGTGATAATGATTGGATTGTGGATTCTGGCTGCACATAACACATCACCCCACACAAGCACATGTTTACCTGTCTGAAACCTGTTAATAATGGCTATATTCTTCTTGCTAATGAGAAAAAATGTAAAGTAGAAGGAATAGGAGACATTAAATTGAAGTTTGTTGATGGTTGTGCTTACACTTTAAAGAATGTTAGATTTGTTCCTGACTTGTGCTTCAATTTATTGTCATGTTCTTCCCTAGAGGAAGATGGTTTAGAGGGTAAATGGGGGAAGGGTATAATGAAGATTATGCAGGGGTCTCTAGTTGTCTTTAAGGCTGATAAGAGAAACAACTTGTATGTCTGTAGGACAGAAACTATTCCCTATGTTAATTCTGCTAATAATCTGAGCTCTGATTCCTCCAACTTGTGGCATAGAAGACTAGGTCATATGAGTAATAAAGGTCTAGATATCCTGAATAGGGAGGGCATGTTTGGAAAAGATAAAGTCAACCCTGTTCCTTTCTGTGAGTCATGTGTCCTAGGAAAGCAAACCAGAGTCACTTTCCCACACAATGCACAACCTAACTCACCTAAGAGCAACTCTGTTCTAGAGTATTTACATGCTGATGTCCGGGGTCCTTCAAGTGAACCAACCATAGGGGGTAAGAGGTATTTTTTATCCATAATTGATGATTATTCAAGAAAGGTCTGGGTGTTTTTAATGACAAATAAGTCTGAAGTGTTTGATAAGTTTAAGAACTGGGTGAACTTAATAGAAAATCAAACTGGAAAAAGTATAAAAACACTTAGGACAGATAATGGTCTAGAGTTTTGCAATAATCAAATGGATAATATGTGCATTGAGTGTGGAATTAAAAGACACAAGTCTGTTCCCTATTCACCCCAACAAAATGGGGTGGCAGAAAGGATGAACAGGACCTTGTTGGAAAAGGTTAGATGTCTTATGACAGTTAGTGGAATTAATAAGCCTTTCTGGGGTGAGGCAGTTATGACAGCCACATACTTAATAAATAGGTCCCCATCTGTTCCTCTAGGAGGGAGGTGCCCTGAAGTTGTCTTCTCTAATAAACCCTTAGACATTTCTAATCTTAGAGTGTTTGGGTGTGCTGCTTACACTCATCAAAGGGGTGACAAATTAGAGCCAAGGGCCAGGAAATGTGTCTTCCTGGGTTATCCTGAGGGCACTAAGGGATATAGACTGTGGGATATTAGTAATCCTGACTACAAGGTCATAATAAGCAGGGAAATAACTTTTAATGAAGATGAATTTCCTTGTCTAGTCAGTAATGAAACAAATTATGTTCCTGATCTTACTTTGAATAAGGTGGAGCTCTCTAATAATGATACTCAAGAAGTTGAAAAGGCTTATGATGTGAATAATGATGTGTTTGATTCTGATCCTTCTCATACTCAAGGTGGAGCTTCTGTTTCTGATTCTGAATCTGTGCTACCTTCTAACTCTGATGATCTTAGTGATTATAATCTGATTAGGGACAGATCTAAGAGACATGTAACTGCAAACAGAAAATTTAATGATTATGAACTCACTTTGCATGCCTTCAATGTATTTGATGAATTAGATGGTAATGAACCTAAGACATTCAAACAGGCAATAGAATCACCTAATTCAAAGTTGTGGCATAATGCAATGTGTGAGGAAATAAACAGTTTGCATGAAAATCAAACTTGGGTTCTTGTCAAAAGGAGAAGTGATATCTCTATAGTTGACTGCAAATGGATTTTTAAAATCAAACATGATGGTCAATCTGTGAGATATAAGGCTAGATTAGTAGCAAAGGGGTTTACTCAAAAAGAAGGAATAGATTACAGTGAAATTTTTGCTCCTGTAGTTAAGTTTACCACTGTTAGGATCATGCTTGCTCTAGTTGCTCATTTTAATTGGGAACTTGTGCAAATGGATGTTACAACTGCCTTCTTGTATGGTGATTTGGATGTAGATATTTTTATGAATCAACCTGAAGGATTTTGTGACAAGAATTATCCTAATCATGTGTGTCTTCTTAAAAAGGCCCTATATGGACTTAAACAATCTCCTAGACAATGGAATATTAAGTTTGATAATGTAATAAAGTCTCTTAAATTTGAGAGGAGTGTTTATGATCACTGTCTTTATTTCAAACTTGATCAAACTGCTCCTACATTCTTGCTGCTGTATGTAGATGACATGCTTATAGTCAGTCCATGCATGAAATCTGCGAAGCTTGTTCAGGAGCATTTAGCTAAGCATTTTAAGATGAAAGATCTAGGAAATGCTAGAAGAATACTAGGCATGGATATTGTAAGAAACAGGAAAGATTCTGAACTTATCTTGAATCAATGTGCATATGTTGTTAAGATTCTGTCTAAGTTCTCTATGTTAAATGCAAAATCTGTTAATGTTCCATTAGCTTCGCATTTTCTTTTAAGTAAGGATCAATCTCCTAAAACAGATTCTGAAATTAATGAGATGAGGTTTGTTCCTTATACAAATGCTATAGGATCTGCGATGTATCTCATGGTAAGTACAAGACCAGACATAGCATATTGTGTAAGTTTACTAAGCAGATATATGGCAAACCCTGGTAAGCCTCACTGGGAAGCTCTTAAATGGCTAATGAGATATCTAAATCACACACAGCACTCTGGTTTAAAGTTTTCAAAGTGTTCTGATGGTGTGAAACTGATTGGCTATGTGGATTCAAATTATGCTAATGATAAAGACAATAGGAAGTCTACTACTTCATATGTCTTTACTCTGTGTGGGTCTTGTGTGAGTTGGAAGTCACAGCTTCAACCTATTTTAGCATTATCTACTACTGAATCTGAATACATAGCAATAACTGATGCAAGATTGCCACAGAATATAATCCTGCTGATATGGGAACAAAATGTCTGCCCTTAGAAAAGTTCCTAACATGTTTAGACATACTCAACTTTGATCATGGTTGATCTGTTATCAATCTATTTTTAATAGTTAGGAGATTTGTTCTTTAATCCTAACTACCTTGAGTATGTGCTTTACATTTTTTGTTTTTCTAACTTTGTTGTTTTTGTGTGGCTTGTGCAGGTACTAAACTTGTGTGTTGGTGTGCCTTTGCCCTGCCTCTAAAGTCCTAGTACATGTATAGCTAGGCAACATGGCGATGATGACAACCTAATAAGTGCTCAGCCCTAGCAACCCCGGCCAAACGTGGAGAATGTGGGAATTGTTGGCCTTGGGTTATATTTCTGCAGAGCCCACTTATTATATCTCTAGCCCTTATCTTTTATCCTTGGGTTGGTTTCTGGATTGGGCTTGTGGAGGTTTGGGTTTTGGGTTGGTAAGTTGTTGGAGCGGTTTTATGAAACGGTTACACCGTTTCATACCCGATCCGGTGTATATATAGCTTCCTACCCGGTTCTCATTCTGAGTGTGATACAAACCCTAACCCTAGCCGCACTTCTCTCTTCTCTCTCTAACTGCTCTCCCTTCTCTCTACGTTTCCGATTCCTTTGTGGCCTGAATCATAAGATCCTGTGAGAGATATCGTGAGCCTGAGTGTAGCCTTGAGAGCTGCTTCCTGTAGTCGAAGCCCGCGGTCGGTTGGAGGGTTAGGGCTCACAACAAGTGAGTTCTGAGCCGATACTTGTCCCATTCGGTCGAGGTGGGGCTTTGGCATCCTTCACACAAGTAGGAGATCCAGTGGCGTGTAGATCCAGTCAGACGAGTCAAGATCGGCAGTCCAAGCTTGAAGAGCGAGAGGTTCGGCTCTCGTGCGTGGAAACTGAGTCCAATCAGGGCTCAGTCGGGACCCGGCAAGAAACCGAGTCGGAGTTTGAGAGGAGTAGGCCTGATACCCAACAAATAAAATTAAAATCTTAATTTGTTTTAGATATATCATTTGCTCACTTCATCAATCATACCTCAAAGACATTTACTCTATAATCTTTTACTTCCATTTTTAAAGATAACAATTAACAATACACTTATACTCTTTTATTTCATAACTGTGAGGTGGAGCAATGGGGATTAAACGACGTAGTCCACCACTTGAATGTCCCCAAAGACCAATCTAATCATTAATGTGTACTAGATTTACATTAATTTTTAATTAATTGGTATTAAAATATAATTATATATAAAGTTATAAATATATATAGATGTATATGTAGATATTATTATAGTTATAATATACTCCCTCCGTCCCAAAACATTAATCCTGTTTTCCTTTTTGTCTGTCCCAAACATTAGTCTTGTTTTCCTAAAATATAATATTAATACACACTCACTAATAAAATATTAATTTCTTCTATCTCTAACACATTGATATCTGTGCCGGAATGAAACAAGACTAATGTTTAGAGACGGAGGGAGTAATATTTTTATATTATATTATGTACAAATTTGATAAAAATCAAATCAAGTAAATAAAATTTATAAAAATAAGGATTTGTTTTATCAAAAAGTTTGATGTTTATTGTATACCTATTTTATAGTAGAATAAATAAAAATAAAAATTAATATAATATTGTGGCGGGAGTTAAAGTGGATAGATATATACGATGATATTACTTTTTCATCACCCAACAAATTCGGATCAAATTCTCTATTCCATATTGGTGTTTCATTGTCTCGATTACTAATTTTAAATTATGTTTTTACGAAAATAAAAATCTAGTAGTATAATACAATATAGTCGAATTGATTTACAAGAATAAAAATCAAATTTTTATAAGAACACAAATTATAGTTATAAATTAATCAATTTTAATAATCAAATTTTAGTTACAAATTGAAAAATAATTACTAAAAAATATTATATACCCTAATTGGGTGGGATGAACCTTATAGTTGAACTTATAAAATTAATCCAAATCATAATAAATTAAGATTATAAAAAATATTAAATAAAAATTAATAATTTTAATAGTGGAAGAGGGAGTGGAACACAAAAAGTGGGACATAGGATTTCATGCCAAATTCGGATCAAATCCTCTATTCCATATTGGTGCTTCAATAAATTAGCTTATATAGCTTTATTCTAGTTTATTTTTATTATTGTGATAAAATCGTGCTACACGAGCTCTATTGAAATATACGATTAACATGGAACGAATTTTATAATCTAGCTAAAAAGATTGCAAAGAATTAGCAGTCTCAATTTTCTTTTTTAAATGGTATCTAGCTGGCACACATTTTTCATATGATTATTTCATACCATAGTCAATAAATAATTCAATAAAGTGCAAAAATAAATTATAAATAAGTGAAAGAGGAAATATTTAAGTATAAAAAGGTAAGGAAACATTTTGAGTGCTGTCGACTCCCAGATTTTCTTATTTACCTACAGCTCTTCCCATTAATCTTTTCAGATTATTTAAAGGCAATTTGCGAATTTATTTATTTTACTTATTTTTAAGTGGGTGATACGCTAAGAGAGGATCTTTAATTCGAAAAATATTTATGAAATATTTATAGTTATGATATCTCTGAATATACAATTAATTTTTTCTTTATTATTTTTTAAAAATTAATAAAAGACTATTATTGTGTTCATGAATTAATTATAAATATCCAGTGTTGTAAAAATCCCCGCCTAGAATCGATTAGACCTCGCCTAGGTGCTAGGCGGTTCTCAACCGAACTGATTATCCTCTAATCACTGTGTCTAATTGGTCTAACGAGTAATCGGCGCCTAAGCCCCGCCTGGCGCCGATCTAGGTGGCCAGCCAAGCTCGCTACGCGCCATTTAGATGGCTGACTAATCATGTTGTGGGCCACTCCTAATTAGTTCAAGCGACTTATTTTTTATATATATATTTTAAAAATAATTAAAATTTATATAATTTTACTTTTTGTTTATTGATAAATATGTATTATATATATTAAATATTAAAATTAACTTACTGATTGACTACCGCCTAGAAAACGCTTAATCCCCGCCAAAACTGCCTAGAAAGCGCAGAATCCCCGTTAAAACCGCCTAGGCGCTAGGCCCCATCCGAGCGTCTAGCAATTTTTACAACCATGCAAATATCATATTGGGATCAGATTAAATTTTCGGTATTATGAGTTGAGAATTATAAACATAGGGAGCGGATACAGTGAGAAAAATCTTAACGTGAGAAAATAAGAAAGATGCTTGATTGCATTCACGACATTGCTTGATTGCATTCACGACATTGCTTGATTGCATTCAGGTCATTGCTTGATTGCGCTTTAGTTGTTGCTTGATTGCGCTTTAGTTGTTGCTTGATTTAATATCAACCATTGATTTTTTTTAGATCTGATGGACACGATTTATTCTTTTTTCTGACAGGGAGATTTTTTTTACATGATCCCTTCTCTATAATAATAAATACTAAAATATTTGTGACGGATCAAAATCAAATGTACAATTATTTATGAGGAGTGCCACCCATTATTTTAAAATAGGAAACAAAAGTTGATCAAATGATGAATATATAGTAGCCCAAAATAATGCTCCACTCACATTTATTAATTTAGTCCTAGTTGGCATGTACACGTTGGTTATCTTAATCTGGATTTTGTTAAATATCTCACGGTCATTTTATAATGGTATAAAATAATTTTATCATTATAAGTCGGATTTATCAAATTCATCCCACTCGAGTCTCTATAACAGGGTTATGGGATATTTAACACACCTTGCATGCGCGTTGAATTTTATGGGAATTTTATCGTCGAAATAATTCAGGTTCCGTCATCAGAATAAATCGGGTTCTATATCGAATTGGGCTAAGCTCCCATTTCTCATCCTACAAAATTCGTTTGTAAGGAGAGAGGATCTTCACCATTATATAACGATATATATATTCTGATCTAATTTCGATGTGAGATATTTAATATATATATGCATCCCTTCTAAAAACTGTTTGCTTACATTAGTGCTTCTATATCAATCTTGGCCGGCCACTATACAAAGGATATAAACAAAGAAAGGGATGAAAGATGAAAGGGGAATTTAAAAATAAAATTTAAAAAAAAAAAAAAACAGTCACTTCTTCATCTATATATATGGAGTTTTTAAGCCCCATGGCTCAACACAACTGCTGTAACTCGAGAAGAAAAGAAGATTTGTTTTCTTCAAGAAAAACAAAATCACCTGGTAACTGAATATTCTTTAATTCCACCCCTAATCTCTCTCTCTCTCTCATTGTATATCATTAATGCAAATATTTGTGTTGATGAGTGCAGGTGTGATCGATGAGGATTGTGGTGAGTTTGTTGGTAATATTTGATGTGTATGTGTATTTGTTGGGGTTCAGGTTGGTGTGTTGCAATAAATCTATATATATGTGTTGTTAATTGTAATATCATGAATCTTCTTCATGTGTTTATTATGTTCTGGTCGGATCATGGACAGCCCTAGTTTGCTTGTACTTTTTCAATTGCATGTAATCTTACTTTATCAATGCTTAAAAGTATATTGAAAAACCGAAACTCCCATTTTGATCTATACTTTTTTTTTTTCCCGTAGAAAAAATTATGAGAAATAAATTCATTTCAACAGAATAATTGATTTGTATAAAATAGTTAGACCTTATATATGATATATGTAATACTCCCTCCGTCCCGCATAAATTGTCCAATTTTCTTTTTTTTTTTTGCCCGTCCCGTGATATTAGTCCACTTCCTTAAAATTAGTTTTTCACACTCATCAATAAAATATTCATTCTACTACCACTCACATACATTGATTATCGTACCTAGTCAAAATGTGATAATTTGTCCGGATATAAAGAAATAATTTAATACTCCCTCCGTCCCGCCAGAATAGTCCATATTTCCATTTTCGTCTGTCCCACCAGATTAGTCCACTTTCCTAAAATGGAATAAAATCTCCTCACATCAATAAAATATTAATTCCACTACACTTACAAACATTGATTTCTGTGCCGAAATCAAAGTGGACTAATCTAATGGGACGGAGGGAGTAGTTTTTATGTTGGGGTTCAGTTATAGGTGGACTCATCCAGACCTATTAAGAGAAGAATGACCGAGATCTAAGTTTGGATCCAGGACGAAATCAAGGTACAACTTAAGAAGCTGGTCAACCGCTCACAAAGGCCCATATGAATTGTTATTGTTAAAGGATGTCTTTTAAAAGGAAATTTCTAAGGTAAGTCAACTCTAGCTAATCTTGAGAAAATAACACATTCAACTGACCACAAGAAGGAGCTCGCCACCAACTGATAATGAGCAAGAGCATAACTCAGCAGATCTCCGGAGAAGGTCACCAAAGAAGACCTCCCCAAAGTGATCATCACAAGTAGATATCTCTAAGGAGGTCGTCAGTAGATCTCCTCAAAGAGATCGTTCAAAGGTGGGCGCTAGGAACTCACCTAGTCGTTGCAATAGCAAGGAGATTTACACAATCAACTCCAACCACCCCAAAAAACATATGGAAGACGACCATTAGGATTTTAGAAAGTTATGAATTTGTATTAGGGTCCCCTATGATCTATAAATAATGGGACTCTCGTCATTTTTATTATGAATTTATTTATTCACTTTATACTCTCAAACGCTCATTTTGCTCAGTTGAAACGCAGCTGTTATAGCTACCCGACTTGCTTTCTAGCTTAATAAATGATTATTTGTTATTTCTTTCGAATTCGGTTATTTTTTACTCGTTTATTTTTTCTTATTGTATATGTGTGATCTATTTGCAATATCTATATTTATTATTTCTTGTTGTTTTTCTACTCGATTCTTTGAGTCTCGTATCCATATAAAATCGAACCTCAATAAATTTATATGATGCATTTGGATTAATATTTATTGATTTTGGATCTTTATGACATCATCGACCTGCTAAACAGAGAAAATTTTTATGTTACATTCCAATCAGATAATCCATTAATTAATTGAACTAGGTTATCCAAATAATTAAAAAAAAAAGGCAAAAACTTGTGTTAGACACGCCTAAACGATTCACCCATCCTAAATAGGGTTTATTAATTCCAAATTAAGATATATTAGATGGGTTTGAATTGGGTTAATGGATAAAACCCACCTAAATCGTTTAGGCGTGCCTAACCTGAGACCTTCCCAAAAAAAAAACATTTTTCTTATTTTCATCACTTATTTAATAATCATCAAATGTGAACTTTATTATTTGCATCAATATAATTCTTTTAGTTGAAGGGTTGTTATTGTATTATTAGTTTTATACTGTTAATCCTATCGAGTCAATATCAGATTTTATTTTATTATCATTATTTTTTTGCATTGGATTTTCTTTCATCTTTTTTATTGTGTGAAATATATGGACTAAGATTTTGTATTGGTTAGATTAGTACAATATATATTAATATATTTTTCTAGATAATATACTAATAAGATTAGTATATAATATAATAATTGAATTATTAATTAATGAAATTAATATAGAAACAAATAAGACTCATAATCTTATTAGATAAGATTTGAAATTCTTCTCTACATAATTAAAAGAATTACTTATTCTTGGACATTAGGAAAACACACGTTATTTTCAAGAGAAAGATAGAGTATTAATTTGTTTTCCTGTACAGTTCAAATCAAATACACAAAAACTAGATTTTGAGTTCACGCCTCCATAACTATGTTTGGGAATTCCTACCGTTCCTGATTTGAATGTATACCGTGAATTAGATTCTACACCTGATTCGACACGTGAATACCTCTAGTAGTGGATTCGTGCTCCAGGATAAGTTGTATTCTACGGAAGAAACTGTAACTTTTCCCCTTTTAATCTACGTTACAAGAAAAAGGTAAATAGACTACACATAATAGACAACGCGAAAATCCTGTAGCGTAGTCTAAATCATAATAGACAACGCGAAGTTGAAGGCGTGTAGTCTATTGGAAGGGCGCTAATAGACTACGCGGGAAATCGCGTCTTCTATATTGATATAGACGACGCAATTATCCCGCGTCGTCTATATTGATATAGACGACGCACAGCACCGCGTCGTGTATATATATATATATATATATATATATATACATTTTTATTTTTTTTTTTGTGATAAAATTAATCTCACCCCAAATTAATTTCACGTACGCCGTAGCTAATTCCCTTCCCCTGTCTCGCGACCGCCGCACTCCCTGCCCCACCGGACTCCCTGCCCCGCCAGACTCCCTGCCCCGCCGCACTCCCTGCCTCGCTGCACGCCGCGCGCTGTCGTATCTGACTGCCTCGTCGCTCGCCGCTCCCTGCAGGCCCCCGCCCGCCGCTGTTTCTCCTTGCAGCCCCGCCGCCCGCCGTCTCTCCCTTCAGCTATCGGCCAAACCGCTTCGCCAGTTCCTCCAGGTATGTTCGCTTCATTAATTTCAAATTCCGAACTGCTGAACTGCCTCACTCAGTCTGCTTTTTAGGAATTCATTAATTGAGGATTTGGGCGTTTTTTTGCCTCCTGATATTATTGTTATGATTAGGGCTTTAGTTGAATTTGCCCCTTTGAGTAGAGCTCAGCCATGCATACAGATTTTGAATTTGGAAATGTCATATATTCACTAATTTCTGTTTCCGCTGCTTCAAACTAATTATTGCTGAATCTTTTTGTAAATCTTTTCACTCATAGCTTTGATTAGTTTTCTTGGATCGACTGTTTTTAAATTATTGTTGAATGATCCTTCCCCGCATTCTTATGGCTTTTGAAGTCTTTTTACTTTTGTAAGAAGGTGTGTTCTTGAACATTTTCCTCTTGGTTTTATTTTAGCTTTGTTTATTGTATAAGCCGCCTGCCTGTGTTTCTTAAGTTTGTGCAGATGATTAGTTATTTGTTAGCTCTGTGTTTCCAAGGGCACTGCTCTTATTTGAGATAGATAAACTGAATATTTTTAAGAGGGTTTAGGAACAGGTTGCAAAACTGAGGTTTTGAGGGGTGGGGGATGAACCAAACCAGGAAGATGAGAGAGAGGAGTGTGGTGAGGTAGATGAATAGCTTCTTGTTCAACATGTGGAAGCTGATTGATTTCTTGCTGGCACAGTCTTTGGGTGATTTTTCACTGATTTTTAACCATTTCGAGTCTAACTCATAAATGATTGACCAAATGTTAACTAGTAATTTAATTCATTAATTACCTGAAAAATATGATTGTTAACATGATTCATGAATATGCATGCACTCCACTTCTCTGTCATGCATATACTTTCCTGAAATTCAATTTTCATGGCCTTTAGATTCCGATTGAACTGCTTTAGGAATTATTGGGATAAAAAGTTAATCATTTTTTTCCAAGTGGTGAGCACAGATAGCCATAAACTCATTGCCCATAGCCTTTTTAATTCCACTCCCATAAGAGAGAAAGAGCTGAGTACTTTCTATAGGGGTGAAATCAAGAATGATGCTTGGTGCCTGCATATTCTCATCTTGTTTGGGCTAAGAGCCCTTGTTCATCAGCTTTGGGGATAACTTATGTTGGAGTGGTTGTGGCAAATCAACAAAGCCCACGAAGCAAAGTTGAATTTTTAATGAATAATGAGTGATGTTAGAAAAAAATAATAATAAGAGGGGATGAAATGGCAAAACAAAAATTTAGAGCAGTCATTAGGTAACCAAGAATATAGGCAGCAGGGCAAAGGTCACCTCCATCTCATCTGCCTTTCCTCTAACACCTGCATTTTTCTCCATGTTCAACTTCATCTCCATACATCAAAAAAACATTTCTACCATATCCCATTAATCATGAATTTTTTATCCAAGAGAATTCCCCTGTTTTTGTTTGGGCTAAGAGCCCTTGTTCATCAGTTTTTGTTTGGGACTTGAAATTCTTGTTTTTGGACAGGGATAACTTTTTGATTAATTAATTCATCAGTTATATATTTTAATAGGAATGAGTATGCATTTTGCAAAGGCATGATTATCATGCATAATACTTAATTATCAGTTAGCATTGTTAACATATAGAACTAGTTACGCAGGACCTAATCCCAATAAAACATATATTTAAATTTTAGATTCAATTCATCACCTCATGATCATGAACTCACACTAAATATAAATCATATATATATACACGCGCGCATGTTGTGAATTAATGATCGATATAGCTAGAATATGAAACTAGAACAGTGGATAAGTGAGTGTTAAATGCGCATAGCCGAATACATTCTTCCCCGCTGTAAATAGGAATATCTTGATAAAGTGGGAAACAAACTTTGGAATATGGTATATTAGCCTTTTATGTGACAATAGTATTTGTTGATTTTTGGGTTTAATTATTTTAAGATGTTATTATGTTTTTCGATTGTCAATAAGGTATTTGAATTATATATAACTGTGGTTTGTTGATTTTTGGGTTGAACCAATTTAAGCTGTTATGCTGCCCAATTGTTGTTAATGATATATATCTACTTATGTGACTGTGAATTAGTAATGGTTATTGATTTCATGTTTGCGGTTTGTGGTTGTCGTGTACTTTTAGGTTTAGGATTCCAATTTCAATGTGTTGTGTTATTAGTAATGACTTCTTGATTTCATGCAGTCCCATTTCAGAATGTCTCACCAGCAAGCTTTGGACCACGGTTAGTTTGAGGCATATGTGAAGAAGATTTTTGATGTACTTAGATTATTTTGTATAGTTGAACTTAGTTTTAACACTACATTATTTCAAAACATATGTAATTTTGAGATTTAATTGAATTGTTAAAATTATTAAATTGTCATTTTCTATTGTTTTTAATCGTTTTTTACATTATAAAAATTATTTTATAGTTTTTTACAGGATTTTCAAAATTAAACAAAAAAAAGGCAATAGACGACGCGAATTTTCACGTTGTCTATATATCAATAGACAACGCAAAAATCTGTGTTGTCTATATATAAATAGACAACGCGAAAATTCGCGTCGTCTATAGGACAATAAACGACACAGAAATTCGCGTCATCTATTGATATATAGACAACGCGGAAATTCGCGTTGTCTATAGGTCAATTGACGACACGCGTCGACTATTAACCTATAGACAACGCGAATTTCCGCGTTGTCTATTAGTGTCCATCAATAGACTACACTTAAATAGACAACGCGGAAATTTTCGATAGACTACGCAATTTTTGTTTTGTCTATTAGCTTTTTTGTAGTAGTGAATCTCTACTAGTCCTCTGCGTCAAAATCCAACATTTTGTTTATCATGAATTATATCGTATTAATCAAATTAAATTTTTATCATATAATTAATGATCAACGCATGTTCGAGTTTAAACTTTAGAAATTCAATTTACATATGAATCAAGCTTTGGCGCCATTTCAATACTACCTAAAGACATGAGTGGATCATTACCGTCAAAAATTCATCAACTCAATCCAACGGTGGCAGATCAGTAAAGATTTGGCGCCATTTCAATCATCTTTATCTATATCGCCTCAATTAATTCCAAATTAAAAACCGATAACAAAAAAAAAGAAAAGAAAAAAGAGAGACATTTTTGTTCAAGTCGAAGAAGTAAGAAGAGATTCAATATTATGGATTCCGGTGCAGGAGAAAGCTCTGCTGCAGAAGATTACAAGTCCTCGCCGTTGATGACCGACGCGGAGCGGCTGAAGAGCGCTTGGCGGAATGAGAAGGCCGCACCGGAGATTCTCAAATACGAGGCCGGTTTGGTTCAGAGTTTGCGCCGACAGATCGAAATAATTGTGAGTGAAGATTAATTCTCAAGAAATCTCGATGTATTTTTCTCATTTTGGCTCAATTTTATTGCTGTTTTTAAGGGTTGATTTTCAGTGTTCAGTTTGGGCGTTAGGGTTAGTGGTGGTGTTGATGTTTCTGGATTTTGTAATATTGTATTGATTTGCATTTTCAACCATGATTTCTGCTGATGAGTAACTATCTTTGCGTTTAATTACTTCAATCAGTTTGCTTATTGAGTGTGTTCATTGCGAAGACTAGCGTTCTCTCTGTATTTGCGTTTTTTTTTTTTTTCCTTTGTAATTCCGTCTTTGCCCTAGAAGCCTGCATTTTGCATACCTGAATTGCTCTACATTCTGTTGAAAATCATGTAAGGAGAAGTTCTCTTCTTAATTTGTGATGTAAAATGTCTTTAACATATCAAAGTTTTTTCGGGGGCAATATGTTGATGAATGAAAATATTTCATTAACTTCTTCTGCTAATACTACAATAAGTTGATTTTGTTGTACACCCTGTTTAACTTGCTGTCTCTTGTTTAATAATGTATGATTTATGTGGAATCCATCTCTACTTTGGGTGTGGCGAATGTAAGGAATCAGTTCTACTTAATTTTAGTTGACTGCTATGCGTTTATATCATGATGCTGCAGAATGTTGGTTTGCATTGATAAACTTGCTACCTACATCACTTTTTCAGGAGCAGTTTGTCGAGGGTTTCAACAATGAGGGTGTCGATCCACTAACAGTGTCTCTATACCAGATGGACTTGGACAGGACCATGTTCCTGTTGAGATCATATCTCCGTACTCGTCTTCAAAAGGTACCTCCCTTAATGGCTGATTGAATGATGCTTATACTTGATTTTGAGATTCACTTTCTTGACCATGATGCAATTTTTTTGTCAGTGTTTTGATGGATATGACAAATCAGTCATCTAGATGATTTGTAAAATGCTCTGTAGATGTATTGGCTATTAACAACTTTATGAATTGCTTCTATTCTAATACGGATTTACACTTCACAAGCAATGAGATGGTTCTTGACTAACATCGTTGCCTCGCTGTTTGCTTGTGAGAAATGTTATTGCAGATCGAAAAATATGTTTTTCACATCCAGAAAACAGCAGAACAATGGAATCGGCTTTCTCAGCAGGAACAGAAGTTTGCCATGAGGTAACTTATTTCAAGTACTGTAATGGTCTTATTCATGAAACATATGTTTTTAACATTAACTGCAGGTATGATGGAGTTATAAAGCATCACCTGGAGCAGTCCGTACTCTCGAAATTGCCGGAACAATACCAGTCTCACTTGAGGCAATCTGCAGCTAGTGAAGACGATGATATGGGTGATTCTGTTATAACTCTCCTCTAGTTTCATTTTGTCATTCCCTCTTTTTACTGACATTTTTTTCTATTTTATGTGATGTTAGTTCCAGAGCCACAGCTGGATGCTTATGTTGTCTGCAGAAGCAAGAAATACTTAGGAGCCTTCCAGCTTGACGACGGGTAAAATCTACCAACACCAACTTTTTCAACTTTCTTATTCGTTTACTTCAACTTTATTTTTCACATTCCTATCATCTATAAACATTGGCAGTGGAGAAGAGCCTATTGACATTGAAGCTGATGATCTATATGCTTTGCCATACAAGTCTATAAAACCACTCGTGGAGAGTAAGCAAATCGATCTAGTTTGACCGCCTTGAGATTGCAAGGGCAAATTCCTCGAGCTACGAGGTATGGAATTTGCAAGGTTTAGGATTTTAGGTTATTTTGTCTGTTTTCTTGCTCAACCGGCTTGTGAAAGGCATCAACGTAGTTTTTTTCGAAGGGGGCGGTTTGATTTATGAACAAGAATGCTTCTTCTGTAATATTTTGATCAATTTGTTTGTTTTATTATGGTTGAAGACCTTTCAACCATACAAAAGGCCTTTGACTTCAGCACGACGTTTCTAGAATGTTCCAAACATACACTTGTTGCTATATAGATTTTTTTTATATTATTATTACTAGTATTACACCCGTGTCTTGCACGGAATTATTATATTTTAAGTATTGTTAAAAAAACTATAAAAATGTCATTATTTTTTTATTTTAGTAAGACAATAATATTAATAAATTTATTTATATTAATACATTGATATTGCAAAATTATTACATAGGGTTGTTCATTATTTTGAAGTGAGTGCAAAAATTGATCAACATAATCATCCCATAATATGCAAGTTATTCTCATCACTCTAAAAAATAAATAAATAATATTATTAATTTTATCGAAGAACATTAATAACTATTATGTTTATTTAAGTTAGATTTAAACTTATTCAATGTCTTGCAATATAAGATCTATTAATCTTTTTTGCATGCTACTGTTGGTGTTTATAACTTGAGCCACTGGTTTGTTGAGCAAAATGACAATAATATCTGTTTCAAATAAATTTTATTGTTAGAATATAATTATAATTCTTTACAAAAGTAATTATGAAATAAAAGTACTCCCCAAATAATTCTTCATCCTTTATCACTTCCAAACTCTGTATGTCCTCATAAGATATAAACATAAATATTTGTTTTGGGAAATTTTCTTCCACCATTCTTTTCACAATAATTTCAAAATTAAATTTGATCTTGTATTCATGTGTGTTAATTTTATATATCTCATCATTGTGTGCCACCTCAAAAAATTTTATTCCATAGATAAATTCCTCTTTCAATGTTGATCGTCACTTCTTTACGAATATCTGAGGTATTGTCAGTGACATTCTACACACAAGAAATTAAATTAATCATTAAAAAATTATAAATTATATTTTTCTCAAATCATGAGTAAAAACGAAACACATTTCTTTTTGGTAAAAAAATATGTATATATTTATATTTCTGAAATTTACAATTCTATGAATACTCGTAAAAGAATGACGTAAACATAAAATTGGAACTTAAAATACAAATAAAGAAGCCCTTATTAGCATTGACAAAATTATTAATGATATTGAATAACATGTATAACACATATTGAAGATAATTATAAAAGTGTAATAATAGGACAAAAATTTGACGAAGATTATAGGTATGCCTATTTATTTTTCGAAGGTCATGAGCGCCACTAAAAACGAAATACATAGACATAAACTTCAAATGTTGATTTCAAAAAATGATGCACGTTGATTATTTCATTTAACTATAGATTAGCATGAATTTAAAGAAAATCGAACAACAAAAACTTGGAGAGTTATAAATTTTGAAAAAAAAAAAAGCATTACAGATTAAATATTGCAAATGAAATAAGTTTAATATTTTTACCTTGGAATTATGAACTATTGCTTCAAGATTTACTGGTTCGTTACTTTTCTTTGATGATGTAACCTCATAGATGTGCACAAAGCGAAGCTTTATGCCTGCTTTAAACATCATTTTTTTAGGATGAAGATCACCGACGTTGCACCACATTGATGAAATCTTCATTTCTTTTGACACTCCATTACTTAATGTTTTGACAGAAACACACTGGCATGAAATAAATAATGAGAGAATTGAAAGATAGGAAAAATAAATAACACACATGAAAAACTCAACAAAATCAAATGGTAATAAAACTCCACCAATGAAATATGAGTTTTATTTCCACGTCTATCAAGTTACACCATTTAATTAGGAGGTTTTTCAATTTGTATATATATATATATATATATATTATCTACGAATATATTCTCACGTATGTCAAGTAATAATGAATTGAGATTTAAATTCAGCTTATTGCTATTAAATTTAAGGAAATAAAATTGTGAAAATATATAATATAAAAATAACTCCATGATAATTAAAAAATACTGCTCCTAAATTTTAGGTAAAAAAATTTACGTGTGTAACTAAATTTAAGGAAATAAAATTATGAAAATATTTAATACCACGATTGAAATATGAGTTTATCATTTATTTAGGTGGTTTTTCAAATTAATATATATAAAATTATATTATTTTAATGAACTAAAATTTAAATCCAACTAACAATTATTACTAAATTTAAGGAAATAAGCTTTAAAAAATATATAATATGCTAATTACTCCATGATAGATGGGAAAAAATATTCTTAAATAGATAAAAATATTTACGTGTTACTAAATTTAAGGAAAAAAAATATAATTACTCCACAATATTTAAAATATAATAATTACTCCACAATACATAGTTGAAAAAACTGTCCCTATATTTTAGCTAAAAAATTTTACATGAAAATATGTGATAGGCGGGAACAGTTATTGAGAAACTATTTTCTTTTCATATATTATATAGATAGATTACATGGGGAGGAAATGTTTCTTATGTAATTCAAATTTATAATAATTGGTCATGATTAAAATAATATAATCACTTTCGCTCACAAATCAAATAGATGCCGAAGATATGAATATGAATTAATGTGATATTAATTTTTTCGATTACATGTTTTTCTGGAAGGAGAATTGTCCATTAGGACTATGAATTCGAAAGATGAATTTTTAATTTAGGATTCAGAAGATTATACAATTCTTAAAAAATTGAAGTTTTGTATTATCTTTTGTTTCGGAATTGAAGATTTTTATATTTTTTTTGTGTCTTAGATTAATAATTAAACTATATTTTGAATTTGAATTATAAATGTTCTTTTTCGAACCATCGTAAACAGTTATACTACTAAATTTACCAATCCAAAACGTGGAGCCAACAAATAAAGAAAATACAAGAACAGGTTTTTGTTCGTTTCTGCAAATTCACACTACTTCCAAACTTTCCTCGACACATTCCAAGTAAAAAAAAAACGTATATTAAACGAAGAAGAAATATTCCAATTTTCATCATCATCACCATCAAGAAAAAACCACACCCCCAAAATTTGGAGCAAATCCTACGCCTCCCTCGGAAGAAGAATTACAGACCAGCATCGAAAAATCAGACGGACAGAATTTTGAGCAAACCTTCAAAGGTAACGCCTCCGGTTTCATCTCCGCCACCCAGCCTAATCATGGCCCGCACGTCTTCATCACGAGCCTCCAGCCCCGCCCATCCCAGATAACTCTTCAAGTCCTCGATCCCGACTTTACCGTCCCCATCTTTATCCATAACCCGAAACGCCTCCTCCATCACCCCATTACTCCTCCCACTCTCCTTCTCTCTCATCTTCTCCCCGCTCAAAACCCTCTCGAACTCCTCGTACTCGACGTAGCCGTTCCTGTTCGAATCCGCCGTGGAAATCATTGAACCGATCACGTCGTCGTTCGACCCTGAAATCCCGCCGTAGAATAGCCGCAGATCGTCGTGGCTGATCCTGCCGTCGCCGTCTCCGTCGATGACATCGAACGCCGATCTCAGATTCAATTTCCCGACGGATCTCGACAATTCGCTCCCCGTTGGGCACATTTTTTTTGGTGGAAATAAACGCGGAGCGAAGAATTGTAGTGAAAACAAGATGTGTGTGTTTGTTGTTTGTTGTTTGTAGTTTGTGTAGTATGCGAGTCAGGGGACGAAGAATTGGGCTATTTATAGATGAAATGCGTCGGTTTTGTGGGCCCTCCTCTAAGGTCTTCCATTTTTTTTAAGGCAAAAACTTGCGTTAGATAGGCCTAAACGGTTTAGACGGGTTTTATCATATCCAAATGAGTTCATTCATCTCAAATAGGGTTTATTAATTCACAATTAGGATATATTAAATGGGTTTGAGTTGAGTTAATGGATAAAACCCGCCTAAATGGTTTAGGCCTGCCTAACCTGAGACATTCCCTTTTTTTTAATACATATTCATTTTTTTATATCTTAATTTTGTTTTTAAATTTATGGGTCTCAATGTCTAGTGTGTTTCACTTTTGCAATATATTAAAAAATTAATTCTCATCTCAGATCTGAAAATTTTCAAAAATACTCAATTCATGACTTAAAAGATTATACAATTCTCAATTAAGGACCTTAATAACAGGTACTAGATTGAGAATTGTTTAATTTTTTGAGTTCTTAATTAATTAATCATCTTTCGTGTTTTGAATCGATAATTAAATAATTTTTTGACCCTAAATCGACAATTCTCCATTTATGCATTAATGATATATCCGATAGTATAATATTATACTATTGTGTATTATAAGACTGGGAAAGGTGAATAAGGAAATGAAGTATAAAAATAAAATGAGAATTGGTTGGTACTCCCTCCGTACCATTATATTAGTCTCATATTCCTTTTCGGTCCGTCCCATTTATTAGTCACATTTCTTAAAAAGGCAACATTTTTTCCACTCATCGATAAAATATTAATTTTTCTACACTAATGCACATTGTCTTCCGTCCCTAATATAATGGGACGGAGGGAGTAATTGCTATGAAGTGAGATGCGTTGAATGTAGAAAAAAGGGGAGTCCAAATGTTTGGGCAGCAAGTTTTGTGACTAAAAAAACAAGGCCAGTCACTCTCACACTCACGCGGAGAAAGAAAAAAAAAATATGAGGTATGTGCTGACGCACGCCATATTATGCGCTAGCTCTTTCCTCTCCTTTTCTACATGGGGATTCATTTAATATTGACTAAGTTCCATTATTTGTCTTTATAATGCATAAAAAAAATTTAAAGAGTTGGTCTCCAGAAAGACGATTTCATCATATCTTTTTTTATTATGAGACGAACCTTAATACATCATTTCAATAAGTTAAATATATCATTTCATTTTTAAAAATTACATTATTTACAACAAAGAAATACATCATTTGCAATAAAGAAATACATCAGTTCATTAAATTCGTCTCACAATAAAAATGGTGAGACATCATTTGCAATAAAGAAATACATCAGTTCATTAAATTCGTCTCACAATAAAAATGGTGAAACCGTCTCATCTGAGAATTTGCCAAATTTAAATAATAATGTAGAATATTATTCTCATATAATATGATTACAATATTTGGAAGAAGGAAGAAATTGGATTTTTTTTTCTTTTAATGGTAATATATTAATGCTCCAACCATGACCTCATGGCTATTGGAAAGATACTTTCACCACTATAGTTCAAATAAGGACTAGAAATTGGATTCTTGCATGGAATAAAAGAGGTTTCATAAAAAACAAAAAAATTAAAATTGACTCGATACTTTAAGTAAAAATTACAATGTTGTAGAGTGTTTCATATTGACTAATTAAATTGATATGGATATGGATAATTATAATGATGAAGTATTTCTAATATATTAAAGTCAACTAATACAAATGTTCTCAACAACGATTATCAATGGTTTTATAAATATTCCTCTTATAAGCTGAATTTTCCAATGATAAGTGGAATTATTTTCTTTAAAATCAATTTATACGAAAAGATTTGGTAATAAGTGAATGCAGAAGCTACTTTTAAGCAAGTTTGTAGACATATTTTTTTTATACATGTTAGGTTCGATTTTAAGAATTAAATGGAGTTTTTTGGAACCGTTAACGGGAATAAGAAAAGGCGGTAAGCAGTAACACGAGAATACGATAATAACATATATGTAAACAAGGAGAACAACATGAAATCCACAAGAAAGCAATAAATCATACTCGCAACGTCGGGAAACGTAGAAAATAAGCAATTTGTATTAAATTTAACAGAATTTCAGTACAATTTTGGGAGAGGAAATCGTTAAAAAAGAGCTTTCATCCTCTATATATAAGCGAAAGATGATGAGGTAAACCCTAGTTCTAACACTGACCGCTGCGGTTACGGTTTGCAATGACTCCGCGCTGTCAGACCTCTTGTGCGATCGATTTGCCTCCTCGATGGCAAGCACGCGTCGTGGTTAATGTCGACTACGAACTGAGGCGATGGCGACCTTGTGACTTAGACGGCTCGTCTTGTCTTGGTCATCGGGCTGGGTCTGCAAGCTATGAACTTAGGGTCGATTGGACCTTCGAGTTATCAATCGGGCTTCGGCCACTAGGGCCTGCCCCAACAATACACATCTTGTTTTATAAATTCCTTAAGAAATAAATTTTTGGAATTTATCTAATGAAGAATATTGACAAACTCAAATTTGATTTAAGAAGCAAATGCTTCATCAAAATCAATACCTTCGGTCTAAAGCAAGAATATAATCAGCTCCATTTGTTTTATTTTGTTTTCAATGATCCATTTTATTCTCTCTAGAAAAATATAAGTTAAATCTAAGTTAAAAATATATAAAGTGGACTAAAATTACACAAAATCAAGAGCCCATTATTCCAGTTGATAGGCCCATTAAGAACCCTAATTTCCCAATATTCCCTCTCTATAAATATCAGAACAAAACCCCCTTTCTCACATTCGCTACGAATTTAGCCAAATCAAGGCGAGAAGCGCAGATCTGAAAGTAGATATGAGTGTTTGTTTCGGCTTTTTAGAACCCTAATTTCGTCCGATGTTCTAATTTCTTTACCTCTCTGCAATTCATCTTAGTTTTTTACATAATTAAAGTTATAATTGTGGTTTTTTGCCTCTTCGCGGGGAATTCTTCGAGGATTTCTCGACCATATATATGCGTATAGTTCTGTGTATGTATGTATTTCCGAAGAGGCAAGCAAATGTAGTGCGGGAGTTGAGTCGCTTCGCCTCTGTTCTGTACCAGGCGCAGTGAATAAAACCCTGCCTAAATGACTTTCAACTTTCTTGTTTTCATTTTTTTTAATTTTTTTTTTTGGACAATTGATGCATAGGAATTCATTGTTTTCTTAAGATCCAGTGATGGCATGATAATCTTTGAGACCTGATTGTCAAAATTTGATGACAATTACAAGCATTTTTGCTGAGGATGTTATTAATTACTCTTCCATTTTCTTATTTTTCTCATTGGAGAATTATTTTTAGAGAAATGCTCAGTAATGAATTTGAAGAGTGATTTCGATTTGCTTATTTTGGAAATTGTTTTTTTAAAAAAAAACTGTAATTATAGATTATAGAAATTACAGATGATGATCGCACTGGGCTCTGAGCAGTTAATAACTGCAGTATTGATGCACAATGCAGCCTAGAAAGCTATATCTGATTTAAAATTTAAAATATGTTTTTATTTAAAAATCGGAAATATCTTTTCGTTTGTTGATTAAACATTTACCTATTCCATTCATAAAAAACATTTACCTATTTAATTTCAAGTTTAAATTATACTTTTATCATTTACATGGTTAAATAAAAATTCTTACCCCGTCAATTGAATGTAAAATATGTATTTAACGACATTTAAAAACATGATTAATATATGAAGAATAGTGATGAATATTTTTCACCTCAGCTTGTTATAGCTTAATCAAGCTTTTTAAATATATTTTACTCTCTTTTAGAAATTGGTTAGTTATTCATGAAAATCTGAGAAATTCAAATTAATAGTTTTCGTTGTAATTAATGAATTTATAAATTTACAGTAATTTATATAACAACCTTGCTCATGTAGTTTAAATTTGACTTTTTGAATAAATGAACATTTCTAAATCAACTCAAATGACTATTAATATAGCAATAACTAGGAAGCATTCCTCGGTCATTCACACTTCTTTTGATTGGCAAAAACTTGTATAAGGCAGGCCTAAACGGTTTAGGCGGGTCTTATCCTACTCAAATGGGTTGACTCATCCCAAATAGGGTTTATTAATCCTAATTAGGGTATATTATATGGATTTAGGCTTGGATTAATGGATAAAATTCGTCTAAATCGTTTAGTCCAGCCTAACCTAATACTTTTTTTTTTCATTTGTTTTGTATTTGCCAGCTAGCTTAGATTCTTTTTGTGAGATATTTAAAATTTCTTCCCATATTAAGTTGCAACCAAGTATTAGTTAAACTTGTTCAAAATAAAGATATGAGCCGACCTTAGCTCAGTTGGTAGAGCGGAGGACTGTAGTGTTTGCTGATATCCTTAGGTCGCTGGTTCGAATCCGGCAGGTCGGATTTGTAATTTTTTTACTTTTGCTTTTCATTTTTCAATTATTTTGTTCATAGCTTTTGTACAACGGATAAAATTTAATCAATAAATTCTTTTTTTTAAAAAAAAAAAATTAAAACGCCCTCGAATTTGGAACTCATTATATATGTCCAAGTGACTATGAATTTGCGTTAATATTGTATCCTAATGAAAAATTAAGATTTAACAGGCATAGCCTAACAAAATTCGTATGACTACGATATTAACATTAAAGAATAAATATGCACAACTTCCCCTTATAGACTAATAGTTCATTACGGTAAATTCATAATCAGCAGTAATTTCAGCCTCCACTCTAATAAACACAGAATTAACATTTGATTAAATAATTCGAAATCACCATGAAAACTTCAAAGTGCAATTAACCTATATCATTGATTCCATATCTCCGCAAGCCTCGTGATAATTGCAATTTTCGCCATTAATAGTTGAATCACTGAATCATAAATTGAATGAAAGTGGAAGACTAACTACATCCAAGAAATATAAGATTAAGTAAGGTAAAGCAGCATTTGAAAGAGTTGTGCGCATCAAAATTTGAAGTGATTTGACAATTAAGCTAAGCATTGTATGGTAATTAGCGAACTGGAGATGCAAAGAAAATAACTGCAAAATAAACGACAAACCCAGCTACAAGAATCCCTGCATATATATAATTCTGGGAATACTGCGTTGGTAGCTTGTACTCGATGCTGCAGCATTTCATCTTCTCCCTCTCACTCGCCAAAACATGATCCACGTACCTGTAAAATTGCACGTAAATCAACGACAACGATGATGATACTTGCGTAGTTAAAACGAAGACAAAGTGGGGGAATCATACTGCTGCGTGAACATTGAGCTTTGCAGTATCTCGGAGCTGTTCAGGTTTGCATCTTGCAACCGGTGGTCGTATAGTAAAGACGACAGCTCCACAAGCTGCTCCTCGAGGCTCTGAATATAAGCGGACGATCAATCCATGATACATTCGATATGTAGTAGAATATCGTAACACAAATGAAGACGACTTACATCGAGGTACTTCTCTAGACGGTCGACTAGTTCGTGTGGAAATGGCTCTGGTAGGTTGGTTTTCTTCTTGTAAAACTTCTCCAGCCAGAGCTCAGTGCTCGTCTTATTCTTTTTACCCTTCACCGGTTCCCCAAGAGGAGTTTTCAGTTGTTCTGAAGCGAAGCCTTGAACAGCCTGCAAGAGACGTTGGGGACTGAGTACGTATGGGGAAAATTTATACGGGTGCGACTGAAATTACCTCTGATGTGTCTCTTATGCGGTGAAGGGCAGCATCAACACGAGCATAGACCGCGTTTCTCTGCAGAATTTGAGAGATGAAAAGTTTCAGAGCTAGCTAGTTGCAGAAACCTTATTAGATCATTACTCAATATAAAATTATGCAACAATTGCAGCAGAAATAAAATAATAGAGGCAGGTTTACCAGAGCTACATCTCGGAGTAATTGACTGATTCGAGAAGTGTTTGAAAACGGTCCAAATGGATGACAACCAGCAGCCAAGAGCCAATTCACGACAGGCCGCTCGTGTACGTGAGAAGCTTTTTCATATGGTGCGCTCAGTCCGCCCACAACAGAGGCCAGTCCGGCCAATATATGGCGCTGAACTTGTGCTGGTACAGCATGTCTTCTCTCTAATTCAGAAACGTAACTGCCCAAACCATAAAGGAGAAAGGACATTCAAATGTGTAACAATTATCTGTTCAATGGGTGACGAAACGCATAATTCTATTGTAGAGGGAGGGAGATCTCTATAGGTGAACCCTGATCTTGAACCGCACAAAAGCTGCTAGTACAGCGAATGGAAACAGCCCGACCAATCAGAAACGAAACAATTATTCGAAAGACCTACTACAAGACTTATAGATGGATGATATTTCAAGTTATCATAAAATGCTAGTTAAGATAGAGAATTGCAGGCATAGATCTACAAAGGGTTAAAGATTCAGCATTGCCTACAATTAAAGGATATGTAGTAATAGACGAATCTGAAGGCGCACAATTTTGATAGGAACAATAAATATACATGGCTATGCCCAAGTCAAGTGAATTAACATAGCACTAACTACCAAATATTAAATGATATATAGGTGTTAAATAAAACGTCAATATGTAGAATTCCCGATCAATAAATCATACATGGCAGTTGAAGAATAAATCATTGAGTGCAAACATGACTGGAAGACTTACCTTAGAGGTATCTTTTCAGTTTGATGTTGAAGTACAATGACTACATCATTACTCGTCCATACAAGACTTTCATCTTCCATCATAAGGTGATCATCTACATCAGCCAATGACAAAACAAAGCTGCAATACCGAATACCACAAGTCATTTGTGTTATAGCAAGCATATTATTGGAAAGGTAAACACTAAACAGAACAAAAATTGCTGTCAGCAACATCAAAACTCATATAGTAGCCTGCTTCTACCTAGGAAACCGTTAATATATTTTTTGAGTTGTAAGAAACTATTAATTAAAGATTTTTGATCTGCATTAATTCATGAAATTACTACCGGGTGGACTTTGCTTACACTGGAACAACTCTAGTTCCATAAGTTCGGAACAGGTCTCCTTGTTTTTTCTTTTGCGGTCTCCTTTTCTTATCCTTTTGACGCTTTGAACCATACGAAGCCCAAAGAGGTTTGTGCTTTAGGATGGAATCAGCAGTTCCATCAGTATCATCCAACCAGGTCTGAAGAGAAACTTTCTTTCAGATTTGAACATATGGCAAAAATTCGTAAACACATTACCAAATAAATATTGAACATTGCAACTTATAAAAACAATAATCAAAATGTACCATATAGGGTTCCCAACAATATCTTAATAATGTTCCATGAAAACCAATGAATAACAACCTGGCGAAGAAAGTATTTACTCGAAAGGGTTGGGTCAGACACATCAAGTAAACCTGCCGCTAGAACATCTGCAGATCGTTCCATCTCCTGCAATTAGAACAATATTCAGATAACATGAAGGTTAAATACAGTTCAAATTTATATTGAAATAGTTTCTGAAAGGCTGTAAGATGCAGCCAGTTGTTCAAGAAAGGAAATTCAATTGGGCAACAGATCAGCAGTACCATATCTATTTAGCGACATTTAATATAGAATGAAATGCAGTTAACAATCCTTGTTGTGCCAATTTCGAAGATCAATCATCAGCTCTACGAAACCTACCTCCTTAAGAATAGCTCCATCCAAATATGTCTTTGTATGAACATGAAAACGTCCGTCCGTCTTGGTCTCTTGAAGGGAATGACCTCTCATTGCTTTCGATACAGCAATGGCCAACTTTTCATGGCGATGTAATGCGTGTGTGCCCCCAACAATTACAACTTCCTGCCCTTGGTGGAGCATCTTCTTAACCTTCAATGAAGTAATGCATCAGAAGATAATTACTATGTGCCTGTGATGGTGCATTTTCAAATTCTGAAATATGATTAAGATACAAGAGCTAAATCAGAGAGTTTTGTTTGGCCTGCGAAAATTATTATTAAATGAAGGACCCAGAAAGCTAGATTGGAATCAAGAAAATCTCACCTCAGCCTCAATTGCTTCAACGTCTATACTGTAATTATGACCCTTCATCATAATATTATACCTATTATGATTCTGAAGCACTATAATAGGTACAAGTAACCTAGTGGTCATATCAACAGTCTCATACCTGATCCAAGTAAGAGGAGAATTAGGCAAGAAACGAAAATTAAACCACCACAAGACAGGGAAAAAAAACTACTTCTTATGAAGCAGAATAAGAAAAATGTAATGCTGAAGGACATGTGCAGAAAGCAAAACAAGGCAAATGAAAGCAAAATAAGGCATAAATGCAATCCTGAGCCCTTATAAAGAGGACATACGTAACATACCTAACATCAGGGGCTATAACATGCTCTACTGTGGTTGCAATAACAGCAGCTAATTTTCCAACAAAAACATCATGGGCAGAATGGTCGCCACCACTACCAGGTTTAGGAAGCATCACATTTTGTAGTCGAGGTAGTGTCCTTGAATTGACACTACCTTCTTCAGTTTCAATCTTCCCATATGTACAAGGTCCAGCAGAGAGGTCAATCACAACAAATCTGTGGATTTTGTGATTCAGAAATATCATAAGTATTTGAAAGATAAACAAAGGAGACTTCAGACGAGAGCAAGAATATTACCTTGTAAAACAAAGTCAATACTCATTAAACAGACATAACTGAGTTTTATTTACACATATACTGAGTTTATCCTAGCAGATTAGACTCATCACACCATAGTAATAGATGCACAGTTCAATGTACCTGCCAGATCCTAGCCAAATCTGAGATGCACCTCCTCCACTGTACCGGTACCGATATATGTAACCTCCCTCCTGGTTCTTCAACTCTTCTTCAGTCAGACGTGGGATCCTGCCATACATTAAGCTATCAAGATCAAGCAGACTGTTTCTAGGATCTATTCGTACCTGCAATGATAGAATAAAAATATGGCATTCAGTAGATTCAACAGAAATTATACTCCACGCAGTTCAGAATTATTAGTTTGGAATTTGAATAAGTACAAGAAACAAGCAGCATATTCAATCACTAATTCTGGGTTTAAACATTGTGAGGAACTCTCAAGATCATATAACTCACCTTGTCAAAGTTAACCACAAAGATAGCAGTTGGCCTAGGCCTGTCAATTTCTTCAACAGGGTATCCCCCATTTTCAATGTCAAACAAGTAAGAGTAAAGTTTCTCAAATTCTGGTTCGACATCTGTTGCTTCAACTTCAAACAGAGGAACTTCCCTTCCAAAATCTACCTGTTAGCTAAAAGGAAACCAGATTTTCATATAAATCCAGAAAATTTAAAGGTCAGGGAGAGTAAAAACATGGATATGGCGTCACCTCTCTAGCAGTGCCACCTGGTTCCATGGCTGCTTTAACTGCTTTTTCTAATGCTATCAGTTCTGGCTGTCCAGCCTGCAGCAAACAGCAAGAAAGAATCATGGCTGAAACTTCCAACAAGGAAGGTAATATCAAAAATCTTTTAATTGACTGATATCCAAATTCCAATGTATATTGTATAAAAGCAAGGACAAATCCTGGTCTACTATCCTGAAAGGTGGCCTTATGTGTGCACTAGAAAACATAACACACAGTCATGGCTCAAGTGCCAAATTGGCTACCAAAGAAGCACTGCACACATAGGGCCACCTTTCAGGATAACTACACCATCAATTTTATGGAATGGACTTGTTTTATAGAAAACTAAGTATGTAATTTGAAAATAAATTTGTATGGATCTACTATTGAGCTATTCATATGAACCAAAATGATCCCCCCCCCCACCCCAACACACACACACACACACTATGCCCCTTTTTGCAAGTCTATCCTGTACTGAGATAGTTTGTCTTCAAAATACCTAAGCATTTGATAGCTAATCAAATCTATCCTCCAAACCTTTATTCAGCACCTAATAAATGGCTAGGCACACCAAACGATGACATGATAAATGACAGCACGTCAAAATACTTATACATTGAAGCATAACAGTAAATTTTATTCCAAACTATACCTGTTTTTGCATATTTATCCTGCAATCATGTTCTTGACTTTAACATATCAAAACTTATAGATAGCTGATCTAATGTATTCTCGAATCATTCCTCCAACACATAATAATGTGATAAATGACAGTTTTATTAAAATTGCTAGAAATTTATCAAGTGATGGTGTGCCTAGTCATCTATCGGGTGCCGAAAGAGCTGTCCGAACAATAGATTTTATTCGATTTATAATTCAGGATATAATTGACTAGTGCCCAAATAGAATTTTAGATGTATATTTCATAAAAAACAACAACGAGAAAAGTGATCATCCAAAATTACCCAAAACTAAGAGTCTCAGATCTCAATTTTACTGGGCCTATTTACGGGAAACAATAACATAATGACACAGAAACATAACATAAAGTACGAATCAAAGAGGTAATACATCTCAAAGGAAAAAATAAAGGACTTACTGGGAATACATTGAACACAACATGGTGCTCAATGTCAAGAGGCTGGCCAGTCTCTAAGCATGAAGGTCTATGCGATGGAAACGCAACTCTCAGAAACTCCTCCAGCTTCTGAGAATCGATGCTATACCTATAGCCCCCATCCTCATTGAATCCGATAAGAACCACATTTACTTCAAGAGGGACTTGAAAAGGGACCTGTTAAAGAGTGAAGGGTGTTACCAAACCAAGACTATGAGTCCAAATCAAGATTAGTTTTTCTATCAACTTTGTACATAATCTGCCCATACTGAGTAGATAACAAGGGTTATACAATAGAGTGTTGATAAGCATTTTATAGGGGAAACTACGTTTGAATTCATAATCTAATGTATAAGAAATTGCAATTTATCATCGTTTAATTCTTTCAACTAAAAGATTTTCTGGTGAGAAACTCAGCCAATACATGCCAACTAGACTAGCCGGATCAGGCATAACCTTTGAAGAGGAAAAAAAAAACTATTAGCTGCTTTAACGACATCATTTGCATGATAAATTAACTACTTTTGTTTCACTTGCTTAGAATGTGCTAACTAAATGACATTGTCCAAAGCTGACTCTTATTTTGAGAAGTCATGTATAATCCAACTGGTCCACCCAAATCGATTCAGACTGAATTTTTTCACCGAAATACTTTTTGTTGAATAGATGAAAGAACAGGAATTAAATTGTAGTTTTGTAAGAATTATGTTTTTTTTTTCAAAATTGGGCAACTTTAGGAATTCAAATGCAATTACTTCTATTATATAATATGAAAAAGAACATAAGAAGTTGTCGACATATATATGGGATAAATCAGTCTCATGCATAATTCTTTCACATGAAAGATGGTTAGTTGTCCTAAGATTCTAATAAAAACCTGATTCTGAGTAGTATTTTCATATCCTTGGTCCGGCATGAAGAACTAAACATCAGTTTCTATGATGAAGAGCCCAAGTTTTCTAGAACTACGTAACTGTAAGAAAGCTACATACTATTTCAACTTTCCCAGGATTTCTGAATCATACAAAACATCAACCTCGGTAAAGATTAGTAAACAAAACCTATATTAAAAAGTAAGTGCATAGTATCACAATAGATGCTCACCATAAATAACGAGGTCTACGAACATTCAAAGCACAAGAAGCAATCATGACTGGTGTCAAACAAAGTCAGTCAAATCAAGCCACTACTTCAAAATTGTCATTTCAATTACAAACTCTCATAAGAATTTCTAAAGATGTGCTTAAATAATCTCGTAGAACTTGCGCTTGCCAAAACATACATACAAATACAAAGAAAGACATCCGACGAACGACTATGCCAATCGAGTATTTGCAATGATTAAGCAATAAGCAAAAAGGAGATTTAAAATTTAAAGGAAAAGGCCCCAAGATCAAATTTCAGCTTGAAATTTGAAAATGCAGAATTCCAACACAACCAAAGCCCGGAAACAGAATCCATTATCCAACATTACTGAAATTGGATAAATTAGAAATCTCACGAAGCAAAATCATAGATAGCCCGCGAGAATTGAGTTCCTCATCAATGGACATATTGACACAACTTCAGAAGGAAAACATTTCCAAACTCCACTACAAATATCACTCCAATCACACACACACACACACACACAGTGAGTAGTGTGAATTTCATTTACGCACACATTCGAGAATCCACCTCATACCTCGGCTCGAGAGTGAAGCATCTGCCGAACATCGGATCGCACGGAATCCTTGACATCCTGAAACGCGCCATGGTGCCACGTCGGATGCCCTGGGTCTCTACGATACGCCTGCGGCGCAGATTCTACACAAATCACGCTCAATAAAATTCCTAAAATTAAGTAGGGGATTTTAATCCGCTTCATGCTTCAACCAACGACTGGAAAAAAAAGTGACAAAATCCGAAGAAACACACAAATTTCGACGAATCTTGTCAAGGAAATCCCCTCAATCGAACTGTATCGTTTTTCAGCTGAATTTCTCTAGCTTCTTCACTCCAAGTTATTGCTATTTTGACTCAGCTAAAATTCCACAATTGCCTCTTTTTCATTGGGCTTAGTTTTAATTCAGTGACGGGCTGATTTGGGCCGGGCTTTCTAATCAGTTAGAATATATTTTTTCATTAGTAGGCCAGGCCGGGCCGGGCCGACTATTAACTTCATCGATGTGGTTGGTAATAATAAATAAATAAATAATACTCCTACACATATGCTTTCTAAGCTATTTTAGATCAAATAATCATTTCATAAATTACGTAAAATAGGAAAAAACTGGTAATTTTATGTCCATAATTTTCATTTCTGGGAATTTTTATTCCAAAATTTTTCAATTAAAAATTTTTATTCCACATTTTTATTTCATCAAGGAATTTTATCTCAATTAAAAAAATTTATCCTACATTTTTATTTTGTTCATAAAATTTATCCTACAACCTGAGATAGTGAAATAAAAATTATTTAGGATAAAATTTCCTGACAAAATATAAAATAAAAGATTAAAAAAAATAAAAGAAACATACACAAATATCTGCCTTTTGCTTAATATCTCATAAATTAATGTCTGCAACAACATAGTATAGTAGTGAAATCGTTTTGCTTAAGATCATGAGTTCGAGATTTCCCGGAAACATGCTTTACTGTTTTTGCGCCGTAGAATTTGTTCAGACAAGAACCTAACTGGGATAGTTGGCCTCGTTTCAGATAAAAATGGTGACAAATTACGACATGAACTCCTGCAACACACAAAATCACCACCACCACCAATATATATACAGGAGACACGATGCATCATAGATATGATATGGTGGTCGAACACCGCGAACGATCAACGTCGCCTCCTCGCCTGCAGATACAAGCAAAACTGCAATGTGGAAGCATCTACACTTCTTTCTGGCTGGCATCTCCAGCTCCAGCAGCACCACTGCGCCCAGCTTGCTGCTGAATCGCACATCGTCTCTGCATGTCTTTCAGCTTGTCGACGAGCTCTTGGAACGAAGGCCGGCAATGTGGCTCGCTGTGAAATGGAAACCACGCATAACTTCAGGTTCTAGAGCTAGCAACACAAGATATTATCTATACTCCCATTTGGATCCACAGACTAAATCAATCACATAGTCGAAAAGATGAAGTATCGAGTGCTTGTGGATTCGACTTAACAGGTAACCCTACGCAAAACTCACCTGTGCCAGCAGCTCTCAATAAGAGATGTCCATTGTGGATCGACGTCGTCTGGAATATCCAAGCGTTGGTTCATGAACCCCACAGCTCCAATTACCTGAAACCATGGAAAAACTTGGTCATGAATGCCGAAATGGCGACAGCCTGCTTTGACAGCAAACAGAAGCAGTGTCCCCTACTCGGGAGGCAGTGGCCCATGACCAACAAGTCATGGTTCGAGGTATTCCGGGGACATCTGCGTGTGTGAGTTTAAATAAATGCATTTCTATTAAAGAAAAAAAAAACAGTCTACAAGAGTTTACATGCATCCACCACATCAGAAAAAATCAACTCGATACGATTATTTATGAGGAACTGAATGCAAAGTGTAAATCCACTGAAAAGATTTTATACCTGCATTGAATTGAGACTTTCCCATGGAATCTTTTGGGTTACGAGTTCCCAAAGCACCACGCCAAAGCTGTATACGTCCGACCTGATCATCTCAATACGAAGCAAAAATGTTAGGACAGTAGTAGGCCGGTTTCTGTGTCGCTGTATCTATCTAGTATTCTAGTCTAGTATGTAAATAAAAGATTTAGCTGCACTATTCACTCAGTCATACTTTTCGTCTGAAGGTTCGTTACGAAGAACTTCAGGAGCCATCCACTGAGGCTGTATCACAAAACGAGAATCACTATTATATGAAAATTGAGGCTCAGTGGGAACAAAGCAAAGTGAATGAATTTTTGGAGAAGGATTCAATATGCATAAACAAATAAACAGAAAGATCTGAACTTCCAGCAACATACCGTTCCTTTTCCTGTCTTTGTCAACAAATACGTCTCATTTTTAAGACGCGATAGACCAAAGTCCCCGACCTATCAAATCCGTTCCGAAATCGCTCAGAATACTGTAAAACAAGGCAACTGGAAACGACACAGAGAGCTAAAATCTGACCTTGACAGTCCAGTTCCTGTCCACAAGAAGATTTGAAGACTTCAAATCGCGGTGGACGATAGGAGGATTGTAATGGTGAAGATAATTCATACCTCGCGCCTGTAAAACATAGACAATTTTGAAAATTAGCAAATGCAACAGTTTTATTCCTCAAGAAAATATAAAACTAGAGTTCATAGCAGCAAAAACAGGGCTGAATGTAACGGAAGACATAAAATTCATATGCTAGACCATCAGATAAATGAGATTTAAGAGGCAACTCACAATATCCAAAGCCATGTGTATGCGCCTTCTTAATTCTAATTTCGAAGTACTCTTCTGCAATAGCCGGAACAGACTTCCACTTCACAAAACGAAATAAAGGAATTATCACTTATATCACACTTCTAAATAGCAAATGGATAATACATAATAAACACATTAAGAGCAATTGAATTAAAATTTTGGAAGAAGAGCACAAAAGCTCATATCAGTCTACTACTAAAACACAAATTAAGACGAAAAAAGGTAGAGTAAGCAGAATTAGAGCATACCGCGGAAGAAACTCTGTCACTATGCCAAGGCGATCTGGTGACATAACTGCACCCATGAATAGGAGTATATTTGGATGCCGAAGTCTTTTCATAAGTGAAACCTTCAAAAAACATACGGAAACTATCAAGAACTTGCTTGACAAATATCTAGTAATTCAGGTCCGTAATGTTACTCTTTGCCTTTTTTTCTCATGGAAAAAAAATTGTAATAAAATGCATACTTAGCACCTCCAGAATGGTTAGTTGAAACAACAGCAGCAAAATAACAATTTATTCATAATCATCTACAGCATAAACTTTCATCATAAGCAAGTACACTTAAAGAAGGCCGAGTATATATCATTTACGCAAAAAGAATCATACCAGATTTTTTTAGATTTGTTGTCTTTGAAACAATTATACTATTGGTGCAATAGCAGTGACATGGAGGACACAACCACATACTAACCTCTTGTCTGAACGAGAATATCACGTCATCAGAATATTCTTGCTTGGAGAATACCTTGACTGCAACATCCTGCAGAAAACATGGATCATGCTATTACTAAAAGGGATTGAGAACTCTGTCAGCAACAGTAAACCTTCTAAAAGTAAAGCAAGAAGAAATTTCTATAACATGTGTGCCTGTGTAAGAGAGATAATGGGTTAATAGCCAATCCATCCCGTTGACTATTTTGATGGAGTGTTTTGTATAAACAAGTTATACTCATTGTCAGGCAAAAAGGGACGGACAGAGGTAACAACATTAATACAGAGCTGAGCACAAGAATGATTCTATGATTCTATGAGCTGAGCAAAAGGTTTTCAAATCAAAGCTATTCGATACTTCAAATCAATGATTGAGATTGGTTTCTAGTTCCGGCACATTGTTTGGTTCCTATTTTATCCATTCTATCTCTCTTTAATTTATAGATAAATATATGAAGGGAAAGAATCAAGTATGAACCAAACCCAGGTAGGAACTGGAGTTCATCCCAATCATTAATCTGAAATATTGTAGGACAAAGATTTCAAAGAAAAAAAATGGTGGCAGTTTTGAAAATACCATAAACTTTAAAAAGTATTTGCATCAAATAAGTTGGTGTTTTTTTAGTTTCTTTAAAATATGCATCTTTTCAATTCATACTTTGTACCTAGTGGGGGGGAGGATATATACAAGAAGAGCTAAAGAACATACTGATCCATACCACAGAGCATGATATACTGTTCCGCAAGAACCTGCACATATACCAAAAACATAATGTAAGGGGTGGGCAAGAAGGAGGAGAACGATGTTGTAACACTAGCAAACAAAATTATAATCTTGATTACTAAACTGATCGTAAAGGAAGCAGTTGTGCCATGAAGATTATATTATCTTGTTTTAAGCATAGAGATGTGCAAACTGATAACATGATCATGAAACATCTATAAATATGATTTGCATATTGCATTCCGTTAGAATCAAGGAACCAAAAGTATGTCAATCTTCAAAATTACTGACCTTGTCCAATTTGTTCTCCAATAGTCAAGTCCTCCCACATTATCTCATAATCCAAAGAATCAGAATCTACATCGAGTTTATTAACAGTACTGCTGCTGGTGCTACCACAACTACTGGCACTGCTTGTGCTGTTAACATTGACAGAGGAGGTCCAGGACCCAGCAGCCTCGACATTAGCTGTCCGATTAGTTTCGAAAACATTACTTTCTGACTTGACTGTGGCTGATACACTCTTTTGCTGCTCGAATTCATTGTCTTGCTGCTCCCATGGCCAAACAAAACGGGGAGACTTTGGATCTGTTCCATCATGTTCATTTCCTTTCCATGGCCATGCGAATCCCTTTTTGCCCATCCAAGCCTCCGTTGAGGAAAGGATCTTAGAAATTGCAGGTTTTCTTTCACTCTCATCACCAGAATCTCTTGATGGTTTACCAGGAGAGTTTTCCCGGTTACTAGCACTAGAGAACACTCCAAAAAGAGACGCCTGTGTATCTCCTCTGGGAGTACTAGCACCACTAGAAGGTGCATCGTCCCGATGATCAGACATAGCTGCATCCGAGAAACCAGGATCATGGTGATTACTCTCCCAGCTGTCAGATTCATGATCCGAGTTGTTGTCTGCAGGTCTCATTTTTGACTTAACCTTGTTGCTTACTTTAGAAGCCTATTAGATATGTTGTTGATGTCAATACATGCAATACCAATGATACACACAAAACACGGAAGAGGAAAACTAACCAAATTTGAAATTCTGGAGGCAATTGCTACTTGCAGAGGCTGCTGAGGATCAAGACCAAGCTTAGCAGAAGCAATGCTTCTCGACCTGCTAAAAGTCGACTCATTTTCCCAGCCCCTTTGAGCAGACATCACAGCCTTCACTTCTTCAAATGGTTTAGAATCAGTTGAGACACATATTACCCCAACAAAAGCACCATTATCATCATACATAGGGGTATTAGTTGCAACAATTGAAAACCTTTCACCTCTCCTGTTCTTGACAGGAAACTGTCCGGTCCAGTTCTCACCCATCGCCACTCGATTCAAAATTTCTTTAGCCATATCATAGTCTCGAGGGTCCACTAGTATCTCAACAGCATCCCTCCCAAGAGCCTCAGAAGAAGAGTATCCGTAAAGCTGTTCAGCCATTCTATTCCTGCTCCAAGTAAAGGCATTATTTTTGGAAAACATTGAAAGCATGTATCAAACAAACAACCACATGCCAATCACTTTAAATTTCTAAATTTGATAGAGAAGGCTTACACACAAAATACTGAAATATTCATCAGAAATCAATATGCCACATCCAGAACTAGTTTAAAAACGAGTAGTGCATAAATTATCAAGAGCAGAAAAACAAACAAAATAGGCATCAAAATATGTTAGTCTAAAAAGGGAAGTTGTAGCACAGTTCAACCAAACTAACCAGTAAATTAGCCGATTATTTATATCCATTATATGGATGGACTGCCCCATTGACTGCAAGATGTTCATATACTGCTTATCCGTGAACTTCATCGCAGAAGGCTCCCCAACGCTCAATGCATCCCTGTTACGACTCTCTCTCTGCAGCGGCGACGAATGCCTAAACGGCGCAGATCCCTTCTTCCAAGCCCCAGGTAAGCCACCATCCCCACCAACAGCCCTCCGCCGCGGAACCCTCTGCGGCGAAATAGAATGCGACCTCTGCTTCTGACGGTGATCAGCTGCCGCAATCTGAGCAGCGGGTGAAGCCACGAACTGAGACATCTCTAGCTTCAAACGGGCGTGGCCCAATTCCAGTTCTTGAATCTTCTTCAGCAGCTCCTCCGTCGGCGGCGGAGACGCCGCCGGCTCAGAAGTTGATTCAGCTGCACTGCTCCTCATAGGAAAAGAATTCCCGGATACCCTTTGACAACTAAACCTCCAAAAACGCTTAGCAAAAACACAATCCAACCCGCAAAAACTAATGTCGCATCAAACAACAGAACGAAGGAAAAACTTCAGCTGCGCACAGTTTCTCCACTTTCTCTCTCGGAATCACTTCAGGCATGGATCCATGACTATGATAAACTGGAACTTCCTTGTTTCTAAGATCTTTCTCTCCAATTATTCGCACAGACTGCCGTGTTCTCGCGAATTACATCAGTTTAACGTAATGTACAATCCAAAAACTGATTCAAAGAATGCGGTCTTTGGATCATCAAAGGCTCGAAGCATCACCCTTCTGGCCCTTCTCCTCTCTTCTACCTCTCATCCAACTTTATCGTAACTTAGCTTTCTTCACCTCCTCTCTCTACACAGCTTTCTCTCACTAAATTGCCTCCATTTCTTTCAGCTGAGGTTCATAGGCGGTTCTCGAGTTGGTTGTCGTAATGCACAGAATTGACCGCCAAATTCAATCCCCAATCTCACTCACGGAGCGTGTGCCCCACGCGCCGTAACAGCCAATCATGCTTCGAAGGCGTCTCCGACAGCGTGGGCTTTGAGCTACACGACGGGTCTTGGAGCGTGAGGGTTTATTCTCCTCAATTCCTTTTGCCTTTTTCTTTTAGAAATAAATGAATAGATATATTAGGTAACAACTAAATCAAATCCACTTTTTCTTTTTTTACTTTTTTTAATTATTGTGGATTATGATTTATTTAATACCTACATTCTTACTCCAATATCACTTATATAATTTTATTAAATTAATGTGTTTATTTTTAATTATTAAAAGGTACAATCCATATTAAAGTTGAAATCATTATTTGAAAAGTAAGGTTTTACTATTAAAAGTCATACCTTTATAATTAGAATAAATATAACCACAAACTTTTAAAGTTTTCAATTATGTGTGATATGAATACTTTTAGTTTTATAAATAATGTCTTTATTCAATAAAAATGCACATACAATGGCCTGCAAATATTTGATTTTGTATTGTTTAAAGTCATTTAATATTCGATAAAAAAAATTATAAATGATAGAATCCATAAAGTTATGAATTATTGAAGGGGATCTTATTTATTGGAAAAGGCTAACATGAAAATTCATGGGGTTGGTCGTCCCTACAATTTTAGAATTATTTTGTTTTATTAGTTATATTTTTTAAAAAAATTAAAATAAGATTATAAAGAACAATCTTATAAAATGTATTCGAATTTCCACGAACTTTTAAGTCTGTGTTCGCCCTGCTGTTAAACGTCGCTTTTATCCCACTATTGAAATTATAAAAATTATGTCTTTATTGGACAGATGTCATTAAATTGTTCATATCATTCAATTGAAATCTCTATCAACTTTTTCATAAGAATATCTAGGCATATGGTTTGCATGTTAGTATTTTATTAGAGGAAAAGTTAGGGAAAAGCATAGAAGGTGCCAAGTTAAACCATATTGAAAATATAACCCCTAAATAATCTGAGTTACTAAAAAATTATTGCGAATTTGAATTTATTACATTACGAGATTGTCTATTTTATTATATGATCTTTCGATGAGGTATAATATAATTTATATATTCATCACGATTTCTACAAGTAATTTTTAGACAATTTTAAAAAATTAGAACGAATCCCCTCTAAGCGGTATTTTGTGAGATTTTTATGCGTACAAAATTAGGGTTGATAATTCGTATGTATTGGATCGTTATCGTATCGGGTTGTTATCGTGTTTGAGCTTAACGTATTTGTGTCTAAGCTTAACAAGTTCGTGTCGTGTTCGTGCCTATTATTATCGTGCGTGTCAGTGTTGTATCAAATAATTATAGCCCAAAGTGTAAAGCTAGCAATTTTCGTAAGGTAAATTTTTTATCGTGTCGAGTCGTTATCGTATTCGAGCTTAATGGGTTCGTGTTGTTTTCATCTCGTGTCCGTGCTCATTATTATCGTACGGGTTCGTGTCATAATATTGTGTCGTGTCAGAAATTATCAACCCTAATACAAATAATGATTTCAACATAACAAATAATGTAATCAACAATATATTATTTATCATAAAGTAACAACACAATTTTATGAAGCATAATCATGAATCGTGATTAAATTCAACCACTCACAAAAGGCACAAATCCAAATAATTAAAAAGATTACCAGAAAAATAAAAAATAAATTACACAATTAGCATAATTAAACATATGATATTAATAAACTCTTATATATAAATATTTTTAAGTTTATGGAAGTAATAAAAACTCACCAATATTTTAGAATCTATATATATAAAATATTAAAATTAATGTGTCACATCCAATGTATTATAGCTTTTGGCCCATCGAATTTAAAGCATATTATATAGTTTCATCCACCAATATACAGTTGTGTATATTCATTTATTAAATAATTCCAACTTATGACAACCATACAAATATACCCTTTTTTCCATATTTCAAAGCTTACATGAATTTATTTATTATTTTCCCGAAAAGAAAATTGGGGACCATGTTTATATAATCTTTCATTCAGAAAATAAATAGTTTTATTCTTTATTTGACCAGCTTGCGTCTATAGGAATATACTCTAAATATTCTAAAATAAATTCACATAATACATGTTATTTTAATAATTACAGTAAAAAAATTAAAATTATATTTTTGTATAAAAATTATTTAAATCTTGATATTTTGCTATTGCAGTAAAGGACAAAGTTCTTTATCACATATATAGTTGAAGAGATATTTTATAATATTATTTTAATCTACCTCATACAATATTTTCCGCCTAATTTCACTCCTAGATTATTGATAATATATATATATATATATATATATATATATATATATATATATATATATGGGATTATTCTAATTTATTTAAAGTACTAAATAAGAATATAATTTTCTTGTGCATCATTGATTTATTTCAAAGTGAAGAGCTTAAATACATGTCTTAGCATGTTTACTTTTTTCAAAACTAGATTGTTGCCTGCGCGATTCGCAGAGTACAATATATTGTGATCATCTATTTCTCATTCACTGGTATCACTAAGTATTATTATTATTATTATTATTATTATTATTATTATAGAATTGTGTTCCATATGTCCCACTATAATAGACCCTTTTTATTTTGACACATTAATTTTGGAGCTAGTGTTTAGTAATTAACTGTATTTAGTAATAAAATTGACAATCGTAATTAACTTGTTTAAGTCTTAAATAAGTTAATTATGATTGTCAATTTTATTATTAACCATAATTAGCTACTAAAAACTAGCTCCGAAATTAATGTGTCAAAATAAAAAAGGGCATATTATAGCGGGACGGAGGGAGTATTTATTTAAATTCACACACCCCAACATCTCCAAAGAATTTCAAACACATGATCTTTTAATCATGAACAATACACTTTCACCACTACACTCATAATACAAAATTATACTCCCTCCGTCCCGATACAATAGGCCCTTTTCATTTTGACACATTAATTTCGGAGCTACTGTTTAATAGCTAATTGTGGTTAATAATAAAATTGGCAATCGTAATTAACTTATTTAAGACTTAAACAAGTTAATTACGATAATCAATTTTATTATTAATCACAATTAGCTACTAAATAGTATTAGTAGCTCCGAAATTAATGTATCAAAATGAAAAGGGCCTATTTAAACGGGACGGAGGGAGTATCAATTATTATTAGTATGGATTTTTTTATGTATAGTATCAACAAAAATAAATAATATATTCAATTATTAGTCCAATAAAACAGACATGCAATTCATACAATTACATTATGTATCATAACAAGTAGTATTATTTACATTATATATGCATGGACTATTTATTTATCTCAACAGTATTTTTTTCGATAAGTGTTCATAAAAATTACATTTATTATATGTATGTCAATTATTTAATTGTTTTCAAGTGTTAGGTTATTTTGGTAACCTATGGTTATGACAATGTACATTTATTTTTATATATATTAACACATATTTCACTTGATTAACATAATTCTTGGTCATTTAAATCATAATGTAGTAAAGTAAGTGCGATTATAAAGTTATTAACAATTAAAGATTTTTTCGACATTTTCGAAATTTAAATATTACGTGCATATCCAAAAATAATTTTGAAGTATCTCTAAATGAGCAACTTTTAATTTCGATATCTTAATGACCAAGAATCCAATTTTCTTTTTGACTTTTTAATTTTATTTTTATTTCTATTGTCGTTTTCTCTATAAAGAAATTATTAGAAAATAATGTGGATTTCGACTGTACATTCTTATCCTCCACGTGGATGATATATGAAACCAAATGGAAAAAAAAAAAAACTACATTTTCAGAAAAAATAAATATGTAAATAATTGTATTTGATTTGAATTCACGCACTTCCCTATATTACAATCTTATTTTTTGATTTTTGTTTGTGCTAAAATTATGCCTATTAAAATATGAATGATACCATCTCGAGAATTTTTTTTTTTGTGAGCTGATCTAAGAGCTTTTCCAATCATACTTGAACAACCAATCCAAAAACAAAAAAAAATTCCAATGGAACTGAAAAATCAAACCAAAACTGCATTTTGTAGTTTCTCTTTCTAGTTTCGATGCATATTTGCGTTGTTACGGTAGATTACACAAAAAAAAAAAAAAAATTGTTATTTGCACTCTAATCCTTTAGGTTTTATAATTTTACACATTTAGCTTTTTTTTTTCTTTATTTATTTGTTTATAATCATAATATCATGTTTTTTTAATTTCTTTATTATTTAAATAATTTTTAATAAATTATAAATTTATATTTTAAATAATTATTCAATTAATAAATATGCAATTAATTATACTTTGTATTTTTAATAATTGATTATCTTGTAATAATTTATTTATTTTTAAATTAATAAAGGGTTCAAATTGCAAATATGTTAAAGATATTGATTGTATATTTGTATTTGAAAAATTGTGATAAAAAGAATATGCTGAGAATATTCTTTTGAGTTTGAGTTTAGTGTTTTCGATTGGATAAGAATAATTTTTGATGTGACATTTACTGCATTTTTTGTTTGAGTTTTAGATTTTGGATTGGAGATGGTCTAATCAATAGTCGATTCTATTTTGATACAACGAGAATTGCTCAATTTAAAGTGAACATCAACCAATTTATATTGAGTTGGTCTCCTGAGAGACGGTCTCACTATTTTTTTATTGTGAGACGGACTTTAATATATCATTTCAATAAGTTAAATACATCATTTCATTTTTAAGAATTACATTATTTGCAACAAAGAAATATATCATTTGCAATAAAGAAATACATCATTTCATTAAACTCATATCACAATAAAAATGGTGAAACATCATTTGCAATAAAGAAATACATCATTTCCTTAAATTCGTCTCACAATAAAAATGATGAGACCGTCTCATCTGAGACTTTGCCATTTATATTTAAATAATGGATCAATTATTTAACAAAATAGGAATTGACGATTTCAAATATAAATCAACCGATTTGAAGAGAAATTGTGGATTTTCATTCCATTTCATTTAAGAGAGAGTCTGAGAGGAAACCTTTTCATAAAACATATTGGAAAAGAAATAATACTTTCATAATTATTATTTTAAAATATCAGTATATCTTTCATAAATTAAATTATGATTATTCCATTCAATTAGAATATGAAATAATTTATTTCTTTTATTTTTAGTTTTCAAGTAATATTAAAACAAATTAACACATTATTAGAATTTATAAATATTGTTCTTAAAACTGAATTTCATAAATATTAATTAGCCTATAATATGTTATAATTAAATTTTCTTTCAATAATATTAATAATTATTCAAAATAATACTCTCTCCGTCCAGTTTGGTTTCGGCACATAAACCAATGTTTGTGAGTGTAGTGGAATTAATATTTTATTGATGTGAGTATTTTTTTTTTTCTTTTGAGAATTGTCGATCCAGGACCTAAAAGATAGTTAGATTGTAAATCCAGGACCTGAAAGATGATTTGTCAACCCACCCGAAAGATAAAGCAATTCTCAATCCCTGGATTGAGAATTGTATGATCTTTCGGGTCCTGGATTAAGAATTTTTGAGATCTTTCAGGTCCTGAATTGACATTTAATCTTTCGGGTCCTGAATTGATAATTAAACTATCTTTCGGGTCCTGAATCGATAAAACTCCTTTTTTTCCATTTTAGAAAAGTAGACTAATCTGGTGGGACAGACGAAAATGAAAATATGGACTAATCTGGCGGACGGAGGAAATAATTATTAGACTATAGTAGAAAACACTATTAGGGAACAAAAGATTTTAACCGAAATGGAAAATACCAATAATCCTACATAGATACTTAATAGTCCATACAACATACTACATTAAAAAAAAAATTCTAAAAATCTGTTTAATTTTTTTATGATTAATATATGGGGACGATCTACCTCTATTGTTATATTTAGATCTCAAAATAAACTTACTATAAGTGATGAGATAAATATAGATATTTTTCCTAAAATAAAACTAGCTAGTACAGCTTTAAAACAGGAAAGTTTCAGAATATATTAATTTAAGAAAACCCACAAATCTCGAATTTATTGATTCAAATCTCTCGTCATCAACGCATGCCGTCACAAAAAAAACAAACAAAAAACCTAACCTTTTTAAAATTAAATTTTTTATATGAATAATTATAAATGTCGTCGTCATTATTATTATTATTATTATTGCAATTGTATATTGTGTAGTTAGCGTTTGTGTTTGTATTTGTATATATAGTTTGGTGACTTAAAACCACCTACTTTTGGTCCACGATTTGCCGCTTCTCCCAGAGAAGGGAGACGAACGAACATAAATTGTAAAATTAGATTTACACCCGTGCGCGTTGTGGAAATAAATTTTTTTTTTCAAAATAAATTAAATAATCTAATTTAAAATATTATGGTAATGATATTATATATTTTATTGAATAATAACTTATGTTTCAGTGAATATATTATAATAGTTCGCCTAAAATAATACTAATTACAGATTGTATAAAAATCTATCAAAAAATACTAAATTTATCTAATACAAAATTATAATTTAACTCACAATATTTATCTATATTTTTAATTTAATATCTTACACCGAAAATTATAATTTAATTTTTAAGTTAGTTCATTTATCGACTCAATGTCTAACATATAAAATTATAAATGTTACGATCTTGTAAAATAAAATAAATATTATAAATTAAAATGCATTAATTCTTGAAAATAATATGAGTTTTGAAATTAATATAATAAAATGAGAATCTTAATATTCAAATTACATTGCAAACATGTTTGTTTAGTCTTTTGTTTCAAATAATTTTTGTAATTTAAAAATACTAAATATATATTAATAAATAAAAAAATAAATTTTTTTATTTTTTTGAAAATCACATAAAAAATTATTGTCTTAACCGATTAGACAACACCTAACACACAGCATATAATCTTTAATATAAAAATCTTAAATAGCTGCTTAAACACTGAATAACTAAAATAAAAATTAATGTTAACCTAAAAACCATGAAGGTCTTGCTTATGAGCTAGACTCTACCCGTGCTCAATATCTAACAATTTTTATAATCACGCACCTGATAAAATATAAGTTGTTTAGCCAATTTTTACAATATTAATAGAGAGAGATTCTTCATCCTTATGCTTTATTATTATTTTTTTTTCTATACTATTGTTTGAGCCGAATATATCGTTGTCGACATCTAAATCCCATCTTTGTTTATGTTATCAAAAACCAGCAATCATACAAAACAAATACTAAAGAATTGCTTGTTTCCCACAAACCTTAATCAACTATGCATTTAAAATTTCAATGTTTCTTTTTAATTCATAATTTCTTTTTCCATGGAAAATAATGGTAGATGATGTCAAATTCTCTCTAGCTTCGCTGTGCACGCCCACAACAAATGGATCAAATCAAACTACATAGATATATAATGCTCACATTAATACTAATTACATTTTTTATTTGAAAAAAATAATAATGTAAAAACAAAAAAAAAAATTTAGCAGTCTTCGATTTAATATGCGAAACACAATTTTCACATGTAGTTAATAAATTTTATATATTAGAAATTCAAGAACCTAATGTATTGGCTAAAATACAAAATTTCAAGTCTACAATTTTGTATCTACTGACTATGTATCTTCTGTAGGAGATTTATCCCAAAATAATATCATATATTCGTGAAATCTATATATCTTAAAAGAGAATATATTTATAGTATTTTATATATAATATATTTATATACCACAAATAATAACAAATCTCAATAAAAATCATATTAAACATTTTTTCTTTAAAACATTATATATTCACTGCTTTATCTTATTTACTATGTTTAAATAATGAGAGTGTAATTTAGTTTATGAACTAATAAATTTTCAAAAGAGTTTACTTAATATTATTAATTAAGTTATGATAAGATATTATTTGTTCAATTCGCACAACGTGTGGGTGCAAAGCGAGTTTTAGAATAATGTTCATACTAGAGCAACAAATCCATGATTGAAGTTATGAATTCAAACATAAAAAAAATTCATCAAAGTATCATAATCTATACCATGGGCTGTAGATATCTATATTATTAACATGAACATGCACCAGTTTTTTTATATGAACCATCAACACTATATTTCAGTGAAGACTATACTGCAATTCACAGGAGAAGAAGGCAGAAATGACCTTGGAACACTGAGAAAGCTCGAAGACGTGGGCCGGCTGCGCGAAGTCGAGGTTTGTTTCCATCCCAGATCAGGTTAAAACCCCTCTGGATACAGGCAGATCAAGAACAATGAGGAAGAGGCTTCTCTCAGATCCTCTGATGTATTGAACTTCACCATTCATCTGCTTCAACAGTTTCTTGCACATGCTCAATCCTAGGCCTTCCTGCGTCGCCCACCGCCCGTTTTGGAACATTTCTTTCACAAGTTCAGGTGGAAGACCTTCACCGGGGCATGAGATCCTTCATATCCAACAAATCAAAAATCAGATTCTGATTATGTTGATGTAACTAACTCGAGTATTCTTACCTGAACTCAATGTGCACAATGGTGGTTGCTTCCGAGATTTCGAGTTTCATTTCGATCCAACCTTTCGAGGCTGGTGCATGCCGCGCCATGCTCTGTAAGAAATCAGCTAAGATCTGTTGGATTCTGAACTGATCACCATACACTCCTAGTGTCTTGACTTCGTCTGGTATATCATGGATCAGCTGCAGGCCTCTTTCTCTAATCAATAGCGTAGTTTGGCTTACAACGGCATCCATCACACTCCCAAGTAGAAACTCCGTTTTCTCAATCTCCATTGAACTAAACAAGAAACGAGCCCACAGTCAATTCAAATATTTACAAACACAAGCATTTTAAACAAGGCGTACCTCCCATCCTCGATGCTTGCAAGCTCGACATCCTTCATGATCATTAGCAACTGCTTCTCGCAGGCGGCGCTGGTTTCGAGTAGCTGCTTCTGGTGTTCAGTCATATTTGAGATTTCCAGACCTGAATTAGCAAAGCGTATGCCACTTAATGGATTTCTCATTTCCTGACAAATGTAAGCGAGCTCTTTTATCTTTGAGAGACAGTTTTCTTTTTCCTTATGGACTCTGATAGCTTCCTGCAGCTCAGGGCTTGCAGTTTGCAAGAAACAGAAAGCTCCGATAATCCGGCCATCCATATCTACCCTCTTGTTGGCAGTCAGCAGAGCTTGCACACACTTCCCACTCTTGTCGAAAAATGAAAATGGGAACTTGTCAGTATCCTGGCCTGCAATTGCATTGTGCAAGACAATCATGAAGTTTGTCAGTGCATCCGGGCTCTTGAACCGGCAACGGCTTCCGAATATATCCCCAACTATCATCTTCCCAATGATGGCCTCTCTGTTCCAACCTGTGAGCTTTTCCATGGCGGCGTTCCACTCATAGCAAGATGTGTTCTCATCTGAAGCAAATATAGGTGGGATTAGAGTGCTGGGATTGTGCACAATTGCCTTGTAGTCATGCTGGATATTGATGAACTTATCCATCACCACTTTCTGACCAGTGACATCCTGACCAACTAAGCACACTCCAACTATCTTGTTTGAATAAACCTTGCTGGAACAAGCATTGACTACCACAAATATAGTCTTCATGAAGGTTTCACTACCAAATGTTTTCAACTTCAATTCTACATTCTTTTCTTCCACACCTGCATTGATTATGCTATAAGAGCATTGCTGAGCAAGTAAGAAAACATAAAAAAGCTACCTAATAGAAAGGATTACCTTCGAGAGCATGAAGTAGAAGTTTCTCGGCAATTTCCTCTGATTCTTTGTGAACAAGATCATGAACCAAGGACTTCCCCATTGCCTCCTCGACAGATAGTCCGGTCAACTCGGCTATTTTTCCATTCCAGCCATTGATGCGGCCTTCAACGTCGACAGCGAATATAGGAGCTGTCGCAGTCTCTATCACCCTAATCATTTCGTGGGTTACAGAACTGAGTTCATCAATTCCTGGTAACTCCAAGTATCCTCCTTGGGCTGGTACAACTGCCTTAGAAACATGATGAAACGGCCCTCTTAAAATTAGTTGCAGAGAGTGAATTGCATCCATTTCTGCATTCTCCCATGGCAAACTGCGACTCTTGACAATTTCTAGAAAAGCCCTGAATGAGGACCGAGGATGCATTCTCAGGCTATCATCTTTATCCTGTGGATGATGCTTTGCACCACCCCATTTTATCTCTTTAGCACTATTGGAACGAAACCAGAATAAAAAATCTCTTGAAGTGATATATGCAACAGCCATTCCACACACAGCATTGCCTAAAGAGGCTGCGCCAGGATACCCCGCATCAGCTAAACTATCTGTGCTCAAACCTGTGGAGTCCCCATGAAAAGCCAACAACCATTGCAGAATGTCCTTTATCTGTGCCTCAGTAGGTGTGTCACCGAGAGGATAGTATATCCCTTGGTAGTATAGAGCAGCCCCGTCACATTTCACAAGGTCCTTAATGCTAGGACTCTGTGTAACAATCCCAGTGTGTGAATCTCGAAGCAGCATATCACACAATAGAGTCTGTGTCCTTAAAACATGCTTCTCCGACAATTGAGACGCCAACTGCAGCTCCATATTCAACTGAAGTCCAAACGCCTGCATTAGGAATTCACAAGCATAACGAAGCGTGAAAGGAATATATCGAGCAGAAGTGTGATGGCCAACAACCAGGCCCCAAAGCCTCATTGAGTTTCTCCCTCTAACTCCATCTTCATCACTTCCATTAATGATAACAGCCAAAGTCAAAGAAGCAATCGACCCCATATTGGCCATGTAGTGGGCATGGCAACCATGAGGAGCCCTCAGTGTTGAACCTACCAAACACAGGGGCTGCATTAATGTTTGATCCTGAATAATCCTCACGGGTGTTGCTAAACAGTCTACAATAAATCTAACTCTACTCTGTTTAAAAATAAACCTCGAAGCCTGTGGAATATCCGTGGGAGGGTAATGCAGTCCAAGGTATGGATCCAAATCAGGTCTCTTACTCTCGGCCACAACCTCACCATGCTCATCCTCATGGAACTTAAAAACCATGACTCGATCAAACCCCGTCAAATTCCTAACACTCTCAACAACTGAATCACACAAAAGCTTAACGTCCCCACTAGGGAGTGACTGCAAATTTGAAATGGCCCTAACAGCAAGCTTCTGGGACTGTACGGTTCCAGCTATGGAAAGAGCAGGGTCCTCCGTCTTAGCAGGCTCTAAATCTATCACTATCCCTACATCTATCCTATGCAAAATAGCATAAAATGGCTTCCCAGAATTCTTGGAATGAACCCAAACTGGATTCAACAACGTAATCTCCCGTGCCTGAAACGACCTCTCTAGCAAATTTGAGCTGGGAGGGGTGAAAAGACTTCTAACATCAGCACCGATGGTTATAGTTTCCATCTTTTCAAGAGATGGAACTGAGTGAGGCGTCAATGCCAGCATCTCACTCGCATTCTCCGAGTACCCAATTACGCGAAAACTCAGCTCATCAACAACAATCATGCAACCAAAGGGTTGAATGTGGCCACCGCGTTGTATTTTCGAGAAATAAGCATTTACCTGATGATCGGAAACAGATTGATCGGTAGTCCTAACACTCTGTGAATAATCAAACGACCTTCCCGACTCGCCGGACTGCTCGAAAACCGCGTGCAGCCTTGCATCCGCAGTGTACTGATCAGCTGCAGCCTTGCTCGTAGAATCGCCAATTCTGTTCATGCTTGAATTGTTGTTATGCTCTTCCCTCCGAGCTTCGATTACTTGCATGAACCGCCCTGTTTCCTAAGAAGGCATTTCACCGAACACCTTGCCTCCCAATACTGTTAAATTTTTTTTTTTTAGGTGAAATCATAAATGAATTATTATTAGATGCATGCATTTTCTGCTTCCCATCTTATACTTTATCCAGATCTTAGTCCCTATCCGTTTTCCTCCCCATCAATTTTTCTAGAAAATCTGGATTGAGAATCCTAGGAGTGATCATTTTCAAGGAATTTTCATCGGTGAGTGGATGGGTTCCTTCAGTTTCTTGATTTTGCGTGCTGTCAGCAGCGTCAGAGCATTCAAACTGAGGTTTTTAGGTTTTGTTATTATTTGGATAAATTAAATTAAATTAAATGTTATCTCTTTCTTTCATTTTAATTTTAATGTCGTATACCACATGTCGAGAGATGTCTCTCACCGTCTCGCAATTTGATATTTTATATATTGTGAATCGGGGATAATAATTTCATTTAGCGATATTTTTGGGAAAATAATGTAATGTATAAATATTATTAAAAATATTTTAATATTTATTTTTCATCTATAAATTATATCAAAACGAGTTAACATCTTAGTTATTGATAATACAGTAGTTAAATGATATTTGACATTTCACGAGACAAATTAAAATATGATTCAACAGTAAAACGCTATTTGGCAATAGGGGTGAGCATGAGTCAAACCGTCTCGAAAAAATTCAAAACCGACTTGATACTAATCGAGTCGAGCTCGAGGTTTATAATACTTGATTCGATATGCTCGCGAGTCGTGAGCCTTATCGAGCTCGAGCTCAAATCGAACTTGGGTTCGAGCAAGGCTCACGAGCCTTGTTGAGCTTATTATAATTTAAATTTTTATTTTAATATTTATTTTCATTTATAAATTATATCAAAACAAGTAAATATCTGATAATATATCAAAACAAGTTAATATATCAGTTAAATGATACTTGACATCCCAAGTGACAAATTAAAATATGATTCAACATTAAACGCTATTTGGTAATAGGGGTGAGCATGAGTCAAGCCGGCTCGCGAGCTACTCGGGATCGGCTCAGAAAAAATTCTAAACCGACTTGATACTAATCGAGTCGAGCTTGAGCTTTATAATACTCGATTCGATAGGCTCGCGAACCTTATCGAGCTCGAGCTCAAATTGAACTTGAGTTCGAGCTAGGCTCACGAGCCTTATTGAGCTTATTATAATTTAAATTTTTATTCTTAAATTAATTATTTAATAATAAATAATTTAAAATTCTCATTAAAATTTAAAATAAATTAAAACGACAACATTTTCTCGTTACTTTAGGGCAAATCAAAATTTTGAATCTTCTTGTTCTCTGCGTTTTTTTATCCTGATGATAAAACGAAGTGGTTTTGATTTGTCATTCGGAATATTGAATGGTGTTTAACTACTGAAATATTAATAATTTAAAGTATTATCTTGTTTTGTTGTATTTCATAAATACTAAAAATTATTATATTTTTAATTGACGGCAATATATTAAAATATTTTTCCTAGAAGTCAATAATTTAGGGTATTATACATTATTTACTCTTTTATAAATCAAATCATTTTCACTTAAATGAAATATTTAAATGTATATTTCTTTTCTTAGAATTTTTGTATTTTGTGAGACGCCCGATCTTTTTTATTTTCTTTATTTTTTTAAAAAATATAATTTATTTAAATTCATATGTTGAAATTACATTTATCTATCTTAAAAAATTTTAAACTCATAATCTTTTAATCACATACAATGTTTACTGTATTTTCGTATCATGATAATATGGCTTTTGCTATGGTTCTTGGCCTTAATTAATGTGCATGTGGTGGGCCTCAACTTTTTTTTTTTTTACTTTCTAAATTTATAAATTTAAATATTATCGGATAATTCGAACTTATAATCGCTTAATTACAAGTAGGGATATCAAACAAGTCACTCCATCAAATTTTGGGTTAGTACTATCGATTTCGAAATTATTCGATCCAGGTCTAATTAGACTAAAATTTTTTCAGATTAAAAAATTTCAACCATAACCCTAATCCTAACCCTTACACCTCAGTTTTCGGACTAATTCATCGGATCAATTAATTTATAAATATTTTTTATTTTTAATATTTTTATTATTAAATGTGTCCCTCTCAATTTTAATCATTTAAATAATAAAAATTGTATTAAATATTTATTCTCTCTTATAAAAAAAATCAAAACACATCAAAATATTTATGTATTCATAAATCTAAATGTCAAAAATATATTTTTTTCATTATTCCATCAATACTTACACATATTTTAACTTTATGATTAAATAGTTTGTAAGTACTTAACTATCTCTTATAAACTATATATACTAAATACTATTATATACCTTAAAAATAAAAAATATATTTTGAGCATTAAGAGTAAATTTGGTAATATAGTATTATTAAAAAAATAATTAAAAAAATAATCGGGTTAGTCGAGTTAACCCATTGGATTTCGGACTCGGCACTATCATGTCTCGGGTTATTTTGTAAAAAAAAAAATTGAGCCAAAATATTTTAACCATAACCCGCATTTTAGCTAGGTTAACTTGGACCAACTTGCGAACTTCAGGCTAAATTGATATTCCTAATTATAGGAAATGTGTTTTCATCATTACACCCCATGTAGGGACAAGCCTCATTCTTTGTACGTAAGCAAGATATAAACAAAACTAAATTAGTCCTTTGTTCGGGATGTAATGGTGAAAAGATATTGCTTGTAACCAAGATATTATGAGTTCGAACTTTTCCGAAGAAATTTTTGTTAAATAACTACATTACTATTTAAAAAATAAAAAGACTTTATCACCATCCTTCAAATAACATCCCAAGAATATTCATACAAAGAAGATTTTATGTTAAGCAACAATGGGGAGACAGAAGCAGAAATTGATCAACATTGAAAATAGGGGTGAACAAGAGATAAGCTGGCTCGCGAGCTGTTCGGATCGGCTCGAAAAAAATTCAAAATCGACTTGATAGTAATCGAACCAAGCTCGAGCTTGAGCTTTATAATACTCGATTTGAAAGGCTCGTGAGCCTTATCAAGCTCGAGCTTAAATCGAGCTCGAATCGAGCTAGGCTCACGAGCCTTATCGAGCTTAATACTCCCTCCGTCCCGGCTGAATTATCCCGGGTTGACCGAACACAGAAATCAAGGAGTGCGAATGTAAATTAAGTTGAGTGGAATTAATATTTTATTGTTGAGTGTGAAAAAATTGTCTTTTTAAATAATGGGACAATTAAGTTGGGACGGAAGAAAAAGGAAAGTGGGACGGAGGGAGTATAATTTAATTTTTATTCGTAAATTTATTATTTAATAATAAATATTTTGTTTTTTTATTAAAATTAAAACAAATTAAAACAATCGAGCCGAGTCGAGCTGGACGAATTTGACACTAAGGCGAGCTCGAGCTTGAAAATTTGAGCTCGACCGAGCCGAGCTCGAGCCTGGCCATACTCAGCTCAACTCGGCTCATAATCACCCCTAATTAAAAAAGCATCAATACCAACAAGACAGTGAAATATGATGATTTTCTACATCAAATTTTCTTGATCACTACATCATAACAACTCTTGTTGAAGAAGAAGAATATTGTTAAACGTTACAGTCTGAAGTAGTTTTCCCTTGGCAAGCACACAATAAATTGACAACACCAAAAAAAAAAAAAGAAAAAAAGCTTTGAACAAGAATGAGCATTGATTGCTAAGGCAGGTAGGCATGAAGATGATGATGATGATGATGAAACCTTTGTTTTACTTGGTGTAGAGAACATCCTCCCACGGGTGGCGGTAGAGCGGCTGTTTCAGCCTCTTCTGGTCGAACGTGTGCCTGTGTTTCGAGAAATCATACAAGTGATCAGAAAAAAGAATCTTGCTAGAAGAAGATGGGAAATGCAGGAGGCAGAACTCACCCGATGAGGCCGATGGAACGAGCCAGCACGAAAAGGCCGTTGAGGTAGCCAATGCTGACAATCTCATCAATTTCCTGCTTGGTGAACATGCCACTGCCAGCAAGAAGGTCCAAGAACAGGGTGCCGATGGCGCCATCCACGTTCAGGACTAGGTTGTTGGCTTTCGAAAGGGTGTAGGTTTCGACTTGGACTGCGTATTCCATGTACTTCACAGATGGGAAATTGGTGCGTGCAAAGAGTTGGAGTAGTTCCACTCTCTTATCTCTGTTGTCTCCCCTCTTGATTCTGATTCAAAGGAGAGAAATGGATTGCAGCCCATTGTCAGGATCTGAAGAGGAACATGAAAATCATGCAGAGAATTCGAAGATCTTGCTACCTGTGTCCAATGCCAGGAACGCGAATGCCCTTCTTTTTCATGCTTTCGACGAATTCATAAGGAGAGAGACCCTGAGAAGAGGAACCATGTAACGGAGCAAGCTCACTTAAAGCATGAAAATGGAAGGAGAAGCACGAAAACTCACCCTATCGTAAGCATCCTTGAAGTACCGAGCAGCATCATCAACGGCCCCACCAAATCGCGGTCCAATAGTCAACAAACCTATTTTGCAACAAGCAAGGACAAATCACTCATTGATCTTGAGATGAAACCAACTTAAATGATCATTTTTCTTTTGTTACCTGCAACTAGACTAGAGACCAGGTCTTTTCCGGCTCTGGCTGTTACGATGGTGTTGTGAGCACCAGAGACACAGGGACCATGGTCGGCACATAACATGACACAGATCTGGAAAGTGAATAACGGTGTTTAGAAACGAGGGGCAGAGTCTCGGCAGAAATGGTGGTCGGATGGAAGTGCAGGAGTTAGGGGTGCACGGAATAATACCTCAATAAAACGCGTGCAATAATGTGGGAGGCTTCGTTTGAACCACAATAAAGAGATGACATCGCCAACACCTAATCCCTGTTCAATGATGGAGGACATGGGAACACCAGCATACTTTGGCTCCTCGCCTGCAGATAGGTAAAGTCAAGTTTGAGCACTTAAACAAATGTCAACAATGTAGCATGTGTCTCCACACTAGAGAATATACTCGTACCTCTATCATCCGAAATTGTAGAAATAATGTGCGTTGGAGCTCGTACTTTTCCACTCTTGATGGCTGTGCTAAGATCCTCTGGTATTTGAGGGGGGGTCACCTCCTTCACTGGAGTAATTTTACCGGCCTCCGCCTAATGTAAAGAACCAAGCAATTAAGCCAACCATGGACTAGAAACAAAAGTAGTTCGAGCATAATCTTTTACATGAAATTACTAAGTCCATACCAATTTGTCGAATGTTTCCTTGATTGCACCTTCAAATGCTTCGTAAGAAGTGGGCACAACAGCTCCAGCTTCTCTGAGTGCTTCATTCTTGGCCTGTGCAGATTCCATCTCTCCACCACTCTTAGCCCCCTGTTAACAGAAAGCATTAGCAAAAGGAAAAAAATAGGAGATCCAGCCCACATCATAGACTGCTGTAAAACAAGCTCTAGGAACAATGAAAACCGAAGGTATTAGCTTTACCGCATGACCAAACTGCACTTCTGACTTGAAGAGCCTAGCACAGGTTCCACTAACCCAGGCAACAACTGGTTTGCTTATTTTCCCTTGTTTAAGGGCCTCAACTAGGGAATATTCATCACGGCCACCAAGTTCCCCAAGAACGACAATCATTTTAACCTGGATTTGTTCAAGAAACCAGGATTAAACCAAAATACAAAGATTACATTCTTCTGTAACCAGAAGCTAGATAAACTGTAGATTGAAATGCATATAGCATAAGATTGAGGTACAGGTTTTCAAAAGTCAGATTCATAAAAAAGTAACTATTATCTTGGCATCTAAGTTGCAGAAAGAAAAATCTGGCTTAAGTTAAATAACTTATTTCTCGTAGTTGAAGACATTAATCGATCAGGTATTCATACAACAACCAGAAAAGGCTAGTTAAATGAGTGACATTTGATAAGGAATATTCTCCATCTTTTTCAGACCATTTCTACTTCCAATACTAACTTTAGCACAACTGAGCCTCATCATGTCTAGAAGGTAATCTTAACAAACCTTGCTCTAAGAGTAAAATAAACACCATAGCAACAAGAAAACAACAGAAGCATAAGGGATTCTTATACCTGAGGAATGTTGTTAAATCGCAAGACATGATCAGAAAGTGTTGAGCCAGGAAACACGTCTCCTCCAATTGCAATACCTAACGAAATCACAGTGAACACGAGATTTTATACTTTTGACTTGAGAAAAGCAACTAAACTAGATAGACTATGGTACAGGAGCTGAATGTCCAACCTTCATAAATCCCATCCGTGACACGAGCAATGGTGTTGTATAATTCGTTAGACATACCACCCTGTAATTCAGATATAAAATCAGACGCTGCTCTAAATCCCCGAAGCATGATTCCATTGTAAAATTCATTAAACTAGATGTAGCTTAGAGTATGAGTAAGAGATTCAATTTTCATTCCAGCAACTGCTCATGGTTCTATCCAAGATATAAGTTTGTTTCATACTACCTTATATAGTAAACTGGATGGTTGTAAAAAAAAAAGATGGAAAGTATACAGATAACAAAAAATAGGAGGGTAAGCAATGATTACGCACAGATTTCGAGACAAAACCAACAGATCCAGGCCTGTACAACTTGCATTGTATAATATTGTCGATTGTCCCAGCAGTATCACCAATCTTAAATGCACCAGCTTGAATACCTCCAACAGTAGCTGGGCCAATGACAACCTAACCACATTGATGTTTGCAATTAATACATTTTCCACACCACTCATGAGAAAATACCAGAGTTGATGAGTATAATAACTCCAGAAGACATTACCTTATTGTTTGCTCTTGCATAAGCAATCAACTGCTTGGTGTCAGCCTCAGGGACACCTTCAGCTATAATGGCCACAACTTTGATAGTTGGCTGCTTGAGAGCAGCCATAGATGAAGCTGCAGCACTGCAAGATGAGAAGTCCAGTAATCAGGCAAGAAGCAAGGAATCTGCATGAATGAATTGACAAAGGCTGGACAAACCTTCTGAATGATGCGAAGTTAATGAAAACATCAGCTGTTGGATGTGCAGCACAGGCAGCTTCAATACTGCAACATAAGAAAAAATTCAATTGCCTTAGGATTTGATGATAAACACTGAGAATTGAAGAGGAGAGACATGAGCAAGTTTACAGACATCCAAAAGGTTCTCAAATTATTCCTGTAATTGGAGTTCTATTTATTTCCATTAAGGAAAGGCTGTCCCTAGAGACACACGTGTAGTCTTCTCTACAACAGAAAATAACTTTTTTTTTTTCTTAATTGTCAGATGTAAATATCTGGTACTTAGCCATCAACTAACAAATTTAAGGTGTCTAGTTAGTCATTTCAAGCATATAGAAACCATCTATATCTAAAATGTAATCACATGGAAGCAGGTAGCAAGAAGATTTCCCTTTGGTATCCTTCTATCTGTCCCATCAAGAAATGATGTTCCCAAATTAAAAGCATACACGTATATCTATTTTTATATCATGGTTGAATGCTCATCACATGATTAGTGACAATATTCATGAAAACTTAAAAGATTAGGGTGGCACTTTTTTGTCTTTTCCATGTATCAGATGAAAATTCCAGCTAGGAATCAAGGTGGCAAATGGAAAAACTACATAAGACAACGTAAACACATACGCAGAATGGACTGGAATAGCTATTTCCTCTTGACCAAAAAATAGTTTCTGGAATCCCTCAGAACCAGGATTTATAATTCCGGCAACAGAAGGTGTTTCCCTCCCTGGATAAGAAGAAAAACATTTATTAATATAAGAACCTGAATTTAATCTCATGACCAGGTGATATCCTGTAAGAGTTCTGCTTACCACAAAGGAAATCAAAATCAAGCATCCGCTGAATTGGCAGCTGCTTGTAATTATAAAACAGTGCTTGAGTGGTTTTGGAGAAAAGCTGTCCAGTCGCCATGGTGTTGCCAAAACACCTCCTGCATGCAACTACAATATCAGAATACACTGCCAAAATAAAAATATCTCATTTCTTATTTGTTGCCAAATAACAAGAGGCAAGAGCAGATAACTGAATCTTATCCTTTCTCCATACCCTTCTAGCAAACCCCTTAAAAAAGGAAATATTTTCTAGCATTTGGTTTCTCCTATCTTATCATTTCATAGTATCTCTATTTGATTAGATGGGTCAGATTTTCAGCATCAGCATGCTGTTTCACATAAGTCCTACTAGTGACCTGATCAAACGTAAGATACTTTAAAAACAATTATAATAACTATATATCTTGTGAAATGAGTAACATCTACTAGCTTCAACTAAGCACTATCAAGAATCATGCTCCACAACAATGTCGATCAAGCAAGATCTGAAAAATATACCAAGATCACTACTGTTTTTCTACAATAACAATAACTTCCACCAACAGAAACAGAGATTCTCAAGCAGATCGCGGCTCTACAACATGAGCCCTTCATTAGAGGTCCAATCCTAGTACTCCAATTCATTCAAGAAGAAAACTCTCAGCATTCCGAGTGCTCCCCAATCAAGAAACAATAGAACATTCTCTCACCCAACTCCAATCATGACCCAATATCACAATGAACCCAACAAACTAATACAATCACACACATGATCCACTGCATTTACCGAAACCAGATCTTGATAGAGACCACAAAATACACGCACTATAATCCAACAACGCTCGTTCTACCACAGCCTAAATAACTCCGCCACCAAGAAAAAGTCAGCGTGCCGACATCCAAAACCTCACTACAAACACAGAATCAACACATTTCCTCGTAAACATCAACAGAAAAACAATTATCACACCAAACAGAGATCCCACAACTCAAAACTCCTCCCTCCCCAAAACGCAATAACAGGAATCATAAAGATTCCAAACAAAAAAGAAAAAAAAAGAAAAACGGATCTATGCAATCCAAGAATCAAAAGAAAACGCAAAGCCCGGACCAAGAAAATTCAAGAAAATGCAGCTACCTTTGAGACCAATCTACTCCGACACCTACGAACGAAGAATCAGTAGTAAAATCTAATCCGAAACTGTTGTAGGAGAGGAGTAGGGGTGGCTGGATTGAAGTAAATATATAGGAGGGAATGAATGAACTGTGTGGGTTGTTAAGAGATGGTGTGCTGTTATTATTTGTCAAATTTCTTTTATTTTTGTTTTTATTTAAATTTTAATGTTTTTATTTTTAATTTTTAAATTGTGAATTTGGCATCAAAATCTGTTGCCACGTGGCGTTTGGTAGTTAGCTGAGTGTGTGTTGAAGGTTGGGGGTTGGCCAGTTTCACACTCACCACTCATCTACGCACCAACTAAATTTAATTCATCGAATCGAGTCAAATCAAATACTACTTATTTAGTCCAAATTACACCCTCCCCTCCGTCTCATAACATTAGTCATATTTTCATTTTTCGTCTGTCCCAAACATTAGTCCTCTTTTCTAAAATGAAAAGTTAATACACACTCACTAATAAAATATTAATTTTCTCTATCTCTACTCGCATTGGTATTTGTGCCGGAATGAAACAAGACTAATGTTATGGGACGCAGGGAGTACTATTTTAAGGTATTTCAATTATATGATTTAATTTTTATATTTTATATTATTTTTTCTGGTAATTTACAATTAACTCCTAAATTACTTTGAATTTAAGAATATTAAATGTAATACTATGAAAATGAGAGGTTACTTACTTGCTTTAAATGAGGATAATATTGGAATTTTGTTTAAATATTAAATAATTTTTTACAAACGTGCTAGATTAAATTGGCCATATATATTTAAATTCAGTGTTAAAATTTAATTTAGTTAATTAATTTTTTTGCTAAATAAATTCAAACAACTCAATTTATTAATGTAATTTCTTAATAAAATTAAGGAGTTTTATCGATTCAGGACCCGAAAGATAGTTTAATTGTCAATTCAGGACCTGAAAGATTAATTGTCAATTCAGAACCTGAAAGATCACAAAAATTCTCAATCCAGAACCCGAAAGATCATACAATTCTCAATCTAGGACCTCAATATCAGGTCCTGGGTTGAGAATTGTTTGATCTTTCGGGTCCTGGATTGACAATTTAACTATCCTTTGGGTCCTGAATCGACAATTCTCCTAAAATTAATTATTAGGGAAAATTTTAATCTACGTGTAAAAGTATATACTCCCTCCGTCCCACTTGAATTGTCACACTTATCAAATTGGGCGTCTCAATCAAATTGTCACATTCCAAAAATAGCAACTTTTTCACACTCAACAATAAAATATTACTCTCACTAACTCATTCTACACTCACAACTCTTAATTTTCGTGCCGAAAAGAAAGACGATAATTCTAACGAGACGAAGGGAGTATTATTTATACTGTATTAATTGAGGGTTCAAGAGAGAGAAAGTGGGGTGAGGTACGAGAGTTAGGTGGATCGAATGGTGGGCTTGACTTGGGTGAAAATTCATATTCACGATTAAAGAAAAGTACTTATTTATTTATTATTTTCCCCATTATTCATGATCCGTGAACTCACTCCAAGTCCAACTTGTACCACACTATTTCCCATTTTAATATTTTATCAATTTATAAACATAATTTTTTTCTTTATAGTTGAATATTTATCACACATATATTTAATTCTTTTAATCACAAGTCGAATAGTAAATTATTGTAACTGGGGTGATCCCAAGTTCGAGCTCGAACTCGATTGGATCGAATTTCGGTTTTCATATTCGAGTTTAATTCGGTTCGATGGAACTTGGTTTTTTAATTTTAATAAGAAAATTATTTATATTAAATAACAAGTTTAGAAATATAAATTTTAATTATATTAAGTTTGATAGAAAAACTCGAGCTCTAGTTTTCGAGTTCGGTTTGACTCAGTCTTGATCGAACTCGATTTTTTAAATTTAATAAAATATTCAAATTATTTATAATTAAATAATAAGAGTATATAGTAATACAAATTTTAATTACATTAAGTTCAATAAGACTCGTGAGCTTAACTCGGCTCCTATTTCGACTTTGGGCACGATAAAGCTAAGGCTCGCGAGTAGTCGAGTATCGTGAAACTAGAGCTTAAGCTCAACAAACTACTCAAGTAACTCAAACTCGAGCTCGACTCAGCTAATATCGAACTAATTTTAAATTTTTTTTGTGCTAATCTCTAATAATTCGCAAGATGAGTTAATTCATGTTCACTCCTAATTGTAAGCAAATAATAATCGCCATTAAGCTTGTTTTGAGTTAAACCAAACCAAATAATCTCGTGGCTTAGTTTTCAAAAAAAAATTTAGAAGTGTAATCAAAGTGATTTGGTTTAAATTAACAAGTCAAGGGCATAATTAAAGTATTTTAATTACGAGATTGTTCAAAATATGAGTCAAATTCGAATTATTATTTTTATATATCTGCAAAGTCAGTCAAATAATCGCACCCCATAATTACTTAATTAATAACAACATGCATCCGATTTTGAATGTTTTTTTTTTTTAAAGCACTTGTCTTTGATTATAAACTTTTTTTAGTTTGGATGGCTGAATGAAAAATCTTATTTCTTTAATCTGAATTTACAAATTTTGAGTAAATTACGATTTATTGTAGAGAAAAGCCAGTACATATTATATCTCAAAGTAATAACATTTGACCCACGTTTAATATATTCAACAATTTAGTGTTGATAGGGTAAGATTTCATTAATTTAACTATGTAGGTTGGACAAGGTAATTGAAGTCCTCGGTAAGCTAATCTCGAGGACCTTATATTGTCAATTCAGGATCCAAAAGATGATTTTGCAATTCAGAATTTGAAAGATCAAATAATTTTCAATCCAGGATTGATAATGAGATATTGGATTGAGAATAGTACGATCTTTCAGGTCCTGAATTGAGAATCTTCGTGATTATTCAGGTCCTAAATTGAGAATTAATCTTTCAGATCATGAGACGAGTCGAGCTATATAAAGTACATTGATAAATAATGAGCGCAAAATTTATATAGCCACTTTTGATAAGTCAATATGTTATATAGCCACAAGGATAAAAATGTATGTTTTTTAGCCACTTTCTAATGATTGGAGAGAGAATTTAAACTTTGAAATTGATAAACATTAATTTTTTTTGGCTTTATTATGCATTTACCCCACCACCAACCCCACCACCTACCCCACTTTCTCTCTCTCTCTCTTTCGAACGAAAACGGCGAACAAGCACCGCCCCATTCTTCCTCCATTGTTTCCGATTTGAAGCTCCAAACCACCGGATTTTGCACGCCCAACCCCAAAAAAAGCTACATCTCGTCTACACGATGTCTGGCGAACAAAACCAGGTATCATTCTCCCCCATTCGAACGATTTATTTCCTGTTTTTTTGAATTTTAAACTTCCATTGTAGTGTGATTTTAGTTGATTATATGTGTTGGAATATATTTTTTAGTTGATTTTATTTGATTACATGCTTTAATTCGGTCGATTTCATGCATACATTGTCGATTTTATGATAAAATTTTCGAAACTGGGCGTGTGGGTCGAAGAAGACGAACAGTTGCAGAAATCGAGATCTCGCCTGAAATCGAGATCTCGATTTGCACATATCGAGATCTCGATATGTACAAATCGAGATCTCGATTTCTGGCGATATCTCGATTTCTCCCGATTTCTTCAATTGAATTTCCCCATTTGAACGATTTTTTCCCTGTTTTTTT